>MU227000.1:1428910-1468282 GCA_018584345.1 Thuja plicata
ATCTAATTTCCTTATTAAAGGAATTACATAAAAAGAGTTGTCCTCCCACTAGAGGACAAAATACATGTAGGGATTCCAAATGAATCTCCTAATTAAAATACAAGTAAAGATTATATATTCTAACAGATCTCCTGAAATAGGAAATGTAAAAATGTGTTGAAAACATAAATGAGTTGTAAAAGTGTAAGAACACCCCCTGTTCTAGACCAATTTTTTTTCCCTTTCCACTCACTGTAATTTTGTCAAATAGTTTGTTGGCCGACTGTTTACTGAGTTTTCTGTGTTTTTTTGGTTTTGAGTTTATAGTTTAAAGATGGATATGGTATTTAGCAAAAACACTTGAAATGCAAACTTACAAAAACTAAATTCAAATATAAACATTGTCTATTCTAAAACTATTGATTTTGAAATACATTAACAACAAAGAGATACAATGTTAATATCGACCAATAGTTTTGAAATACACTAACAAAAACTCATTATAATTATTTTATCAATTAAATACAACCAGTCCAATATTATTTTCATAATAAATTGCTTCTACAAACTTGATATCATCCATTAGTTCATGAACAACATATATTAAACCCTTGTTGATGCCTCCTATATGGATTCAACCCTATACAAAACTCTCATGGACAAGTTTGATTACCTTTAGATGTATACAACCAGGTAGAACCCCTTTTTTAATCAAGTGCAGACATGGACAACACTCCAATAATTTATTTAATGTATTCTACATGGCTTCAGACCTCTGTTCTCAGTGTTTCCCAACATGGACAACTATTGCAGACTTCCTCCAAATTTGTACGACCCTATCATGGATACCTTCAAATCTGCATGACCCCAATAACTCTTTCAATCTGATGTAGCTAAGTTTCCCAAAGTAGTTCGTTCACAACCCAATGGTCTCAGACATAACCTTCAACTTCACAAATTGAACCACCTTCTTGGATAAATATAAAACTATAGAAAATAGAAGTAATAGCTTATGTAGAACCAGATTTTAATGTCAACCAAATCCTTCTGATGGTGTCTTTCAACAACAAAGAGAATGATAGTGAAGAGGGATTTTGTCCTCCAAGCTCAAGAATATAAATTCTCCAGACAATTTCATAAATTTCATATATTTTCCAAGTGTGCTAAAAGAGAGCCCTTGAATATCTTTTATACAACTCTCATAAGAGCTCATTCACTCACCTTGCCCATGTGGGAAAAACGCAATCATTTTTTTCCTTTTCTTATTTTTTTTGGATTTTGCCTTTCCCCTATTTTATCACGATTTCTATTTTTCCGCGATTTCTATTTTTTCGCAATGCTTTTTTCTTTAATCTTAAGTCTCCAAATATTTTATATCTCCAATGTGTTATTAAATAAAGGGGAACTCTTTTCCACAACTATAGACTTAACGCTAATAAAGTTAAATATTTAAATTTAATTTTATAAACTAACTTTATTAGAGCACAATAAATTATATCAATGATGAATAAATCCTATGTCAATATTTAACATTTACCATCGACATGTCACCGCCACTGTAGGTCCCAATCATGTCCAACATGACTTACTATAAATAGTAAGTATGCTGAAACTGCCTATAAACACCTTGTGATTTCCTATAACTAAAATTGCATACGCCAAATATCATCAAGATCCCTTAAAAGTATTGGTTAGCCTATGAGACCATGGAGAAATAAGCTAATGATAATATCATACAATGCGTGCTAGAAAAGGGAATGTTGCAAAAAGGGAGTTATATGCATTGGTATGTGTATTGACACATCATAGGGCATCTTTGATTGGAGATAAGATGGCCACCACTTTATAAGTGGTTTTTTAGCTCATGGGTTTGTAATATTGTTTGACAATTTCATTTATTGTATCTACTATATATTAGGTGCATGAGATGGAGGGTGTCTGTAAGATTTTTATAGTTATTTAATTACCTCTAGATCTTTGGTTGGTGATACTCCTAGGAGAAGCTTACTTTGCAAGTATATTGTAATTTGTTCTTGATTTCTGAATAATATATTAGGCAACTCTACGAGTATGGGGTTTTTCTCCCGAAAGGGTTTTCCCCGCGTAAACCACTATGCTGTGTTATACATGTTATTTTTGTTAAGTTTTTGTAAGTGTCGTACAGATCTAAGAAAGTTTTTACATTAACCTCTCATCAAGGTTAGTGTAGGAAGTTGTTCTGCTACTTAACTTCCTTACAAGTGGTATCAGAGCTTGATCACCTTTGGTTTCAGTTGTGCTTTGTTGGGTTTTTGAACTAATCCAAATTTCAGCGGGAGCTTGTTTAGAAGATGCTTTATGATCTCGTTGCAAGAATTTTCAAATGGCTATTGCATCAAGGATAATAGAGGTGTATAAATTTTCTAGAAATAATTCTGAAATGTGGAAAGCTAAACATGGAGGATCTACTAATAGATTGGGATATGTGGGAAGTTGTTGACGAGAATACCATGAGACCTATATATCTAAAGAATGATACTAGATATGTTGTTATAGACTGAAAATCCAAGGGTCTAATCATATTATGTCTTATAGACTCTTATATAATCAATGTCCATGAATATTCCTCTGTAAAGAATCTATAGAAGAAGCTTGGTATGATGTATCTAGGATAATATTTAGTAAATAAGATTTTCATGAGGAAGAAGCTATATTTCTTAAGAATTGAGGAAGGTGGACAAATTAAATACCACATAGAAGCATTAAATACGTTGGTGGCTTAGTTGGAATTTGTTTGTGTCAAGATGGAGGAGGAGAAATTCCAAATATTACTTTGTTCTTTGCCTGATTCATGAGGATTCTTTTGTTATAATCATCGATAATGCTTCTCTTGTTTTGAGGATGGAATATGTGGTGGGTTCTTTTCTTTTTGAAAAGATGAGGAGGAAGGTATTCATAAATATCAAGGAAGCCCTAGTTGTTCATGGAAGACCTAAGGAAAAAAGAAAGAGGAATGAGAAGCGTAATATATCCAAATCTAGAAAGAGATCCAAATCTCTTGGAAAGTCCAAAGTTATTTGGTGGAATTGCGGTAAGCTTGGACACACCTATAAGGACCACAAAGAAGAAAAGAAGAAGAAAAATAAGAAATTTGAATCCAATTTTGAGCCCCAGAAGGAAGATGGTGATTTATTCATTGCAACTTTGGTCACTCATGAATGTGACAATGCATGGTTAATTGAATTAGGTGCATCTTTTCATGGGACCTCTAATAAAGATTAGTTTTCTAAATATTAAGAATTTGATGGATGCATGGTGTACTTGGGTGATAATTCTCATTTAAATATTATTGGTCATAGTAAATTTAAAATTAGGTGTCTTGCTGGTAGAATAAGAAAGATTGATGATGTGCTACATCTCCTTGGTTTGAGAAATTTTTTTCCATCTATGAGAAAACTAATAGATTTGGGTATGTAGACAGTCTTTTCTGATGTAGAATGAAAAATGGTGAGAGGTGCTATGATGGTTGCTAGAGGTGTTAGAGTTGGAGCTTTGTATAAGTTGGATGCATACACTGTTGAGTGTAATAGTACTTCTGTGAAGACCAGATCCATGGATACTTTATTGGAAAAGGTGAGGGTTTCACCTTCAGTAGATGGTCATGGATTTTGGGTACCGAAGGATGCTTTTTTTTGAATAAAAATTACCTACAAATACGACTTTGTTATAGCACCAAAGACTTCGCCACATTGGAGAGAATGATTTAAGGACCTTGAAAAAGAAAGACCTTGTTGAGGGTTGGAATGATTCTAATTTTGAATTTGATTTTTATGAGCATTGCATTTATGGAAACAAAACCACGTTCAATTTTACTTGAGTTCTTATAAATCTTATGGTGTATTGGATCTTATTCATTTTCATGTGTTCAATCCTATAGATATTCCTTCCATTGAAAAATACACATATTATGTTTCATTTATTAATGATTATAGTAGAATGACATGGGTGTATTTTATAAAGACTAAATATGATGTTTTCAGTATATTTAAATAATTTAAAGCAATGGTTGAATTGCACACTAGAAGGAAAATAAAATGTTTGAGAGATGAAAATGGAATTTGCTCTAATATTTTTGATAGATTCTATAAAGATTGTCACTTTCATTAGTAGAAGACAAATTTGTATTCTCCACAACATAATGTAGTTGCATAAAGGATGAACACAATGTTAATGGAGAAGAATAGGAGTATGCTGAGTGGTGTTGGCCTAGACGAAAGTTTTGGGTTGAAGTTATTGCCACTATTTGCTACTTGATTAAGAAGTCTCCTACATTAGCTCTTGGTAATAAAATGCATATGGAGGCATGGTTGGGTCATAAGCCTTCATTAGGACATCTTAGATTTTTTTGTTGTGAGGCATATGCATATGTGCCAAAGGAGAAGTAAAATTTTTTGGAGAGAAAGGCTATGAAATATATCCTCATCAGTTACCAAATCTAGAAAGAGATCCAAATCTCTTGGAAAGTCCAAAATTATTTGGTGGAATTGTGGTAATCTTGGACACACCTATAAGGACTACAAAGAAGCAAATAAGAAGAAAAAGAAGAAATTTGATTCCAATTTTGAGTCCAAGAAGGAAGATGGTGATGTGTTCGTTGCAACTTTGGTCACTCATGAATGTGACAATGCATGGTTAATTGAATTAGGTGCATCTTTTCATAGGACCTCTAATAAAGATTGGTTTTCTAAATATTAAGAATTTGATGGATGTAAGGTGTACTTGGGTGATAATTCTCATTTAAATATTATTGGTCATAGTAAATTTAAAATTAGGTGTCTTGATGGTAGAATAAGAAAGATTGATGATGTGCTACATCTCCTTGGTCTGAGACAAAATTTTCCATCTATGAGAAAACCAATAGATTTGGGTATGTAGACAGTCTTTTTTGATGTGGGATGAAAAATGGTGAGAGGTGCTACGATGGTTTCTAGAGGTGTTAGAATTGGAACTTTGTATAAGTTGGATGCATACACTGTTGAGTGTAATAGTACTTCTATGAAGACTAGATCCGTGGATACTTTATTGGAAAAGGTGAGGGTTTCACCTTCAGTAGATGGTCATGGATTTTGGGTACCGAAGGATGATTTTTTTTGAATAAAAATTACCTACAAATAAGACTTTGTTATAGCACCAAAGACTTTGCCACATTGGAGAGAATGATCTAAGAACCTTGAAAAAGAAAAACCTTGTTGAAGGTTGGAATGATTCTAATTTTGATTTTGATTTTTATGAACATTGCATTTATGGAAACAAAACCATGTTCAATTTTACTCGAGTTCTTATAAATCTTATGGTGTATTGGATCTTATTCATTTTCATGTGTTTAGTCCTATAGATATTCCTTCCATTGAAAAACACACATATTATGTTTCATTTATTTATGATTACAGTAGAATGACATGGGTGTATTTTATAAAGACTAAATATGATGTTTTCAGTATATTTAAATAATTTAAAGCAGTGGTTGAATTGCACACTAGAAGGAAAATAAAATGTTTGAGAGATGATAATGGAATTTACTCTAATAATTTTGATAGATTGTATAAAGATTGTCACTTTCATTAGTAGAAGACAAATTTGTATTCTCCACAACATAATGGAGTTGCAGAAAGGATGAACACAATGTTAATGGAGAAGAATAGGAGTATGTTGAGTGGTGTTGGCCTAGAAAAAAGTTTTGGGTTGAAGCTGTTGCCACTGTTTGCTACTTGATTAAGAAGTTTCCTGCATTAGCTCTTGGTAATCAAATGCATATGGAGGCATGGTTGGGTCATAAGACTTCATTGAGACATCTTAGATTTTTTTGTTGTGAGGCATATGCATATGTGCCAAAGGAGAAGTAAAAAAAGCTGAAGAGAAAGGCTATGAAATGTATCCTCATTAGTTACAATCATGGTGTGAAAGGATGCAAGCTTTGGGACCTTGTTGCACAAAACATGATACGTAGTAAAAGTGTTATTTTTAGAGAAATTAAGCCTTCTTTTGTTACATTGCAACCTAAACAAAGTAAAAATAAAGATGCGATTCAACTACCTTCTATGCCTAAGAAAGTTGAATCATGAACCCAGATAGAAAAGAAGTTGAGGAGAGCTCATCTAGCTCTGGATCTTCAGAAGAGGAGGAAGAACCTCCATCTCAACTTGTTTAATGGTCTAATAGGTAGAGACAACCACTTGAAAGGCATTCTCCTGATGATTGGAGATGCATTTTCACTTTGAATATTATTGTGGATGAACCTAAATCTATAGAAAAGACATCATGTATGAATAATGTAGAATCCTATAAAATTGCAATGGATGAAGAAATGACAACTTTAAAAAAGAATGATACATGGGATCTTGTACCATTTCCTAAAGGACAAAAAATTATTGGTTGCAAATGGGTGTTGAAGAAAAAGATTGGTTCAGATGGAAGCATTAGGAAGTATAAAGTGAGGTTGGTTGCAAAAGGCTACTCTCAGGTTGAGCGTGTTGATTTAGAGATTGACAAAATGGATGTGAAAACATTTTTTCTTCACGGTGATTCAGAGGAGGATCTTTACTTGACACAACTAAAGCACTGTGTGGTAAAAAGTAAAAGTAATTTGGTTTGTGAATTAAAGAAATATTTGTATGGCCTCAAATAAATTCCTAGGATATGGTACCAAAATTTTGACACATATGTGTTGAGTTTGGGATTTAAGCATTCTAAATCAGATCACTATGTTTATTATAAATCTAATGGTGGTCATTTCTTGTACATTACATTATATGTTGATGATATGTTGTTCATTAGTAAAGGGAAAATTATGATTCTAGAACTTAAGTCTTAGATTGTTGTTAAATTTGAAATGAAAGATCTTGGTGTACTAAAACTCATTCCTATAATAAAAATTAGAAGAGATAGAGTGAATAGAAAGTTATGGCCAGGCCAAAGTAAGTATGCGAACTTAGTTTTACAGAGGTTCAACATGTAGGATTGTAGACCATTATGTGGCTTTTTTTATAGTTGGAACAAAGTTGTCTATTTGAGATTGTCCCACTTTCCCAAAATGAGCATAGTACCTTACCAAAGTGTAGTTGGAGGTTTGATGTATGCTATGGTTTGTACTAGACTAGACCTTGTCCAAGAAGCGGGAGTTCTGTCTAGATATATGTCAAATCCTGATAGAGTTCATTGGAATGCAATTAAAAGAGTCTTCAAATATTTGAAGGGTTATTTGTGTTACCATGGTAATATGGTAAGAGTTAAGATTTCCCTTGATATTTGTGGTTGTGTGGATTTAGATTGGGTAGGTGATATTAACAATAGAAGACCCACTAGTACTTATGTGTTTACATTATTTGGTGGTGCAATCAGTTAGATGAGTAAGCGACAGGTTGTGGTTGCTTTGTCCATTACTAAAGCCGAGTATGTGGCAACTACTCATGCTTGTAAAGAAGCCATTTGGCTTAAGAGATGTTTTATAGATATTAGAATAAAACAAGGAGCATTAACTGTTTATTATGACAGTCAGAGTGTAATTTGCCTAGTGATGAACCCGACTTTTCATGTCAGGATCAAGCACATTGATGTTTAATATCATTTTGTTAGAGATATGGTCGAGGATGGTAGGGTGAAGCTAGTTAAGGTGGAGACTTTGATGAATGTTGTAGATTCATTAACTAAGGCTATGAGCATAAAGAAGTTCAAACGATGTTCAATGTCTATGGACCTCTTAGACCCTAACAATTAAATTATGGTGTAGATACTTACTTTGCTCTTGCAAGGTGTTCGATGAGTGGGAGATTATTAGCAAAATGTGTCTCAACCTTGCATTTACATAGAGTTACTATTTTTAGTAAGTTTTTCATTTAAGCATGAACTTTTCCTTTTTTTTCCCTAAAGGTTCGGATGGGATAGATAAGTATGGTAGTAAATTTTCATTGCAAGATCATGTCTATTATTATAGATATTAAAATTTTTGTTTTGGAAATTGCCAATTTTTTTTTTTGAATTCAATTTTGGAGGCTTTAGAGGCTTTAAAATGGGCTCAAAATGTGGTAAAATGGCATAGTGAATTATAAGGTTCTAGAGCACGTCGTGAGCTTTTGGGTGCTTCAAACAGTTTGTCAATCAAACATTCGGTTCAAAAGTTATGTCCTTGGAAAGTTTAATTTCCCTAAATAAGAAATGTAACAATGTCTTCAACGCATAAATGAGTTGTAAAAGGGAGTTACACATGTTGGTGTATGTATTGACACATCATAGTGCATCTTTGATTGGACATAAGATGGGCACCACTTTATAAGTGGTTTTTAGCCCATGGTTTTGTAATATCCTTTGATGGTTTTATGTATTGCATCTCCTATATATTAGGTGCACGAGATGAGGTGTGTGTGTAAGAGTCTTATAGCTATTTAGTTACCTTCAGATCTTTGGTTGGCGATACTTCTGAGAGAAGCTTGCTCTGTAAATATATTATAACTTGTTATTGATTTCTAAATAATATATTGGGCGAATTTTGAATCGTGGGTTTGTTTTTCCTTTAATAAGGGTTTTCCCCATGTAAATGATTGTGTTGTGGTATGTATGTTATTTATGTTAAATTTCTTGAACTATTGTGAAGATTTGAGAAAGTTTTTACATTACCTTCTCCTCAAGATTAATGTAGGAAGTTGTTCCACTACTTAACTTCTTTAGAGGAATGGCTAGATAATGCCATGTACCCTTGGATATCTTTTTCCATTCCCCTTATTTTTACTTTTCTTATTAATAAAAAAGAAGATAAAACAAAGGAGATCAAGGTACCATCACGAGTTGGAAGCCAATTCCCAATATCGTAGACCCCATGTTTGAGATGATCCCTTTGTTAAAGGCCCTCCTCTTCCCATTATAATCACACTAACTTTTTAACAATTTAACCACATTTCCATTTTCGTTCCATTTTCTCACATAAATGACTTGATATACAAATTGTTTTCATTTTTTTAAAACTAAACTATTACATTATATTTTTAAAAACTAATATAAAAATACACTATTCATCAACCGATAACTTTTTTTTTTCTCCTTCTCCTCCTAGTTAATGAGATTTTCAGTTAAGGGAACAAAGCGCGATCAAAAAAGCAATTTACGCGCTTCAACGAGCCTGGTTGCCCGTTTGCACGGTTCGGGCATATACAATACCGCAACATATACATCTCGTAGAAATCAAATTTCTCAGTGGAATTGAGAAGGATTTGTAAGCGATGGCGATCCCGTTGACGGCGGCATGGAGGGCGGCCTTTCTTCCACTGAAGGATGCAACAGTGACTTCCTCTGACGCGCTGTTGATGACTGCTCTGCAAGATGTCGTTTCATCCAAGCTGCTGCTCTCCGCTGCTCTAGACTTGTCTTCTCAAGAGGTTGGCCATTTCAATGCCTTTTTGATTTTGTCTTTGGTATTTTATATATTATTTGTCTGTTCCCTTCTGTGGAATATAACCTTTGCTCTCGAGGGTCAATTGGAATCTCGATCTCAGTAGTTGGTATTTGTTTTTTAATTTTTGATGAGCCTGAGGTGAGTTACGAATGTATTTCAATGCTGCGTGAACTACTTTTTTACAATGTTATAGGATTGGAAACTTGGGTTGCACTCAAAGGTGCCTCACAAGCACAACAATCTCTGAGACGTAGTTGATACTTCGTAATTAGTTAATTCCCGTTGCGAGGTGCCCTCAGCTTAGATACGTTCTGTTGAGGAATGCAGTACTTAGAATTGGATTTGGTGATTTATTTAATTCAAACATCTAATATTTGCATAATTAAGCATGTAAATGTCTTAAAAAGCTCAATGATTTACCATCTGAACTCATCCTGATTGAGGAGTACATGGATGATTATTGATGGTATGCATTATCCAGAGATTATTTAAAAAATGAAATGCAAATTAGGGGAGGATAAATTTCAGTTGTGTGGTAAGTATGGAGACAGATGTGAATTTGAGCTGCCTATTACTCATTTGTCTGGCTCATCAAACCTTTCAAGAAAGTCTCACATCTTGAAAAATGAAATGCAAATTAGCGGAGGATAAATTTCAGTTGTGTGGTAAGTATGGAGACAGATGTGAATTTGAGCTGCCTATTACTCGCTTGTCTGGCTCATCAAGCTTTTAAAGAAAGTATCACGTCTTAAAAAGAAAGGTACATAAACTGTACTACTCTTATCTGGCAATGCAGATCTAGATAAAGGTTACATCACCGTTACTAGAAAACTTGTGTTGCAGTTCGTGGGGTACATCTGCCTTTTGTTCGGGTCAGGTATGGTGACATTTTAAACCTGATCAACTTAGGTTTGGAATGATCTGTAGTGGAAAAGATTAGCTCCAGTGATCCATGCAGCAGATTTGTTTCGTTCGTTTCATAGTTGACAAAATCATGCAACCATTTTGGAATTAGAGTATTACGGTATGACATCAAGATTTAAAAGATAAAATGAATTGTTTTAAAGGAGAATCATAAATGGAAACAAGGTTGTTCCTCGTTGCTGTCTATTGCTGTGTGATAATCTTCTTTGGAAATCTATGCTGCCCAATCCTGAATTTTCTCTTTTTCCCTTTTCTTTAAATTCTGTTTGTCTTGTGTTTTCCTGTTGACTTGTTTTACATGCATTCTAATCTATTTCTGATTTCTTTGTTTGAATGAGAGGCAAATGGCTAAAATTGCTTCTCTCGACCTTTTAGTTTTACTGTTTAGGCTTAGGGTTTTTCATTTACTGTCTTTTGCTTTCTTTGAATTTTGTAGCAGAAGATGTAGATAGATTCATTGGAATGTGTCAGGGGACGTCACTTGCCTACTAATTTAAAACAAGGGCTTGGTAAAATAAATTTACCCTGCGCATCAAGGTGAAAATATTCTAGATCCTATAAATGACAGCTGACAGGATTAAAATAAATACGTCAATCACTCATCCATGGGAATGGAAAGCTAGGGAGGACAAATTTCTCATTTGTGGGAACAACAAACATGTCAAAAACCGGGAGCAACTCAGAAATCTGAAAAAAGTGGAAATGCTACCAACACTGCCATCATAGTTTCTCCAACAACTCTCTGGTTAGCTTGAAACATTTCTGGAATTGACTGAATGAACTTTTTTTTTCATTTAAATGGTGAAAAATTAGATGAAAAAAAGTTCACACACTCAAATCTAGAAACATTTCAAGCTAATAGCATGAACTGTGGTAACTTTTTTGTCTTTAACTCTGGTTGCTTGTTTTAACTTTTTACACATGAAGTGCCTAGAGTGAAGCTTTGCAATTCAACTATATCCCTTACAGACCCACATCTGAATGCTGAATTTTTCCATGTAAATCTCACTTCCAGATGTAGAGGGGGCAGTCAACCTCCATTTCGAGCACTTTGACCCCTGATTTGATTGCCAGTCCATAGAGAAATGCTGAAAAATATAAGAGAAATGCAAAAGAACAATATGTTTTTCACAACCAGGGCATCAGTAAATTTGAATAACTGTTAAACGGAAAATTTCAATTGTCATGATATCTACAGAATATATAGAATGATCTAACAAATCCCCCGTGAAGTGCAGGAAAATCCACCTTGAGGTTCAAAATGTGCATTTTTCCCTTAAACAGATGCCCTTTCATGTCTTTTCTTTAAAACTTGTTCACAACTAATTCAATAAAGAAGGGTACTCTGAAGTTTTGAAAAACAAAAGCGCTGTTTAGTTGATACACCATCAATTGAGGGCTTGAGCACTCAGTTTCACGCCAGAATGCTTTTTGGGCACTTGAGCCATGGGTGTATGCTCCCATGAAGTATACCATGTGGGGTCTGTCTCCATGTTTGCTACTGCTCAAAAGAAAGTGATAGAACGAATTGAAAAAAGATGGCCAATGCTGTTATTTTTTAATCAACAAATAACAAGTACAAAATGTTGTTGAGGGATTAGGTCCACATCATCTTATCCATAAAAAAAGGAGCTCCTATACCACCTATTGGGAATCATCTTCCACAACCATCATAGGAACCAATATCATTAATGATGAGATAATCCGTACCAATTACATATCAACGGTCTCTAGGTGATAGGTTCAACACTCCCCTTTTGGATTGCCAGGGCCGACATAAGAAACTTTATCATAGTTTCTTTCCAGAAACACATTCTAATTAATGATAATGGACTGTGGAAGCCCAAAAGCATTTAACAGTAATACCATTTTCCATATGGGCTTTTTAGCCAGAGCCATTCATTTTCTTTGATCTGGCAAAGTAAACTCAGTTTTATTCCCATAGAGTTTTGCATATACCAAGCTTACCGACAATACTTTTCTTTCTGTGCTCTTTCTCCTTGTTTCTTTGATGTATTTGTGATCATAGACATCTTCTTTGGTTCGGGATGGCTATGGGCATTTAACTACTGCTTTATGAAGTAATAAGAAAATTTATTCTTTAGTGCTGATTTCAGAAATTTTCACCCTAAAGAAAAGTTGAAATTGTTTTTTATATTGCATCAAGCCAAAATAAAGGAATAGAATAGAATCTGATTATTCCAAGTGCACAAATTTTTGTCATCTTATTTTTTGTTTTAAAAAATGTTATTGTTAGGTGGCCGGAGATATAATGCTTCTGATGGATCTGGCTTCCAGGGAGGGTCTGTTTCCTGAAGATGGTGATTGGAGCAACACTATTAGTTGTGTGTGTCATCTGGTGAGAATGGTTTGAATTTAGTTTTAAGGTGAATTTTGCTTGGACATATACTCATTAAGCAAGTATTTGATATTAATTTTGTAAAATTATGTGTTATTTTCATTTCTTAATTTTTTTTATAACATTTCAAACCAAGTGTGATAAAAAGTGTTAAATATTTATATCACGTTTAATGTGTTTGGGACATTTAATCACATTCCATGGGACTCTATGCCTACTCTAATACTCTTAAAAATTTCCTTTGATATAGTCAGGTTGGACGTAGTTTCTTTGCTGCTTGGACAATTGATCTGAATATATTTGTCCTCAAACTATCTTGTTTTTAGTTTTCCTCTTTCTTTGGTTGTATGTGTTTAGGTTCTAATCTTCAAATTTATTTTTAATTAGTGATGTAGATGATTTTCTTTGTTTTCTTACCTTTTGATTGTACTTCCCAAATTCACTTTTGCTTTTGGATTGTCTAACTTTGCCAAGCACTATTTTCTTTCCTTGCATCTCTAGCATAGGTGTCTCATAGTTCTTTCCTTGGTTTTTGCATTGGTAACATCTACATGATCCCACCTATTCATTATTTTGCCTTGTTTATGTTGGAGATTTTGATCCCTGTTGTAGACAACTGATTGCTTGGGGTGAAGAAAACTTAATATTGTGCACAAATATCTATCTAACAATATATTTGGAAGTAAATGGAACAATATGCGTCCACAAGATTACACAAGAACAGATTTAGATAGATAGATAGATAGATAAATTTTTTACGTCCACGAGGCTAAACATAGCCTATGGGACAGAAAGGCAACCTAGGCTGACTTCAGTAACTGGGAAGCCTTTGTTGGAGAAAACCACCACAAAAATACATTCATAGTTATATAACAAGGTTTTTTATAGAGTCTCAATCTACATTATACTTCTTCTATAATTGCTTTTATGTTTCACACTAGACAATATTCAATCCAATGTTATCCTTTTCTTTTGTACAATAGTCTACCCTTCTAACCTCGGCTCATTCACATCAAGTAATATGTATAGACATTCACATGGAAATACTAACTGCCTAACTATCCAACCAACATGTGGAATACCAAGAGACCTAATTGTACTCCAACTACAATAGGATGTCAACATATTGGACATATCACCAAGTGTGAAGTCTCCACATGAATAATCACATTACATATCTGACCATTGCTACACACTATGAATCAATAGTTATATCCTTAACACCATTGGTATACTTTTTGTGCCTATTATAGCCACCACTATTAGCTCCTTGCTTAATACAAATGTAATATCACACTTGATTGCTTGCAGTATCTTGTGCCATCTTTTAGAACATCATCTTGACCTCTAGCTCTACTGCAAGTGCTCTAACATCATTGTTTATGCTTTCGGCAAACATTGTTTTTATTAGAATATTTATTATGTTTCCATTAATTCTCAAGTTTATTCTTTAGGATAGTTTCCGTTCTTATGGCAGTTCCATAAGTTTCCGTTCTTATGGCAGTTCCATATTTGGAAACTTGCTATTTTGTATATATCCTGTGTATTATTTATGAGCGGGTTGCTCATTGTGAATAATATCAATTCATTAAAATCTATTTGCTCTTGCATATATTATTTTATGGTATCAGAGCCCAGGTGAATATTTTGGAAAAATTAATAATTTCTTTGAAATTATTCTGCTTCAATTTTTTCAGAAATTATTCTGGTCTATGCTCGCGTTTTTTTGGAGTCAAGCAGTTTTTGTGAAGGATCCCGTGGCTGGGATTTTCTAAGCTAAAGTTTTTAGCTGCTGTGCATGATTGTATCTGCAAATCGCGACCTGTCTTACAGCGCGAGTTGTATCTGTGGGAGTTTGCTTATCTGCACGCGATTTGCTCCTGCATTATTTTGACTTCTGCTCGTGAGTTTGGGCGCAGCTTCGTTTTTTTATCACACACGACTTTCCTACTCCGGGCCATTTTTTCTTCCTGACGGGATTCATCTTGTTATCTGAAGTGCTTAAGTTCTAGTGTGCATTCAACATCCATTTTTTCCTGCTTTAAAATCCATGCGACCTGGTGCCGTTTTTGCCTTGAAACCCTAATTTTTGGGATTCAATTTTTTTTTCGAATACATATTCTTGGTGGGTTTTTCGAGATCTTACCTGGGTCTTTGTCAGATTTTTCTGGGTGCTTCATTTTCTGTGCCTCGAATTTCGAGCCAGCGAATTTGAATTCCGACCTCAAAATTTGTTTTGGGTTTTTTGTCAGCATTTCTAGGTATTTGTCGGATTTTTCTGGGCCAGCCAAAAATTTGCTTTGGAATCCGTGCTAGTTGACCTTCATTCTTGAAGTGTGTACCTGATTCTGCTCGACGCCATTCTGTTTCTTTTTGTGTATTGAGAAATGTGTAAATGGCCTCTTTGACCAATTTAACGTTGGAGGGCAGTCAACGATTTAATGGCAGTAATTATAATACTTGGAAGCAACGTATGTTGACTATATTTGAGTATCTCTGCCTCGATGAACTGGTTTTGGGCACAGAAACTCATCCTACCACAGCTGGAGCTGATCAGGACAAGTTTGATGACCGTAACAGAGAAGCTGTCATGCTTCTAAAGCTGTCTGTTACAGATCACCAGTTGCCTCAGATTCCCTTAGGGAAGACGACCTCTGACATTTGGAAGCACCTGAAGGAGCTACATGAAACCTTTGATAAAAGCCGAGCATTCTTCTTGAAAAATCAGTTGTTCTCCATCATGATGGATGACAGTATGTCTTTACAAGAGCATCTCACGAAGATTAAGGACATTTGAGATCAACTTGAGGCTATTGGTCGGAAAATGGAGGAAGAAGATATGGTAGTCATCACTCTCAAGAGTCTACCACAATCTTACGAGCACTTTGTTGAGACTCTCAACATTACATCTACGAATGTTGATTTGAAGTTTCCTGGTTTATGCAACAAAGTCCTACAGTAGGATCACTGGAAGCAGCAGTTTGGTAGCCGTGCTTCCTCGTCCTCTTCAGAACAAGAGGGAGGTTCACATCAACCTTCAGGCAACCCTCAGCAATTGAATGTGCAGTGTCACTATTGTCGCAAGTACGACCATATGAAGAAAGATTGCCGTCAGAGAATCGCTTCTGAACAAAGGAAGTAGGGAGGGTCACATCAACAAGCGAATGTTGCTGAACGGTCTGAGCAAAAGGAGTCTGTTTTTTACACTTTTATGGCTAAAAGCCTTTCAGATCTAACTAGGTCTTCTGCTTGGTACATTGACTCTGGGGCTTCACGTCACTTTTCTCATCGGCGTGACTGGTTTACATATTTCTCTCCTTTCAGTGATTGAGTTGTGTTTGGCGGAGGAGAGGAGTACAAAATTGTTGGCAGAGGAAATGTTCAGATACAGTCTGGTGGGAGGAAGCTCATCTTTCTCAATGTGTGCTATGTTCCTGGTATGGCACTCAATCTGCTCTTTGTGAGTCAAATCATGAGGAATTCCCCTCAGTTGGATGTGGTATTCAGTGCTAACAAATGTTCCATTATTGATCGAGAGACTCGTCTTACTATTGCTACTGGTCTAGAGGATCATGGCCTATATCGGCTTACTGACATCGGTGATTCTCCTGAGATAGCTATGGCAGCTCGTACTTCATCTCTCAGCACTTTGTGGCTTCAACGATATGGACATCTCAACATCCAGTATCTCTCTCAGCTGTCCCGGGAGGGACTTGTTTCTGGGCTACCTGATATTCAGACATCTTGGAGTGTGTGGCGCTTGTCAAGCTGGTAAACAACATCGGACTCCCTTCAATGATGGAGATTCTTGGCATGCATCTAAGGTACTTCATTTACTTCATGCTGATATTTGTGGTCCTATGAATACATCTTCAGTTACTGGTTGCAAATATTTTCTCCTTATTGTTGATGATTTTAATAGAAAGATGTGGGTGTACTTTCTTAGACAAAAATCAGATGCTTTTAGTACCTTTCAAAAGTTCAAGTCTTTGGTTGAAAAAGAGTCTGACTGTAGTATCATTTCTCTTAGAACAGATAATGGTGGGGAATTTTGTTCTACTGTTTTTTCTGATTTTTGTGCTACCCATGGCGTCAAACGCCAGTTCACTACACCCCACACTCCTCAACAAAATAGTGTCGTTGAGCGTTGCAATCGTACGATTGTTGAGATGGCTCGTTCTATGTTACAATCTTAATAACTATTGGGCAGAAGCAGTGTTTACTGCTGTCTACCTCCTTAATCGTTCTCCTACTCAGGCTGTTAAGGGAAAGACTCCAGAAGAGGTTTGGTATGGCCGTAAGCCCAGGATCAGTCACCTAAAGATTTTTGGCTCTCTTGCATATGTTTGGATTCTTGATGCTAAGCACTCGAAGTTGGATTCCAAGAGTCAAAAGCTCATGATGATAGGGTACAGTGACAACCATAAGGCTTACAAATTGATAGATGTCGACACTGATCATCTTATCTTCAGTCGTGATGTTGTTTTTGATGAAGCTAGGGGACCTTTTCTGTCTTCTTCTGAGTAGTGTTCTGAGGATCAGCCTCATAGTTTTCCTCTTCCTTCAGCTCCACCTGATGGGAGGGATGATGCAGAGCCTTTTATTGATGATGCCTGCCATGAGGCTCCTGTCGCTGATCTTGTTGAGGCTCTGGAACATAATCCTCTTCCTGCTCCTGATGCACCTGTTGCTGCTCCTGAGCCGCTTCCAGCTCCTCTAGATGTTGGCTCCTCTGGTCTCCGGCCTAAATGGTGGGCTAAAACTATTGGTGATCTCTGGGATAATGAGCTCATTGAGGGTAGAGCTTCCAGAAATAAGAGCAAACAACAACCTACAGTTAATTTTGCTCTTATGGCCAACCTTCATAGTGTTTATGAGCCCCAGACTTATCCTGAGGCTAGAGGTATCCCTGAGTGGGAACAGGCTATGGAAGCTGAGTTTCAAAGTCTTCAGAAAAATCACACTTGGGCCCTTTCTGATCTCCCTTCAGGGAAGAAACCCATCAGCTGCAAATGGGTGTACAAGGTGAAATACAAAGCTGATGGAACCTTAGACAAGTATAAGGCTCGTCTTGTTGCTCGTGGATTCTCACAGAGGGAAGGCATTGAATATGAGGAGACCTTTGCTCCTACAGCCAAAATGAGTACCATACGGCTTGTCCTTGCCTTAGCAGCTCAGTTTGGTTGGCAAGTCCATCAGATGGACGTTAAGAGTGCCTTTTTGAATGGTGACTTGCAGGAAGAGGTCTACATGACGCAACCCCCAGGATTTAAGGTTGCTGGTCAGGAACACAAGGTCTGTAGGCTATTCAAAGCTCTCTATGGTCTAAAACAAGCCCCTCGGGCTTGGTACATGAAAATTGATAAGTACTTAACCGATCATGGTTTTCAGAGGAGTCCCTCGGATTCAAATTTGTATATCAAACATACTGGTGATGATATATTGTTTGTAGTTGTCTATGTGGATGATTTGATCATTACTGGCAGTTCCGCACATTTGATCACTGAGATCAAACAGGATTTGTGCCGGACCTTTGATATGACAGATTTGGGAATCTTGCACTATTGTCTAGGAATTGAGGTTTGGCAGACTGAGCACAGTATCTTTCTTTCTCAGTCCAAGTATTCCAGAAGTCTTGTGGACAGGTTCCAAATGCAGGATTGCAAACCTGCCTCCACTCCTATGGAACCCGGCCTCAAATTGTCAGCTCAGTCCGATTCACCTGTTGTGGATGAATCTTTGTTTAGACAACTAGTGGGCAGCCTCATTTATCTTACTGCCACTAGACCTGACATTAGTTTTGCACTGAGCTACATTAGTTTTGGATAGCAGCGAAGCGTGTCCTTCGTTATGTAAGTGGTACTCCTGATTATGGACTTTTGTACACTCGGAGTTTTGATCCTACACTATGTGGCTACACAGATTCAGACGGTTGGTTCGGCTGATGACCGGAAGTCTACCGCTGGATATGTGTTTAATTTGGGATCTGGTGCTGTCACATGGACTAGTAAGAAGTAGCAGGCGGTGGCTCTTTCTTCGACAAAAGCAGAGTATCGGGGAGCAGTTAAGGCAGCTTGTGAGGTAGTTTGGCTTCGCCCGATGCTTGCAGATATGCATGTTCCTCAGACAGGTCCGGCTACCTTATTCTGTGATAATCAGGGCGTGCTCAAACTGGCAAAGAATCCGGTCTTCCATGAAAGAACCAAGCATTGTCATTACATTTGTCAGCTGGTTGAAGACAGATCCATTCAGTTGATGTATGTTCCTACCTTGGAGCAGCCAACAGATATCTTCACGAAGTCCCTCGGTTCTGATAAATTTGTAAAATTTAGGGAGTCTATTGGTGTTGTTGATAGATTGAGCATTAAGGGAGGGTATTAGAATATTTATTATGTTTCCATTAATGCTCAAGTTTATTCTTTAGGATAGTTTCCATTCTTATGGCAGTTCCATATTTGGAAACTTGCTATTTTGTATATATCCTGTGTATTATTTATGAGCAGGTTGCTCATTGTGAATAATATCAATTCATTAAAATCTATCTGCTCTTGCATATATTATTTTAGTTTTAATATGTGGTCGTGAGTTCACCTTCTTGATAACTTGAGGTGGCTATCACCACACCATCACATGTAAACAAACCTTATATGTTGCTTCACATCTTATTGCCACAAAATCACCACATGTAAGTCAACATATATGTTGTATTGCAAAACTGAAACCTCATTGCATTTCACTACAATGTACTTTGTAGATGAATTCTTCCTTCCAAGATTCTCTATAGGTCAATATCACCCAAGTCCCAACATTCTCCCACTTGATATTTACCATAGGAGAGTACGATATTCAACTAGAGAACTTAACCTCATGCTTGGGGATGGGATAAGTCCATTTCATCCCTCCACCACATGAACTTGGCATTACGTATAGTTTTTGTCAAACAATTTGTAGTGTTTACCCGACCGTCAATTTTATCCATCTAGATTTTGTGCTTTCAACCATCTTCATCAGAAAATGATATTGAACATCAATATGCCTTGTTCTAGGTTGGTAAATTGTTCTAGGTTGGTAAACAATATTCTTAGCCAAACTTTGCGAATCACATTTCACCACTATTTGACTCTTAAAACCAATATTGTGTAATGCTCCTTTTGTGTATTTTTTAAAGTAGAAATCAAACTTACAAAATATGTTGTGACATGTGATTGCTCAAAAGGTATGGTAGATACAAGCTCTAAATGAATTGTGTAGAAAGAAATTGTGTTTTAGCTGCAAGGAACCAAGGGAACTAGGACATAGGTGTCTTGGGAAGGGCAAGGTACCCTATATTGAGGCAGTGTCTGATAGTGAGGAAGAAGAGAAGTTTGAACATGATCAGGGTAGTGAACACAGTGATTCAATTTATGAGTAGTTGGGTGATGAGAAACCTTCATCTAAGGAGGTGAAAGGTGGTACTATTGCCACTATGTCTGGTACACCCAGCTACAACTTTTTCAGGGTGCGTGGAGTCTTACAAGGACAACGAGTAATCATGTTGAATGACAATGGGGCTACTCATAGTTTCATACTCTACCTTGGTTGCTAAGAGAGGCCTTCTAAATGAGGAGCACGATGGATTTGATGTTATGGTGGTTGATGACTATCAAATGACACGTCTATGGAAGGCTTCACAATGGAGTATTGCTCTAGTTAACTACACTGCTACTAACGATTTCTATGTGGTTGACTTACGAGATACTAATGCTAGTTTGAGCATTCATTGGTTGCTATCTCTTGGGAAATATTCGTAGAGTTTTAAAACAATGGAGCTCTCATTCAAGGTTGATGGCAAGAAGGTTGTTTTAAGGGGAAAGTCCAACGGTGCACCCAACATTGTTTCAGCTAAGAGGATGGAGAGCATTTTCAGGTACGGTGATGTTGCTTGTGCAGCTCGATGTTTTTTTTTTCGTTCAAATCATCTAATGACAATCATAAGCACTATTAGGATGATATTCAGAAAGTGTTGGATAGACATAGTTTGGTTTTCAGCAAGATTCCTCCAAGGAGATCTCCAAATAGAGGATTTGAGCATACGACTGAGCTGGAGGAAGGATCTAAGCCAATGATCAAACTCCTTACAAACATCTCAAGAAGTTAGAAGAGGGAATTGAAAAAGCCATCAAGGAGTTGTTAGATATGTGGCACATCAAACCTAGCTTGAGTCCTTTTGCTTCTTTTGTTGTCCTGGTGAAGGACATGACCTTTGGAATGTGCATTGACTAGCGCCCCTTGAACAAGAAGACAATAAAAAATAGATACCCCATTTATCGACGATCAATGAGCTACACGGTGCGATTTACTTTTTTAAGATAGATCTCAGATTTGAGTACCTTAAGATTATGGTAAGAGAACAAGATACCCATAATATTGCTTTTAGGTCTCATTATGGGCATTATGAGTTTTTGGTTATGTCCTTTGGGTTGACCAATGCTCCTACAACTTTCTAGTCTTGCACGAGTCACATCTTCAACAAGTTGTTGCAGAAGTTCTTGCTAGTATTATTTGATGACATACTCATTTATAGCAAAACTATGGAGGATCAACTGAAGCATTTGGATGAGGTTTTGAGGATCATGGATGCACAATCATTATATGCTAAGTCTTCCAAATGTGAGTTTAGAACGACAGATTCTTTCTCTAGAGCACATCATTAGCGTGCAAGAGAAGATACAAGCGATCATGGATTGGCCAAGTCCGATGATTCTTATAGAGCTATGAGGTTTGTTTGGGTTGTGCAACTATTATAGGTTGTTTGTTAAGGGATTTTCACAACTTGGACCACCATAACAGATCTCACTAAGAAAGAAGCTTTCAGGTGGATAGGGGAGGTTTGATTGTCATTTGAGAAGCTTAAGGAGGTGATGAGCACTCGTTTTGTATTGGCACTACCAGATTTCACCCAACCCTTTGTGTTGGAATGTGATGCATCGAGTGAAGTTATTGGGGTAGTATTATGTAGAATAAACACCCCATCGCTTTTGAGAGTCAAAAACTCAGGGATGTAAAGATGCTTTATTCCATCTATGACAAAGAGATGCTCACCATCATGCATGCATTGGCAAAGTTCAAACAATAGTTAGTAGGTGGGAGGTTTATGGTCAAGATCAATCATAACAATTTGAGGTACTTTTTGGAGTAGAAGGACCTTAACGAGAGGCAATAGAAATGGGTTAGCAAAATCCAAGCATATGATTTTGATATAGAGTATGAAGAACATTGCTGTTGGTGCTCTTTCTAGGAAACCCGCTCCTTGCTCTTTGGTGGAGATTTTAGCTGATCAGAAGGCTCACCTTTTGGTTGAATATTCCAAGAATACTTTTGCTTGCGAAGTGATGGGTAGAAAGGTTCAAGATGACATGTATAAGGTGGTAGATGATTTTTTCTACTGCGTTGAAGGAAAAGATACTAAGAGCCATCCATGACACACCTTTTGAAGGAAATCCTGGATACTTTAAGACTTACAAGGAGGTTAGAGGGAGATTATCATGGAAGGGCCTCAAGGATGATGTCTTACTTCATGTCAGGGAACGTATGATATGCCACCAGAACAAGTTAGAGCACATCGTTCATGCTAGTTTTCTATAGCCACTACCCATTTCAGAGCATAATTGGGAAAGTATACTGATGGATTGCCAATGAACATTGTCAGTGATAGGGATAGCAGATTTCTTAGCGCATTCTAGCAAGAGCTATTTAGGTTTTCTGGCACATAGTTTACCCCTAGGACAAGTTATCACCCTTAGACGGATGGACAACCGGAGATTGTGCATAAGTGGGTTGAGGAGTATTTGTGTATAACCGGAGATTGTGCATCACCCTTAGATGGATGGACAACCGGAGATTGTGCATAAGTGGGTTGAGGAGTATTTGTGTAATTACATTGCAGGGCAGCAAAAGGCCTGGATTAGGTGTTTACATTTAGGGGAACACTGTTATAAAACCACCTATCATATATCGATAGGGATGTTTCCATCCAGGGCCTTGTATGGACGTGATGATCCTTCATTTCTGGATGTGGCTTTTGGTGACAGCAGGGCTCCCAAATAGTTTTGGGCAAATCATGGAAGAACATTCTTGGCATAGCTCTATAGTGGAGATTAAATTGTCAGATTATTGTGAGCATTCTAGTGCGTGGGAACCAAGGAGGATAGCCGCTTCATATTGGTGATTCGCGTGAACTGTTTAAAGGAAGCGATTTTCATTTCTATGTGGATGTGAACATATTTATTGCTGATGCATGTCTCCTGTCTTAGGAGCAGCTATTTCTATCAAGTCGAAAGACTCCTGCAAAGGTGCGATTTCATTTGGTTATGGTGTGAACTTATATCTTTGTGTAATGTCCCCATATAATGTTAAGTTAATTATGGAAATAAGGAAATAATAATGTTAAGTTAATTATGGAAATAAAGAAATAATTATTTAATATTAATTATTCTAATTAATATTCAATAATTATAAAGTTTGTTTTGTTTTATAAGTTGGTTCGAATAAAGGTGGTAGTTCCTTTACGGAACTTCATAACCAATCTTTGAGTTATTTATGTTGGGTTTCGGGAAGTATGGGATATGGAATGTTTAAGTGAATATATCTGAAGGAGAAGGAGATCTGTTCCTTTCGTCAGTCTGTGCGCTGGCTTAGTGGAGACGGGAAAAGACAGACGTCAAGCAGAAGGTGTTTGTGGAAGCCGATTAAACCTTTCCTTTCGTCAGGGCTTACCTCTCTGACTTAGTGGATAGACAGGTGGATTGACCGGCATCATACCGACCAACACTGTGCACTTCCAGACAGTTGGCGGCACTGGAAATATACATATGCATCGCGGGAATTCAACAGATTGATCAGAAGGTGGCTTCGCCTTACAACTGCAGTGAGACGAATGTCGGGGGTGATTTCGGAAATAAGGTGGCATCGCCTTACATCTCTGCAGTAAGGTGATCATCGGGTAGCATCGTGCCCACATGTGGAATAAGAAACTGACGGGAAACCAAGGCATCGTTCTACTTCCTTGCAACAAGGTGATTGTCGGGTGGTATCGTGCTTACGAATGGAGTAAGTAACTGACGGGAAAGACAAAGCATCGGAATCTCATGTCTGCAGATCTTTGAACAGAACACCGCTGAGGAGACGTTGCAATGAGGAATGTCGGGTCTGTTTCTTGTGTGCTGTAAGGAGAGGAGAATTACTGGTGCGGGAAAAGAGTGCAACAGCGAAGGATATACAGCAGCGTCTGGAGAAGTAAACACTCCAGTCATACAGAGCGACACACCATAACAGAGTGGTATTATACAGCAGCGTCTGGAGAAGTGAACACTCCAGTCATACAGAGCGGCACACTATAACAGAGGTGCAAATTAACTCTTCCTTTCCTTGAGCAAATAAACTCTTCTTCCTTCTAAACTGTTGGAAACTTAATGTCTATGTAGTTTGAATGTATGGAATAGAAACTAAATTACCTGAACATGGAAAATGGGTTGTTGCATTTGAAATTCTGGTAATTGTAGAAGCATTAATGTCCACATACAACTCTAAATCTGTAGCAAACAGGGAATTAGTTTCCTATTAGAAAAGTAACTGGGTGAGGAATAACTCGGATTACGACAGTGGTATCAGAGCTTACAATCTTGCCAGCCTGTAGGGTATTGTGGTTTGCAAAACACGGGTTATGTTTATTGAATATGCCATCAGGCCATTATAATTTTCGGAATACAAGAGAACGTCAAATTAGAAATTCAACCAGCCCATCTAGTTCAACTCCACAATTTGAAATTGAGGAAAGTCATACTGAGGTAGAGGAGGATATAATTTTTGAACACATCAATCACATGGCTGAACCAGAAAATAATAGGGATTTAATTGCAGCATTGATTAGAAGTCAACAAGATATGCAAAACAATATAAATACTATGACCAATCTGATGACTCAGTTCATGACTCATAATCTAAACCAGAATCAAAATGAGGGTGGTAGGGATGATCGTTCTGTTAATAATCAGCCTGAAAGATCAGCAACGGCCAGACCTTATATGCCAAACTTTACTCCACAAAATTTACACCCAGAACATGAACCTACTGTTAGAGAAGTACAGGATGAAATTTTGAATGATTGGGACTCAGCTGGGGCAGAATTCAGATCTCACATGACATTTAGGGAATATATGGATGGCAGAATGAAACATAGGCCACATAGGGGCAGAAATTTCAATAATGAATTACAAAGGAAAATTGGGAAAATGTCCATTCCGTATTTCGATGGCACGGGAAAAACTACCGCCAGAGCTTGGGTTCAGAAATTAGACACTTATTTTCAGTTAAACCCTATGAAGGAAGATGAAGCTATCAAATATGTAGCTCTACATCTCGATGGAGTAGCACATGAATGGTGGCACCATGGACAGGCTACATTGGGCCATAATCTGGTAGATACATATTTAGAATTCACGGAACGTCTCATTGACAGATTTGATTCGAAAGACCCCGAATTACATTTAAAAGAATTGACTCAGCTTAAACAAACTGGAACAGTTGAACAATATGTAGTGGAATTTGAAAAATTGGCCGTGCTGGTCACTGAAATCTCTGAGCGAAACAAAGTGGTCCTTTTTATTGATGGACTCTCTAATTCCCTGAAAGGTTGGGTTAAGTCTTTGTATCCGTCCAATCTGCAAATGGCTATTAAGAAGGCCAGAGATTTAGAACCTTCCACGAAAGGGAAAACTTGGATAAAAAATCCTCTTCCAAAAATGGATAAAGACAAAGAACCTCCCAAAGAAACATTTCCAAAAAACATAGTTGATAAAGAAGAAAGGGATGAACTCAGGAGGCGCAAATTGTGTTTCAGTTGTAAAGAATCATGGCAGCCAGGTCATAGGTGTTTGGGTAAAGGGAAAATTCATTATATCGAAGTACTATCGGATGATGAAGAAGATGGGGAAAATACAAATCCAAATATTGAGAATCTTCAAAAGGGGTCTGCCTTGGAACAGGAAAATAAGCAGCCAAGTAGTACAATAGCTTCCATGACAGGGATTCCTCATTACAACATTTTCAGGGTAAGAGGGGTTTTACAGGGTCAATGAGTTATCGTTATGATTGATAGTGGATCTACTCATAATTTTATTGATGCTGCTCTTGTTAAGAAAAGGGGATTACATATGGTTAAGCATGAAGGGTTTGATGTGAAAGTGGCAGGTGGTACTAATTTAGTCAGCACACATAAAGTTCCACAATTGAGTATTGCTCTTGGTAATTATATGGTAACAGATGATTTTTATGTAATTGATTTAGCAGATACTAATGTTGTCCTAGGAATCCAGTGGATGGAAACTTTGGATAAATATTCGCAGAGTTTTAAACGTATGGAATTTTCTTTCAAGGTGGATGGGCAAAAGGTAATTCTCAGGGGAATGTCGAATGGTGGACCCAAAGTCGTTTCTGCCAAAAGAATGGAAGCCATTTTTCGTCATGGGGAGGTTGCTTGGTCAGCTCAGTGTTTAATCACTTCAAAGGTAACAGGATTTGAAACTAAGCACTATCCAGATGATTTGTTGCAAATACTAGATTCTCACAGTCTAGTTTTCAGTGATATACCTCCTGGGGTACCTCCAGATAGAGGTTTTGAGCACACAATTGAACTAGAAGAAGGGGCTAAGCCTGTAATCACTACCCCATACAGGCATCCTAAGGCATTCAAGGATGAAATAGAGAAAGCGATTAAGGAGTTGTTGGATATGGGACATGTTCGAACTAGTTCGAGTCCATTCGCTTCTTCGGTAGTGATGGTCAAAAAGAAAGATGGAACTCTTCGTATGTGTATCGACTACCGAGCCCTCAATAAAAAGACTATCAAAAACAGGTATCCGATTCCCCGCATTGATGAATTATTAGATGAATTACATGGTGTCGTATATTTCTCTAAGATTGATTTAAGATCCGGGTATCATCAGATTAAGTTAAGGGAACAAGACATACATAAAACAGCTTTCCGATGTCACTATGGTCATTATGAATTCTTAGTTATGCCTTTTGGACTAACGAATGCTCCAGCGACATTCTAGTCTTGTATGAACCATATTTTTAATAAACAACTGAGGAAATTCCTACTTGTTTTCTTTGATGATATATTGATTTACAGTAAATCTTGGGAAGAACATCTGCAACATATTGAGGAAATTTTGAGTATAATGGAGTCTCAATCTCTGTACGCCAAAGCGTCTAAATGTGAATTTGGTATGACGAAAATTTTATATTTGGGACATATGATCAGTGCTCAAGGTGTGCAGGTGCATCAGGAAAAAATAGGGCTATTCTGGACTGGCCGCCTCCACGAACTCTTTCTGATTTACGAGGGTTCTTTGGCTTATGCAGTTATTACAGAAGATTTGTTAGAGGATTTTCACAGCTTGGAGCGCCACTGACAGATCTTACTAAACAGGGGGCATTCAGATGGTCTCCAGAGTCACAACAGGTATTTGACAAACTCAAGGAGGTAATGAGTTCTTGCCCTGTCCTTGCATTACCCGATTTTGCCTAGCCCTTTGTATTAGAATGTGATGCATCAGGTAAAGGAATTGGAGCTGTGTTAATGCAAAATCGACATCCAATAGTATTTGAAAGCAGGAAACTCACTAGTACTGAAAAACTTTATTCCATATATGACAAAGAAATGTTGGCTATTATGTATGCATTAGCTAAATTCAGACAATACCTAGTCGGATCTAAATTTGTGGTTAAAACTGATCATAATAGCTTGAAGTATTTTCTTAATCAGCGAGATTTGAATGATAGACAACAAAAATGGATTAGTAAAATCCAAGCTTATGATTTTGAAATTGAATATGTTAAGGGTAAGAACAATGTGGTAGCTGATGCTTTGTCTAGGAAACCGGAAATAAATGCTCAAGCGGGGTGTCAGCTGATTGGAAATCTTTGTTGCTAGTTGAATACGCTAAGAATTCATTTGCTTGTGATTTATTGGATGGAAATACTCAGGATGATAGATACAAAGTGGTGGATGATATTATTTACTACAAAGATAGAATTTTTCTGGTCTCTGATTCCAAGTTGAAACTAAGAATTTTGCAAACACTTCACGATTTGCCCTTAGCAGGACATCCAGGTTATGTTAAAACTTACAGGCAAATTCGTGAAAGATTCACTTGGAAAGGGCTCAAAGATGATGTTCTGCAGTATGTCAAGGAATGCATCACATGTCAGCAGAATAAAGTCGAGCACTCTTATCCAGCGGGCCTATTACAACCATTACCTATTCCGGAACAGAAATGGGAGAGCATTTCAATGGACTTCATCACAGGTTTACCTCGGGCACAAGGTAAAGATTGTATTTTTTTTGTGGTGGATAGGCTTACAAAATTTGCACATTTCCTTGCTATCACTACCGAGTTCACTGCCATTCAGGTCGCCGAATTGTTTTTTAAAGAAATATTCCATTTACATGGGTTACCACGAACTATAGTCAGTGATCGAGACAGTAGATTTTTGAGTAACTTTTGGGCAGAATTATTCAGGTTGACAGGTACAACATTGCATCACAGCACGAGTTACCATCCACAGACAGACGGGCAAACTGAAATAGTTAACAAATGGGTTGAAGGGTACCTTCGTAATTATATTGCAGGGTACCAAAAAGCTTGGGTGCGTTGGCTGCATCTGGGGGAGTACTGTTATAATACTACTTTTCATACATCTATACGTATGGCTCCATTTAAGGCATTATATGGATACGATGCTTTATCCTTTGTTGACCTTGCTTTTGATAAAAGCAATGTACCCAAGTCACGTGACTGGATTCAGGAAAGTCAGGATATCTTGAAAACTCTTAAGGAAAATTTACACCGCGCTCAGAATTGGAATCTCATGTCTGCAGATCTTTGAACAGAACACCGCTGAGGAGACATTGCAATGAGGAATGTCGGGTCTGTTTCCTGTGTGTTGTAAGGAGGAGAATTACTGGTGCGGGAAAAGAGTGTAACAGGGAAGGATATACAGCAGCGTCTGGAGAAGTAAACACTCCAGTCATACAGAGCGGCACACCATAACAGAGTGGTATTATACAGCAGCGTCTGGAGAAGTGAACACTCCAGTCATACAGAGCGGCACACCATAACAGAGGTGCAAATTAACTCTTCCTTTCCTTGAGCAAATAAACTCTTCTTCCTTCTAAACTGTTGGAAACTTAATGTCTATGTAGTTTGAATGTATGGAATAGAAACTAAATTACCTGAACATGGAAAATGGGTTGTTGCATTTGAAATTCTGGTAATTGTAGAAGCATTAATGTCCACATACAACTCTAAATCTGTAGCAAACAGGGAATTAGTTTCCTATTAGAAAAGTAACTGGGTGAGGAATAACCCGGATTACGACACTTTGGGTGCAAGAGCAAGATTACTCACATTCCCTTGCTGGTAGAGTTGCTGAAGTCAAGGTGTGGCCTCCCTATGGCTTGTGATACCATTGCTGGAAGTTTATGGGTATCCTGATTATGAATGAGTACTAGCACTTTGCATTGCTAGTACTGAAGATTATCTTTATATGGACCTTTGTTGCAAGACTCGCCGAGTGGCAAGTACTCGCCAAGTTTTTAGGCTCTGCGAGTTTTTCAGATAAAAACTCGTAGAGTAAAACTCGTCGAGTTTTTACCAAAAACTCGGCGAGTTTTAAAGAAAAACCCGACCTTGGTTTTATTGTTGCGTTAAACAGCAAAAAAACGTCTTTTTCATTCTTATTTTCACATTTGCAGCAGTTGGGTTTGAGTTTCAAATTTTCCAGTTCAGGGGCGGGAGGATTTATACAAATATAACAAATATAACATTTAAGTATAAGTCTGATTTATTTAATTTCTTATACTTTAAGTTATATTTGTATAAATACTTTCAAGATGTTTGAGATAGGTTCCAGCTTCATAGGAGTTAAGATGC
Organism: Thuja plicata; assembly: GCA_018584345.1. Taxonomy (NCBI): domain Eukaryota; kingdom Viridiplantae; phylum Streptophyta; class Pinopsida; order Cupressales; family Cupressaceae; genus Thuja; species Thuja plicata. The sequence continues at coordinate 1,458,570 of MU227000.1, forward strand.
AGATTCTAGATTTTGGGGGTTTTCAAAAAATTCCAGACTTTGCCAAATTTCAGGATTTAGCAAGCTTCAGTAGGGTTACCTCCCAAAATCCATCATGGCTTTCTAAGGTCAAACTGAAGCTGCCAAAAGGATTCTCAAAGGGTTTTAACTCGTTTTATCACAAATCACTTGGTTTCGACCCCATCTCTATGACAGACTTAGTTTAGCTCTCACCCAAATCCTAGACAGACATGACTTACCAACAGGACAAAATCACTCAAACCTCATTTGCCGAACCTAGGGACTTGAAAACAGCCACGAACAAAGACTACCTAAGACCTAGTTATGAAGACTTTGACATTTGGCATTGATCAATGATCACGCATCATCGATTCATACTACGAAATAATTTGTTTTACAATTATGTATATTTCTCTTATTTTTTTGTATATATAATGCATATACACACACACACACACACACACACACCCATACAAATCATGATGGGAAAAAATAAATTCACAAATCCACGAACCCGAATCCGTCCCCGAACCCGAACTAACAACTTAGAGTATTGAAGGTGGATTTGAGTGGATTTGAGGAGGGGGATGGATTTGGTTTCACATTGGATAACATTGAGGAGTCAGATGAGGAGTCATTGCCAGTGAGAGGAGCTACATCCAGGATGGAGAGCGATTCACACACATCATCAGAGATACCAAGCAAGGAGGCACAGTCACGCCCAGTGCAGGGTTCTACTATTAGGACTAGACCTTCTAGTTCCTCTCTCGTATTTGTTAGTATAGCTGGGAAGAGGAAGATGTAATTGTGATGATGTATTTACTTCTAGTTTTGTAGAAACTAATTAGTACTATTTTGCTTCTAGCCATCAGCATCCCGCATGAGAATGCGATTTTGTACCCACTTTGCGTTTATATATATCTAAACTCAACTAGTTTCTTTTGTGTTCTCATTACTAAACTCATTGGATGCATCCTCTCATTGAATTTTGCAAAAAAAATGCATTTCTAATTAAAATTAAGCTGTTTTTTAAGTTCCCGAGTTTTTTCAAAAACTGGCCGAGTTTTTCCCGATTTTTTTTTTCAGGCCTTGGCGAGTTTTTGCCGAGTGCGAGTTTTGCAACATTGGTATGGACCTTTGAATTATCAATCTGAATCTACTATTTCCAACCTTGCTGGTGAACAAGGTCAGAACTGTATTGTCTTATTCTGCATTATTGTTATTTGAGAAATAACTGCTTTTCTTACACATTATTTTGGCATGCAACATCTCTGCAAATTTCTAAAACAACAAACAGAAAACAGCAAACCTAAAGAATCAGATACATGATCTGAAACCAACAAATAGGAAACACAGTTTGTATAAGCAGCAAGATACCAGTTTGTTAGTAAATATTCAGGACATTTTGGAAGGGGGTCTTTACAGGCCATAGAGGCCAGAGGATGCACTCTCATGGAATACTACTGAATTATCCTTTATTAAAGATGGTGTTGTAAAACTCCTAGCGTGTATTTTCTTGATATTTTTAATAACATTTACTCCCATTCCTTTTTTTCCTTTGTTATTAGATCCCTATATGTGTCCTGGAGTATTCAGAAAAGGTTTTATGCTATCATCATTGGTTCCTATGTTTAATTGGTCACCTTTTTGTAAATAGTTTCCTTAGCCTTTAGGTACCATGCAAAAAAAGCTTGCAGTAAGATAATCTACACTTGAATGGAAGACTGTACTTAGACATTATGCTTCAAAGGTTTCACTTTTAATCACTCTTGATTTCGACTCTTGCTTTTTTCCCTTTCCTCTTCTGTTCTTGTGTTTAGTTAACTTTGCTAGCTAGGATCTTCTTACCCTCGCTCTCCTCAATTGTAATTCTTTATACTTTTGAGTCTTACTGATTTATTATATTTGTCGGCATTAATAAATAATTTCTATCTTTCTTTCTTTCTTTCTTGAGACACCTTATAAGTTATAGTCCATAGTTCAAAATATCGTTATCGGCAACTTATCGCCAAAGGGAAAAAAAAATATCAGGAAAATATCCGAGATAAATCGGCAAAAATATCGGGAACTTAAAAAATTGTTTAAATTTAATTTGAAATGCATTTTTTTGCAAATTGCTCTAAAATGCTGCAAATCACATTTTTTCCCCTTCAAACCCTTTTTTCCTCTCCCAAACACCAATTTGCAAACAAAAAAATGTGAAATAACTGCTTTTTGGGCTGTCAGTCCCTATTAGGAGACTGGCAGATATTTTGGTGATAAGTTCATGTTTTTTCGGCGATAAGTTTGAAACTTATCTGCTATATGTACTCCGCGATAAATTTACGTGTTTTATCGCGGTCCCCAACTTATCGCGATAAGTTTACTTATCGGCGATATATCTGCCATATTAAATTATACTTTTGAGGGAAGAATGATTGTTCATGAATGAATGGAAAATGTGATTGCAAATTAAATGTATGTCTACAATAGTTGTACTCATATATGCTTATCTTTCGTCTGCTGCTTGTATTCTGTAGCTAGTTATTTTCTCATGCATGCTCACCATCAAGCTGCTAATATTTTGTTCTCTAGATTCTTGATCTGAGCAGCCGGTCACAACTTGAGTTAAAAGCATCAACTTTTATTACTTTGGTCAACTTTCTTCAGAAGATTGTGGATAGATCTCTCTATGAAATATCCAGGAAAGCTAGATTTGTTCAGAAAAACGATATTAGTTATGTTTGCAGAAGTGAAATGGTGGTGGAGGCATTGCAAGTTCTTACGTGAGTTTTCCTTTGCTATGGTGTGCTTGTTCAAGGTTTTGGTTATTTTAGCTCATGTCTTGTATTTCTTATGCATTGAGAAGATGTTGCAGTCTGTACAAAATACATTTAACTGTTTGTTTAAAGTTTACTGTTCTTTGTTGTTAGTCTAATAATTGTTTTTCCTGCAGGCATATTACACATGAAAATGGAGGGAATATGTGTTTGCAGGATGTTGATTTGACTGTGGATTTTATTCTACACCTCATATCTTTTCATAAACTTAACACATCACCCATTTCGTGTATGAGTGTCAAAACAACCAAAACTGCAAAAACCCATTCTCAGATCTTGGATGATGAAAATGAGATTCAGACATTAGCTTTTGTTGCCTTGGGCAACATTTTTGCTCGTGCTGGGTCTGCAGTGTCAAAAGACACATGGAAAGCAACAGTTGAGGTATGGAATAGTTGTCAATGTTCACCATGAAACATTATAGTTTACATGCAACTGCTTTGAGAACTAATACTTTTTGTGTGCAGGCCCTGAGGAAGGTAATGGATTTCACAGCATCCAAGTCTGAGTTGGAAGAAGACAAAGCCATGTCCAGGTAAACTTACAAATGTTTCTAACTTTCGAAATGAATTTCTGAAGAAGATTGACTGTTACATGATTGTATGCTAAGCATTGAGTGTCTAATGGGTCCACAGGTACTATTCTGCATTTCTTCATTGCCTGCAGTTGGTTTTGTCTGACCCTAAAGGCTCCCTTGCAGAGCATGTAAGACAATTTGATTCGATATTTCAAATTTTTAGCCTCTGATCAGACTATCTGGCAAGCAATATTTGTTTTTTTGAGAATTTCACCTGATTTCTCAACTTGCTGTATATGTTATGTACTCTGACAGATCCCAGGATTTGTGGCAGCATTGCGGATGTTTTTCACTTATGGGTTGATGAGTAGTCTTTCTGGACTTCCTCTTTGCAGTCATATTAAGAGCACACGTGCTACAAATTTAAATACAAGCAACACTATAGATGGGTCAGCTTCAAAAAATATTAGTTCTGGTCCATATCGCCCACCTCATTTACGTGGTAGAACACGGCCGGCAACACATCATAAAAAAATAGATAATCTGACCACTCCATCCTTGCAGCCTGAAGCTTCTGGTATTTCAACCTTTTCTTCAGATTCAGAGCTTAGTGATACAGATGGATCTTTAAGGGATGGAGATCGCTTCAAAAGTTCAAAAGCCAGAACAGCTGCCATTTTGAGCATACAGGTATTAAGAATTTGATTTCTTGAATACAATTCTATCATAAACTTTTAGTCTTTTACCATGTATCATGTATGTATTAAAAACGCCCACTACAAGAAAAGTACTGGAATTTGAAACAACCAGTGGCAGCAGGTCTTGGACAGCAATAATGTGACATTCTGTTGTACATTAGTTGATTTTGGCTTGTATGAAGATATAATAACTTCAATATTGATAACCTCTTTCCATGGAAAACAACAAGTTGGCTTTCTAAAGACTAAAAGATGGAAAAGGAAGAACCAAAATAAAGAAGAAGATAGGTTTGAAACAAAAAACAAGAATAATGAATAAAGGAATGAGGAAATGCAAAACAGCTACAAGAATATAATATCAGACTGAAGGCAACCAAACCATAAATGCCAAGATAGGGCAACCTAAAAGGATAGCTCAAAGTGGATAGCTATCTAAGGGAATCAATGGTAATGGCATTGGCAGATCTATAATTTTGTTAAGACCTCCCTTTTCAAAGGTATAACCTTATGAGGTTTATGGTAGTCTAATGCAGCATACATAAAAGTTTCCAAATCTCTTAGAGCAGCAATAGTAAAGAAAGAGAATGTCTCATGGAGGAGCAAATTTATGAAGTGGGCACTGTAAAAGATTCACGAGGAAGCTCATTTAGAAGTCTTTATGTTTTGTTTGTTAATTTTTGAACCAGAATAGCAAAACCAGAGAGCAGATATCTTAAACAAAACACAAGAACAAATAGACACAGAGATATACCCTGGGAAAACCCTCCTACTCGAGGGAAAAACCCAACCACACCAAAAAGATCTCCTTTATTTAATGATCAAAACAATGCTTCACAAGCTAAGTCAAATGAATGACTTCTTCACAGAGTCTGTGATTACATAACAGTCATTTAGATAAAGAACTATTCTATAGAATAATAGCAGCACTTTTGAGAATCACCCAAATCATAAGCAAAAATCGACTACACAATAATTACATAGAGAGAGATGAGAATCTCTGAATCAATCCGCCAAGACTAACACTGAAATCTCCACACACTAAGATCACACTGAATTTTCATCTACAAAGATCACACAGTATTCTTCCCATATGAAGATCGCACAGCACAAACATCTGTAGAATCACACACTATATTTTTACCCAGCGGCAACACTTGAATAAATGCGGCTGTCAAACTTCTACCAAAGATCGATCCCGCCAAGAAAAACTATGCGGAAGGTAGACAAAGAGACACTTGACGGCAGTTACGTACCAAGTCGATCCATCTACCATCGACCACACGGTAAGTGTCTTTATTGAACCTTATTGCACGATACAATAAATCCCCATGATAACATAAGACGCTCTCAATCAGATTGCTGCCAGCAAGCACGGCAATACAAAATGGGCTTAACACTCGACGCCGCTTCCACTTCAACATGGACGGTGATGGTTATGAGGGAGAGCCGTTTCACATTCAAAGCATCAGATACAAAGACTGCAACGAGATAAGGAGGAACACGGTGGCATAATAGCTGGCAACAAAATTATAGCTTCTACAATCACATACGCATGAAGACAAAGATTATTACGGTAGAATATAGAGAGCCGGTAGTGAACAAACTGAACAGCAACTCAGCCGTAGGAACAATGTGCAGATAACTCTTGAAGTAGAGCCAACGAAGATAACAGGAAAATAAGAATAGTTCAACATAGTCAATCTGTGCAAGCTTGAGAACAACCAAAACAAGTGATCGAACCAAATGATAACCATAGGTATGAATGATATCTCACGCAGCTACCAAAACATTAACATTTTTGAGGTTCCATCAGTGTAAAAAACACAGAAATCAGCTGATCTTTGTATTTCACATGGAAATTCTAACACTGTTACCAATGTTTTTGTAAAGATAATGAATGTCAATAATAAAATTACGAGTTTTCCCTCACACAGGGCTCATGAAGCAGAAGAAGAGAAGCCATAGAAAGAAAACAGAGAAATTATATTGACATCTGAAAATTACAAAAGTAGGTCAACTGGACTGAAAATTGCAACCAATTAATATTAGTTTAGATAAAATGGGACAATAAGCATCCCTACAAATAAAGCAAAGACAATAATAACCTGAAGAACTTTTCCATTGGGCTACACGTAGTGGTAAAGGTGGAGCATCACCACAATGATGACCCAGGTTCAAATCTCCCAGGAACTGTTGAGGAATTTCCTGATAGAAGCAATCATAAAAAATGTTAATTTTCCAAACTTGACTCTAAGCTTGTTCATTTTTTATGTTATTAGCAATTTTTCTATCATATAGGTAATGGATTTGTCCTATATTCATCATATATGGTGGGATTTGGATTTTCCCCTAGAATCATTTTGAGTAATTCAGATTCTTGAATTTCTTATGCCATGCATAGCTTTCTCATCTTTTTCAAAGATTATCCAAAAATTCTATTCCGAAGGAACAAGGTGTAGTGGACGGCAATAAACTCACCTTCATTGTGGAACATTGGAAGTTGGAGCATCGTAAGTTGGAGTTCTTTTATCATCTTGAGCTAGCTTCTTGCTGAGAGATGATAATTTGCATGAGTAGCACTAGTATCATTTGGTGTCCCTTCATGGAGAAAGGGTGGGGGTAGGTGGATGCTTGGCATTTCTTTGTAAAACTTGTGGGTAGTGTAATATTTGAAATAGGTTGGGGTTATTGTGTCTATGTTGGTTCAGCTTCTTTTGTACACCAGAGGATGATTTGGTTCTCATGGCATTGGAGGAGGGATATTGACACTTTTGAAGGAAAGTGGACTCTCAAAGGCGAGTTGTTCTCTTATATGTAGGCACTAGAGGAGAGATTTTGACACACTTGAAGGAGTGATGGACTCTTTGAGGAGATTTGTTCTCTCATTGTGTATGGAGGATGGTCTTTCATTTGTTACAAGGATTTGCAGGTTTGACAATTAGGACGTACATTGATGGGTTCAGTTTGGTGTGTTTTGGTGGGTGAGAAAATGTGGTGGAGATACTTCATAAGTTTCCAGATGGGCTGTTGTGTCTAGTCTATGTAGTGTTACATCTTTTGTTTGGATTGATATAACTAGGTGGGAATGTTGGAAACATTACATCTTTATTATATAATATTATATAATAGTTCCAGAAATAAATGTTTATTTACAAGGTTACTAGTTGATGGGGGGTACTTGGAGACTTCAGACACTGGTATTGTACTAGTACAGTAAATTTTCAAAAATAGGAGACAGGTGTACTTGGAGACGACAAATTTAATATAAATAGTATTATAATAAAAAACATTTAAATATGTTATCTATAATATTATTAAATATTATATATTAATATTATATTATAATATTTATAATATTAATATATTACTATTAATATTAAGCAGATGCAACAATTCAAAATATTACATTCCAAGAACTTTTTCAATATAAATCATCAATGTATTGCAATATAAAATTCTATGAAAGAAAAAACCTAACATATTTATTTTTAAAAATATAATATAGACATCAAAAGATGTCATTCCCGAGAAAAGTATTTACAATTCAATTTGTTATTAAGTAAAATAGACAATGAAAATGATACATCTTGTCTTTTTATACACAATTCTAAAGACAGACACAACAATTCAAACTCGTGCCGTCTACATAGCCAAAGGTTTTGAGTACATAAGCAAAGTGCTGAACGCGAGGCAACTTGTGCTAGGATTTGCGAGTGAAGAGTGATGTTGTGCGAATAGATCTCCGACCATGAGGCAGGTCAAACCTGAGAGTGTGAAGCGGTTGTGGAGGGCTCAAAAGGATCATGTATTTGAAGGGAATAGTGGTGTATGGTCTAAGATGTCTTGGAAATGGCGAAGTGAAGTTGTAGGGGTGTACATTCTTTGATTGGGGAGGTAGTGCATTAGATAAGAACACCTCAGGGTGTTGTTTTAGCTTGGATTTAGGATTGACATCTTAATTCAATGGGAGACAAACTTTAGTGGCACTAAGCATAGTAGAGGTAGAGTATATGGTAGCTAGTACTACTAGTTGTGAGGACACTTAGCTTTGCAAGTTACTTGTAGGGTTATTTGATTAGAAGTTGGATCCCATGGCCTATAATTGTGATAATCAAAGTTGTTCCGAATTCTCTAAGAATTTAATGTTTAATGACATGTCCTGGTTCATTGAGACCATATATCACTTCACTGGAGATAGGGAACAAAAGGGAGTGGTGAAATGCTAGTATATCTCCACCAATCCCAGGCAGCTAATATTTTGAACAATCCCTTAGCAAAAGGGAAGTTTGATGCCATTAGAGACAAACTTATATTGGTGTAGACTTCCTTCGTCGATAAGAGGGAGTGTTGAGTTTTTAGATCAGATAGGAATTTTTGCACAGGTTCAGTGTGAAATGTGGGGGAAAGGTTCAAGTGGTTCAAGTTAGTGTATTTTGCATTTCACTTCAGTGATTAAAGTGAATGTCTTTTATTTAGCTAAGTCTAAATAAACTCTAGATTAAAAACTAGACTTATTTTCCATCTCGTCCTTATTAGTGATAAGGATGCTTTTGTAATTGAAGTTGTTTTTTGGAAGATTAGATTTTCAGCTGAATTAGTATAAAGATAGGAGCAAGATAGAGGCTTGTAAGCAATTCATTTAGGTTGTCTTTCCAAAGACTGAAAGACTAAGTGTTTTGGACTGGAAAACTGATGCAACTTACTAGAACAACATGGTACATGTTGGTTTTCATGCAACTATTAGTTATATCAGGGGCGGAGGTTTCCTTGTACATTTTTTGAAGGAACGAAAAACAGGTTATGAGTTGTAATTATCTGTGTATGTTTCCATTTTCTTAAAATATTTTATTATTGTGTGATTGATTCAATGTTTCTAACATTAAGAAATTAGTTACCTGATATTTTAAATAATTTATTCAATTTTTGCTTATTTATTTTGAATTCTGTTCTAAAACAGAAATCAATAATGCCTGTGAGTTCAAATAACTCACCCATTTACTTGTGGGTGAGTTTCATTGAGTTGTAGGCCGGAACTTGTTGAGAGTACTCGTGTCCACCCACGAAGTTCATGCTGAAAACTCGCCCAAGACTGAGTTTAGCTGAAATACCATGTGTCAGTTAGTTTTGGTCTGCCAAATTTTGCAAAGTTGCAAGTATCAAACTTTGATTTGGAGGAAAAATTTAAAAGACAGCCTATCTTGCAGAAGGGTATGCTCCCAGAAAAGAATTTGACTGGACTGATTCTTTTACCATTGCAAAGTAATTTTTGAGAGCTTTCCAAAATTGTGACAGAATATCTGAGCAATGAGGGGAGGTTTGGTCTTGTAAAGTTGACTCTGCAAATCTTATTTTCTTTTGATATGAAATTTTATTTTTGTATTGCTTTAGGAGGTATCCCCTTTGAAGCAGCCCTAGCTCCAAAATTTCATTCGTATTGCGTGGATCTGTTCTATTCTGCTCTTTATTTGAGAAGTGCTCTTGCTATTCTGTTCGCTATTGAGGAAATTCCAAAGTTCCAAACACATTCCCAAGAAAGATTAACCGAAGTGAGGATTCTGTAATGTCCCCACTTTAGCAGTTGACCAAGTGTGTGTGCGTTAGCCTTGTTCTACATGGTCCCGAGGGCTAACGAAGGGTTTAAGGGGATCCTAGAGTGTTTTGGCCTAGTCATTTCCAGTT
>MU227000.1:1469160-1479267 GCA_018584345.1 Thuja plicata
AGTTTGCATATTATTGTAGTTTCCTTCTTGTTCATGTTGTGTGTTTTCAAATCTATGCCAAAACATAAACAAACAAACAAATGTCTCATTATCGGAAGTCATAAGGGGATTAAAACATTAAATGGAGAAATAAGGAGTTGGACGCAAATTGTTTGACTAAATTCCTATCAGCAGTGGGTTTGGTTTTTGGGCATTCTAGGGTGTTCATTACAGATTCGAAGAAAAGTTCAAAAGAGCATGGCTGTTTTTTGCCCCAGCTACACTTCCATTTTACCTCAATATCAAGCTCAGTATACTTGCAACATACTTATGATGAAATCTGCTTTTACTCATTGTATGCAAATTGGGATATCCAATAATTTTTTTAGGTTGGCTATATGCCAATATGAGGTATCTCAAATTACACAAAGCTTCATATTCTATTCAGTTTTCTTCATATAGATTCTACGCTTATACAAAATATCTTATATTTATTTCCTTAAATCATCAATGTACATAAAAATTAAAAGCTTACGTCAGTGGTAAATAAGTTCTTTTTTTTTTCTTCTTTCTGTTGGTTTTACTGACATGGAATCCTTAAGTGATCAGGCTCTTTGTCGAGCTGAACCTAAATCACTGCATGCACAGTGGACTATGCTTTTGCCCATGCATGATGTCCTGCACCCTCGGTAAGCTCTATTTCTTCACTTCTATATTCAAATACTTGAGAAGTGTAAGTTGAAATCTTATTTATTTTTTAGGTCCATAAAAATTATTCTGTTGCATCTTAATTGACTAACACTGTAGGGTTCAGGCGTTATCAGGCAACGTTGATGACATGTTTACTGTTTGACCCTATTTTAAAGGTATTCATACGTGCATGAGTCTTACGTACAATGGCGTACTTTCTCTAGTTATAATTGCTTTAAAAGAATAAATTTTTAGTCAAGATTCCTGTATATTAAGATTCTTTGACTAATAAATTAACTTTTCCATCAACAATTGAAGACACGGATGGCAGCTGCTGCTACTCTAGCTGCAATGTTGGAGGGTCCTTCTTCTGTTTTTCTTCAAGTAGCAGAGTATAAAGAAACAACAAAAACAGGATCATTTACAACACTTTCTAGCTCGCTCGGTCAAATTTTGATTCAGCTTCATATAGGTACCTTCATGAACATTGTCTTCTGTCTATCTAAATACAGATCATATTCACCTGTGGGTTTCAAGCTTTCAGTTCAAGAGATATGGTCAGTGTATATGAATTTAGTTTCTGATTCTTTTATTTTTATGCAGGTTTTCTGCACTTGGTTCTAATTGAATGTCATAGTGGAATGCTAGTGACGATTTTTAAGACACTTTCACTTTTGATATCTGCTACTCCGTATGGACACTGTTCCATATTCATTGATAATATTCAAATGTTAAATGTTGTATTTACCATAAAAATTTGTAGAAGTAATCCTTCAATTAACATTGGTGATTAAATACACTCTCTTAGAACATTCTTTTTTGTTTTGTATTGCTGCCAATTCTATAATCTTGCACTCTTGTTGATTAGGACATATCATAAGATTTTTTTCATTGTCTGTGTTGTTCAAACAGGTTTAATAGGCTGCCAGACGATCTTCTTCCTAATATTATAAATTCTGTGGGAAAGAGAGCAAATGAACTCTTTGCATCATCGTCGGACCAAAACAACATTGTGGTAGGTTATTTTCTAGGCTTTATCTTAATTGTGAATATCCTGTTATTACCACGTGCTGTTTGTTTTTTGTTCACAGGCCATTGCAGTCAATTGCTTGGGTGCAACACTGAGTACAACTCCACCATCCCAACAAGTAGAAGCAATGCTTGCAGCAGAGTTGATGTCAGGTTTGTATCTCAATTTGTGGTTTGTAGGTCATAATAAGACAATCAAGGTTAATTGAACAACTTAATATGCAGTTTGCTTCTACTTTAGTGCCATTTTATGAGTAATCAAACTAGAAAAGAATGGAAATTTCAAACTGATGTAAGGTTGCTTCACACAGTGCTCCGATGAGAAAAATTGTTATAATGAAATTGAAATGAACTTGAGCAATATATTGCATGTGGCTTTAGTTTACAGTTTAAAACATTTTGGTGTCCTTTTATAAATCTTATTTTGTTATCTACAAAGTATTATGCATTTGTATGTTTGCCAGAATATATTTTAACAGTGTGAAAGATGTACTGGGCTGATGATTCCTGATTCAACTGTTACTTTTTTGAATCTGAATGTTTCAAAACCAGAGGCACATGAGGCCTAAGATGCCATATTGTCATAGTTGTAATGGAAACTCGACGCCTGATATAACTTTTGGTGTGTTTTAATTGCATAGTGTAGTTATGAACTAGGGTGAATTAGTTTGTACTTTAGTTCATCCATGCTTAACTTGCTATTAGCTTATCCGAGATCACAGTTTGTTGATTATTCCATTAATCCTAACCTTTTTTCTGGCATTGTAGGGACAAAGGACAATCAAACCTTGCTTTCCTACCTCTTTTTATTTTCAGAATCAGCAGCACATCCAAGCATCCGTTTTGAGGCATTCCAAGTAAGATACAGAGGTGATTTGGCTTGCAACACAGGTCATATAGAAAAGTGTGCAATTTTTTTTTACAACATTACTGATATACAAGTATAGTATGAAGCACTGTAACTTCCAATATTCTTCTTGACATGAAAGAATTCTACTTTTGGTTTTAGAGACGTGAGTTAAGTGCTAGAATTAGTAGGTTCTATGGTATTATCATAATTTGTTATTGCCTACTGTTTTGTAATAACTCTTTGAAATTCAACATTCATATCTAAGGAGCATTAGGAAATATTTTTGTAGATCACTTCTGATTTGTTGCAAGTGGAAACTTTAGTATTCAGAAGTAACACTAGGAATGCATTGTAGCGTTGTGTCATGACTCATATGTTTGTTTCAATCTTTCTGGTAAATATAAATTGGTGAATTGATACTAAATTGTACACAAACTATTACCTTGCATAGGCCCTTAGAGCAGCAATACACAATTATCCATCCGTTATGCCTGCGTGTTGGGAACGAATTTCGTCAACTGTTTTGGAAGTGATTGAATCATCATATATTGAAAATTCTGCTTATACATCATCCATGCTCTGCAAAGGAAGATCTGAACAAAATTCCAGACCAACGGATGACAAAACCATTCTTGGTGCCATAAAGGTGATAAACTTAATCTTGAATTCAAATTGGATATATAAATGATTTTGGTAATTTAGTTTAAGTCTGCTATCAGGAGAAAAAACTTGTTATTGAATGTTATGAGGAATAAATTCAATTATAGGAGATAATGTTTCATTCTCTAGAGAATAGATAATTCTTGAGATGTGTTTTAGATGGTAGTTTGGGGTCATGAGAGGAAGATGAACTGGTGATCCAAAGTTTGTGGTCTAGATATGAGTTCATTTGAAAAGCAATAAATGTTATTTTTTTTGTAAAATACTCTTGTATTCAAATTGGATATATAAATGATTTTGGTAATTTAGTTTAAGTCTGCTATCAGGAGAAAAAACTTGTTATTGAATGTTAGGAGGAATAAATTCAATTATAGGAGATAATGTTTCATTCTCTAGAGAATAGATAATTCTCGAGATGTGTTTTAGATGGTAGTTTGGGGTCATGAGAGGAAGATGAACTGGTAATCCAAAGTTTGTGGTCTAGATATGAGTTCATTTGAAAAGCAATAAATGTTATTTTTTTTGTAAAATACCCTTGTATCCCAAATCACAAGGTTCTGGTTCTACAAGGATATAGTTCAAAACAAGTTCATGAGTTTAAAAATGTCAAGAAAAAATATGAATGTATTTGAAGAAAATAAATTTGCTTTTTCTTTTAATTCTATTTTTAAAATAAGAAATAAATTAACAAGAATGTCAAACTTGATAAATATAAATAAATAAGTAATTGGCCCAAAAGCTTAATGATGTTCAAATGTATACACAACAAAGTTTAAAAACTTTGACTCTACAAAAACTTTGTAGGCCTAAAATTTGACTCAGATTCATGACTAACAAAAATTTAGTGAATATTTTGAACCTTAAAAAACACATGAATTTGTAGAATAATCTTTAAAAACATGCTTAAAAAGGAATTAGAGAACTTATAAGTAGTTTTTCCTTCATTTATAACTCAAAAAATGAGTTAAATAACATCATAATGTCATATGTTATATGATATATCAATATGAATAAAAGTTAAAAATCCTTATTCATACTCTACAAAATTCTTCTCCGACTAAAGCTTCTAAGTGGCTGTATGGCTGCCCTCAAACTAGATGCTGATGATTCTTGTTGAGGAACAATATCATCCTTAGCCTCAATTTCAGACATATCATGATCATCCAAATTCTCTGCCTCCCCATTCACTGCCCATTTTTCTACCTACCTCTCCAAATCAGCAATTGTAAAGAGCCAGCCTGCCTGGCTCTAACCCTTAACTAGCACTGAATTAATGATTTCTTGAAGGTTTGATCATTTGCAAATTTGTTGTTTTGAGAAAATAGATTAATACAATGCAAGTAATTCAAATAACTTTGTAAACTATGCACATAGCTGCTCCCATTAACAAATATTGACATTGACATGCTTGCAAAAACAAGTAACCATTAACAAACTGGAATGAAACGATACATTTATGCAAGGAATTAATCATGGTTTTAACCTGTGATCTTCTCCACATATTCAATATCCTGGCCGCAGCTTAATGTATAGGTGGCGGCACTGCTGCAAACATCCCCACACCAAGGCAACACCCCACGCATTCACTCTGTGATTGACGACTATTGTTTCCAGTGGCTTAAGCACTGGCCGCAGCTGCTAAGAAGGTGGTGGCTGCTAGAGGAAGAGGCCCATGCCCAACATAGAACCCAAAATATGCACCATTCAATGGCGTCCAACACACCAGCAATGATCCTCCCTCAAACGCTGGCCCAAAACCGTCATACGATTTGCTATGAACAACAAGCTCGGCCATTGAGTAAGCTACAGTAATTTGCACAATTCATCAACATCAATTCGCTGATTCAAAGCGTCTCACAAACATGCAAGGAAAGGTACGTTTCCTCCCTGGATGAATTTCTTCAAACCCTTGTCTCCCAAAACCCCCAAAATCGAAAAGTCATAACATGAATAATCAATTTGGAATTCGATTTTCTCAAGGCATTTATAATTTCTCCCCAAATCAAATCGAACTTCCAGCTTCTCCTTCACACTTTGCATAACTTAAATGATTCGGCTTTAAAACATTGGAAAACTTGCACATCTCTTTGAAATATAATACTTCATTATATTTCCCCTCATTATTAAATTATCGATCCTGAAGGTCTCCTAATGCGTCCTGCTCAACTCCTAGTCAATCCCTAAAATTTAGGAACCCCTCCTAAAAAATAGGTGACTTTCAAACTATCCAAAATGGCTTATGAAGCCCTTGCGTAGCTCCACAAACCTTTGGATGGGTTCCCTAACCACTTTGCTGACCTACGGGAACCCTGATAATAAGCCAACTCTTGCTAGCAACTAAACTGTTAAGGAAGGAACAGCACAAACCAAAGGCTTATTGGAGATAATACTCTTGTCAAATGGCTTCTTCCTTATTTCTCTCTCTCCACAAAGACTGTTTTCAAAGCTAGAAGGGTGGACTGTGATTTTTTGGCAAAGAAGAGTTCGTAGGGAAGGTTGTATTTTCAAAGTAGAAGGCCATATGATGCAAGGTATAAATCATGCAATTATGTCGGAGGATATTTTTTGTTGTGTAATGTAAGAGAAGGGTCATATGATGCAATTGAAAAAAGGTTGTATGATGTAGACATGCACATATGAATCTCCAAACTATACATGGGTCTTAAGGAATAACTCTGATCGTATCAAGGAAGGAAAGTATTGTACTATGGGAAAATCCAAGTTTGGCCATATGGTATGAGAGTCTATGACTTCTGAAGAGGGCCATACTATAGAAAAAGAGGATGGTTGTATGATGATGGAGAAATCCGTTCGTTGAATTTGATCTTCTTAGTTATGTACACTAGAGAGTTAATGCTTGTGTATTGCCGTACAATGTGGTTGAGGTTCATATGTTAAAAATTGTGCATAATAAATGATGACTCTTTTCGCTTGACAATATGATTTTATAATTCGCCTTGTCTTTATTTTCCATGCTTTTTGATAGTACATTGGCCAAGCTTTTGTAATTTTAAAAAGTAATATTTTAATATTGGCAACTATTAATATTTAAATAGTCCTTATCTATTTTTCCTCTTTTTAATATTCACTAGCTTAGCACTCCTATCTTTTGGCTTTGATAGTATAATAATTTTCCCTTTGAATATCTTAATATTTCTTAACTCCATTTTAATAAATTTTTTTCTTTTTCCTCCTCCCTTCTCAATTTTCCCTTTTAATTTAATATTTTTCAGCCTTGATATTTTAATACCTATCTTTTATAAATTTTTTATTGACCAACTCCATATTCTCAGACTTTTTTAAAAATAATTTTGGCTCCACTTTGTGCTTTTTCTTTTCATTTTCCATCCCACCTTTTAATTATCTCTTTTGCCGTTGTATAGTCTGTTGCTTGATTTCCTTATTGTCCCTCTAGAGGCAAGAGTGATATGGTCGCTTGTAACACTTGTTTTCATAGCATGTACCCATATACTCTAAATTAAAATTTTTTAAACTATTGAGAATGATGTCATAACTTTTTATAACTTTTGACTACCATCCAAAAATCTTTCTCCGTGTTGTTGGTGCTCGGTAATAGTGTCCCTGTGCATTGTCAGGCTAGGGTTATTGGCCGGATTGCAAACAACTCGCAAAAGCTTGCTTGTATAAGGTGGTGGTGGCAATATCCCCTTTTGTTTCGCATACTCGACCACATCATCATTATGTCCTGACCTCTTTGCAATCAAGCATTCCACCATTAGTACAAGTTGCAGTTTTGGTCCTTGTCCTCCACTTCTGCAGACTTGGATCATACTTCTTTGTTCTTGCTTCCTCCTTTGGCCATTTCATAGCTTTCTCCCTATGGGTCTTCATCCATCTCATAACTTACATACCCGGTTCTCCTGCTTGAATAGGGATCATGCATTATCTTGGAGTTGTCATAGAATCTTATTTATGTAGCCGGTGGCCCAGCCATGCAATTGATTAAATGTGGTTTTTTTCGTCAATATTGCGATTCCTTCTATCTCTTGCACAACATGTTCTCCCATTACTCTAGTCTGGTGAACATGTTCTTCTGTGTAGTCCACCATATTGATTGCAACTGTAATCTCTTTTCTCTCTTTATATGGTTTTAGTTTCGATTCGTTGACACTCTCAACAAGGTGCCATTCAAGTTCTCCAATTTGATCGCTCTATTATCACAAACTTCTTGGATTTTAAAGGGATCGAGCTATCTTACCTTGAATTTCCTTGGTTTGATTTCGTTACGACCGTTATATTTTAAAACTAACTGTCCTAATTGAAAATTCATTCTTCGCAAGGGCTTTTCGTGCCAATATTTCTTCGTTTCTACATAGCTTTGGTTGCCTACTAAGCAAGCACCCTTCATTCATTGAGTTTATATAATGCAAGAAGTCATTCTTTTAAACTCTCTGTATCTCCAAGTTGGTTTAGGGTTTAGGGTTTAGGTCATCAGAAACTCTTTCCCCCCTGAGTGGGAATCTAGCCACCCAGACGCTGCAACGAAATGACGATTCCATCACCTGTGGGGTGAGGATGATAGGTTGGGTTCTCTCAGAGTTAACTGCTTGAATGGGAATGGGTCTTTTTGGTCATCTCCGGGGCTACTTTAGGATGCCTTGGGATCGTCCGATATCCTTCTTCTCACAGAGACACATGAGAGTCCAGCTTGTCCTCTCCCAGGCATTGCAGGTTTTTTCTGGCTTTCCTCTTATAGATGTGAGACTAGGAGCTCAGGCAGGGTCCGCGGGTCCGACGAGGTTGCGTGTCTTGTCAACAATCATCTTCATGACATGATCTCAGTTGTCTTGTCAGATGCCTCTGCTAGATTCATGTGGGTCCGGTTGTTTAGCGCTGTCCCCCGTATCAGAGACACCTTCATCGAGGTTTGTTACTTCCCCCCAGCTTCTTCCTTCTACGCTATCCACAATGGCACCGACAATGTGCCCTAGGCCGACCTTTATGATAGCATTGCTCAATTCTCTGTGGCTGGTGACATTCTCATCCTTGGTGATTTCAATGCTAGGACCCAGGTTGCTCAGGTACCCCTTCATGACAAGGTTGTGGACTCCTTGTGTGTTGATGACAGTGACCCTGATTCTTCTGGATTTTGTAGATCTTTTGAGGATGCCTCAAGTCCCCTCAATTAATATGGCCTGGGTCTCCATCTCTGCGAGTATTTAGATCTTGTGGTCCTAAATGGGTTATCTTGCTTCCCGAGTTCCAACTGCTTCACTTGTAGACCTCATGGTGGTGGGGCCAACGTGGTTGAATATGTGCTTTATAGCCGGTCGTTCCTCCATTCCAGCCACCACTTTTCCATCACTCCCATTCCCCTTGCTGACCATGCCCTCCTTAGCCTCTCCCTCGTGACCCTCTCTCCCCACCTCGTCCCTTTTCCGTCCCCTTCGCCTGCTTCACCCTCCTGGACCCTATTTAGGTTAGAGGATGGGGACCCCGTTCTCTTCTCCTGTAATGTCCCCATTTTTAGTGAGCTTCAACTTTCATAGGATTAGCCTATTTCTTGACCCTCATTGATCAGGATGGAATTGGGAAATACTGAAATATAATTTTTCAGTATTATCTGTCTTAGTAAATTGCATTTTTGAAGGTCTTTAGGGCATTTTTGGGCCTATCTCCTCACTTCCTAGTTTTGGGTCTACAATTTTTGATTATCTTTCCAACAAAGTAAACGGTCGGCAAATCGGACCTAGGACTAGAAAGTTATGCCTTCTCCAAGTAGGCCTAAATTTTTATATAGTTTTTTTGAAATTTTGGGTAGTTTTAATAAGTTTATTTGTAATAAACATTATGAGGGCTCTTCATTTTGTTTCCAAGGTATTCCAGTGACCCTTGGTATCCATCATATTTGTATAAACTCCAATTTCGAATAGAATGGACCACTTTTTGGCTTGCAATTCTGTTGTTAGTCTCCTGGTTTTTTATATTGAACTTGACAATACCGCAGGTATCACACCAGGTATTGTAATCTGATTCATAATTCAGATTAGTGGTATCAGAGCGGGAACGCTCCTTTATGCCAATTTACACAAGGTCCTCCTACCAAAGATTAGGATTGGATACACAAGATTTGTCAAAATATCCACTTTTGAGGCGCACACGATCGAAGATGTCAGACGATGCAATTAAGAAGTTGGTGGAAGAGGCTTTAAATAAGCAACGAGAGGAGATGATGAGTCAATTTTTACTCCTACAGAATCAACAACCATCTGAATCAAGAACAACGTTTCATGGAAATACCCCTTTCAAAGTCCAGGTAAATTTTGACATCCCAAATTTTGAAGGAAAAGTCGATGCTGAAGCTGTTGATAACTGGTTATCAAAATTGGATAGATATTTTTCTGTAAACAATTTCTCAGATGCAGAAAAAATAACGTTTGCTCTCCTCAAAGCTGAAACCCATGTGAAATTAGCCTGGGAAGCCAAATTAGCAAATAAAGAACGAGAATTATCTGATGAAAATGGCTTGGAAATATCTCTTGATAAGAAGCCCACACGGGGAGAATTTGTGGAATACATAAAAGAAGCATACTTTCCTGAGGATGTCTATGAACAAAAATACATAGAATGACAGCGACTTCGATAGAAGAGGGATCAGTCTGTGCAAGATTACACCAACACATTCCATTCACTTTCAGGAAAACTTGGTATTGAAGATTCAGAGAAGCATCGAATTATGAAATATTGTAGTGTGAAAAATAGATATCCAATCCCTCGAATTGATGATTTGTTGGACCAACTTAGGGGGGTTAGTTCTTTACAAAAATTGACTTGAAATTTGGATATCACCAAGTACCAATTGATCCAACAGATGTGTGGAAGACTGCATTTAAATCTAAGGAAGGTTTGTTTGAATGGTTGGTTATGCCTTTTGGCCT
>MU227000.1:1485495-1498711 GCA_018584345.1 Thuja plicata
ATTAATAAACATATTAATTATTATGCACCTAAATGACAAGCTTAAGTGAAAAAGAATAATAGTGACCTTTAATAATTAAACCAGATAGATTTAATTATAAAGATAAATGAACTATTACTCTAACACTGGATTCATGTGGTCATCAATCATCCACATGGGAACAACTATATGGTATTGACCCTAATTTTGCTAACATCTATAGTAATTTGGTAGAGGGAAAGTGTGTCTCTGATTTTCACTTGCTGGATGGGTTGCTTTGCCATGTTGGTCATAGATGTGTACCCACTGAGGAATGAAAGAAAATGATATGGGAAGCTCACTACATCCGTGTTGCAGGACATTTTGGTATTGGTAAGAGTACTGCTATCCTTCAAAAGTATTTCTATTGGCCAAAAATGAAGCAGGATATAATTTCATATATATAAAAGCTTGTGCAGCCTGTGCAAATGCAAAACCAGCAAACCGTAAGTTGGGTGTATACTTACCATTACCTATTCCTGATAAGCCATGGCATTCTGTTTCAATGGATTTTATGTCTGGGCTTCCAACTACCAGGCGGGGGCATGATTGTGTATATGTTTTGATAGATAGGTTTTCTAAAATGGCTATCATGGTAGCATGTAAAAAGATGATTGCTGTAGAAGAGACTGCCAAGTTATTTTTTGAACATGTTTGGGTTCATTTTGGTTTGCCCAAAAGCATTATTTATGATAGGAATAGCAGGTTCATCAACAAATTTTCGTCTGCACTATGGGCTAAAATGGACACAAAGTTGACAAAGTCCACAACATTCCATCCCCAAACAGATGGGAAGACAAAAGTGGTGAATTGAAATGATCATTCATATCTTACGAATGTATCATTCAAAACATCTTCGCACATGGGATGAAAGCTTACCCTACGTGCAACACAGCTACAACCGTGCACTCCATAGTACTACAGGGCATAGTCCATTTGAGGTTTCTCTTGGGTATCAACCATTGGCATCTATGGATGTAGCACTGCGAGTTTTGCAATCTGGTAGTCTATTGAATGCTGACAAGGAGGTAGATAAAGCAGAAAAATTCATTGATAACATTAGACACCTACAACAAGTTCATGAGATTTTGGAGAAGAGTAATCAGAAGTATAAGGAAAGGCATGATAAACATAGAATTCCTCATCACTTTCAGATTGGTGACAAGGTATGGCTACATCTTCAGAAAGAGCGCCTTCACGGACCAAACATGAAGCTTCGTCCTCTTCGTTATGGCTCGTATACTATTGTGAAGCAAGTTGGTGAGAATGCTTTTGAACTTAATTTGCCATCCTTTTTGGGCCTGCATCCAGTTTTCAATGTGGAATTGTTGAGACCCTATTTTCCTCCTTTGTTGGATATTTCCCAAGCCACTGAACACATTCAAGCTTCCGAATTATCTACTACTGTTCTAGTCTAGTGTGACCATGTTACTGAAGTCATTTTAAAGATTTTGAGAAATCAGAACATTCCTCTTTATTGGGTGGTTCGAGCTGGTCAACATACTCATCAAGGCAAGTGGTTAACTAAGGAACAAATTGAAGCACAATTTCCTCATTTGTTGCAGCAGATTAGTGCAATGGGGCCCATTGCCTCTCAAGGGGGAAGGAATGATTAGGATGGAATTGGGAAATACTGAAATATAATTTTTCAGTATTTTCTGTCTCAGTAAACTGCATTTTTGAAGGTCTTCAGGGCATTTCTAGGCCTATCTCATCACTTCCCAGTTTTGGGTCTACAAGTTTTGATTATCTTTCCAACGAAGTAAACGGTTCGCAAATCGGACCTAGGACTAGAAAGTTATGCCTTCTCCAAGTAGGCCTAATTTTTTATACAATTTTTGAAATTTTTGGTAGTTTCAATAAGTTTATTTGTAATAAACATTATGAGGACTCTTCATTTCGTTTCCAAGGTATTCCAGTGACCCTTGGGATCCATCATATTTGTATAAACTCCAATTTCGAATAGAACGGATCACTTTTTGGCTTGCAATTCTGTTGTTAGTCTTCTGGTTTTTATATTGAACTTGACAATGCCACAGGTATTGTAATTTGATTCATAATTCAGATCACTCATAGGCTAATGGAGTTGTTTAGAGGGTCCAGTTTGGGCATCACAAAGTTTTTTAGGGGGCAATTGTTACCCTCTACGTCTCTAGATATTTCTTATGTTATGAGGCTAGGTTATTCATAGGTTTCTGGCTATGTTTTGAGGTACATACTATTTATAGTAAGCCAGTGCTTGTTTGAGAGGGACCCTTACTATTTTTAGTAAGGCAGTTGGATGCGTAGTGGGAACAATGGTTGACCTCCAGGTTCAGACGTGATGAAGAGATAATGAGTTCACAAGGGGATAATAAAGTTTATAATGGCATTAATGGTATTAATGATTGATGGTTAGATTATAAAGTTATTATTAACTTTATAAAGTGGCTTTTGAGTGTGGGCCATTATATATGATTAAAAGTTACACCTTTATCACGTTATAACCTATGGTTGACAACAAGAGCAATCATAAAGGTTATTTATAAAGTCATTTTAATGAAAGGGGCCAAATGACTATAAGTTATGGCTTTTAAATAACATTTAGTAAAGGAGGCCAATTATTTAAATGTTTTCCTAAGTCAATGTGAGCAAATGGAAAAAAAGGAAATGCATTTAATGAATTAAAAAAAAAAAGCAAATATATCTGTAAGTTAAAAAGCACTAAATGCATATTAGTGGTTATATGCATTGTTTATATCTATATTGTCAAAAACCAAAAAAAAAGCATAAACTTTGAAAAAACACAAAAGAACTACAAATTTGCAAAGAACTATATCCATCAGGGAGAGTTGAACAGGGGTAGAACCAACGGGGTTCTCACATCTCCCACCATCTCAGACTTCTTCTCCCTCCCTTAGCCGAGTTCTCTTTTGATTGCGTTGCCTCCATGTTTGACCACCTCTCCACTTCTATCTGGGATGCTGCTCGTTTGTCCTTTCCTCACTTCACCACACCCTAGCTTACCCCCTCCAGGTTGAGGATCACTTGCCCCCTGAACAAATGGTATGATAATGATTGCAAAACCCTACACTAGCTTATGCGTTTCGCCTTTGCCCATTAGCACCAATCCTATTTTGAGTTCCGTAGTCACTACCGTCTTCTCCTCCGTCACAAGAAGCACCTCTTCATCTCGTAGCGTAGGAGAATTCTCCGCGCCTCCCTCATCTACTCCCCCAAGCCTTTTTGGCGCATTCTCCTCCCCCGTCGTTCCCCCCTCACCCCCGCGCTTGACCTTGGCTGCCTGATTTCCCACACCTCTGAGCTTTATGATATTTCGGGCTAGGCCCTCATCCAGGCCTCCAACCCCCTGCCGTCCCCATTGCCATATCTTCACGTGCATGAATGTCATGGATGTAGTAAGGATCATGAACAACAGTAGAGCGACCGATGAGGAGCGGTTCCAGGCTGAGTTTTTCAAACATGGCATCTCTATTCTCGGTGGGTACTTAGCTGATCTCTTCAATCAGGTGGTTTATTTGGGGTTCCCTCCTCTTGGTCTCATCACATCATCTACTCGATCCACAAATCGAGTGCGGTCTCAGACCCCAATAACTACTGGACTATTATGGTTGGACACACTTTCTCCAAATTGTATGCCACTTTCTTCACACTCTTCTCTCTAGATATTTGGATCGACGTTCCGTTTTTGCTAGGGGGTAGGCCGACTTCAGACCAGGTCATTAGACTATGGATCATGTTCTCATGCTCTAGGCTATTATTGAGGAGGCTCGCCATCGCTCCTCGAAGGTGTACTGCTGCTTTGTGGACTTTTGCAAGGCCTTTGATTCTGTCCTGAGGACGACCCTATTTCAAAGGCTCCGGGACATCGACATCTCCGAGATCCTTTTGACAACTATTATGAGATTATACGAGGGGGTCCTTGGCTGTCTCAGGATTCCGTATGGGTTTTCCAACTTCATTACATGCACTATCGGGGTCAAACAGGGCTGCCCCTTGTCCCCTACATTGTTCGGCATTTACATTGATGAGTTGGAGGACTTCCTTCAGGAGCACTCTCTTGCGGGGGATGGTTACCTCCATTAGGTTTTGATCTCTATTTTGCTCTTCGCTAATGATGTTGTCCTCTTGGCATCCTCTCCAGACAGTTTGCAGAGACAATTGGATAACCTTGCCTCTTTTTGTGACTTGCAGCATCTTACGGTTAATTTGGGGAAAACCAAGGTTATGGTTTTCAATGGGCTCAAGACCTTTCACCTCTACTTCTGTTACAGGGGAGGGGAAGTGGAGATCACTTCTTCATATACTTACTTGGGGGTCAAGTTCTCTGGTTCTCAATTCAGCATGAGACTTGCCCTTCAACCCTATATCAACAAGGGTTATGGCTCTTTGGCTCTTCTTGAGAGATAGTGCTTTCAACACCACTTTCAGGATACCACGTCCAAGATGTCCCTCATGGACACTTTGATCAGATCCACTGCTCTCTATGGCTCTATTGTTTGGGGTCCTTCCCTGCTAGGATCGGATTGGGCCTCTGTGGAGCGGGTTCAAACCCTTCTTCTTCGACGCATCATCAGGTGCAAGCAGTCAATTCCTCACAGTGTCATCTTGGCTAAGTTTGGGGCACACCCCTTTAGGCTTGAGGCCATCTTCGACCTGGTCTGGTTTATACATCGCCTCTGTGGTTTTGCCGATTCTCGGGAGGGAAGCACAGGCACCCTTACTTGGCCTACTGTTCCTCGGAGTCAATTTCTTCTGTCTCCTCGGGTCGTGCTCGTGGGTGGTTCGCTGAGGCCTCGACCCTCCTTGGGTCTACTGGGATTTCGATGGATCGTCTTCCCCCCTTCCTGTACTCCCTTGACACCCCTCCCCATCCTCCTCCCCCCTAGACAGGAGCTGAACAAGTACATCAGAGTGGGCATTTATAGGTAGTACATCTAGACTACGTGGGTCAATCCCCACAAGGGCCTTCGCCCCAAGATGACATTCTTTGTGGACCGCTTCCTTGA
This sequence comes from Thuja plicata, assembly GCA_018584345.1. Lineage (NCBI taxonomy): Eukaryota > Viridiplantae > Streptophyta > Pinopsida > Cupressales > Cupressaceae > Thuja > Thuja plicata. The sequence continues at coordinate 1,490,523 of MU227000.1, forward strand.
GATATGCAACAGGATTATTGTTTGACCCTCCTATTTATTACACCATTGGTCCCACTCTCTTAGTATTTCTCTGGGCTCCTTTAGGGTGGGCTCCCAATGGCTCCGCTTCGAGACTAATCACCAGCTTGACAGAAAGGACAAGATTTGCCAGTTATGCAGTATTGGGGAGACTGAGTTGGAGGAGCACTTCTTTTTCCACTGTCCTATTTACTATGAGATCCGTGGGAGATTTTACTGCCTTTTCAGAGACTCAAAACCTTTCCGCCTTCTTCAGATTCACGGATCAGATGTGCCTCACTCTCTATCTCCAGGAGGCCACCAAGCTCCGTGACAACTCTTTTCAGCGTCAGCATCATGCACGCCTGCACACATCTCGGCCTATCACCTCCTTTTTCTTTGGGCTCTTTGTGAGGCGTGGTACCAAGAGGCAGTTGGACTCGCCCCATTCCAGTCTCTTCAAATCTGTCAGACCTTGGAGGGATCCTCAGCTTCGACCTGCTTCTTCCACGTCCTCTCAGAGGCGGCGAAGTGTCTCTGCTGGGTCCATGGCTTACCCTTCGGCTTGTGAGTTCTTCTCAACGACTCAGGTTTCTTAGGGTGGTTGGGGGTTTTCCCTCTTGGTCCACCCACACCCCCTCCTTTTTCCTCGGCTCCGGCTTTGTTGTTCTCATTGGTTTCTTGTTGCTTGGGCTTTATTTTTCTTCGGGTACCATTTGGTGCCCTGGTTGTGGGCTGGGCTCGTGTTGTTTTCGACAGTCCCTTTGACCCCTTTTGTGGTCATTTGTTGGGCATTAATAAATTTATCTTATCTTATCTATGATGATTCTCAGGCTTGGAACCATATACTCGGCGAGGACAACTTCTTCTTGGTTGTAATAGTTGGAATGTTGTGTTTTGTCGTTACCTTGTACATCGTACAATTTGCCCATGATACGATTGGCAACGTCTTCTCCTTGTCGGCTTATTCAATGCCGCATGAGTTGTGAATGATCGTGACAATTACTTTGTTCGTCGATTCTGCCTAGCAATTTTCTTTGAAATAGTAGGGGCTCGATAGGTTGTGAAAAATTTGGAACTCCGTCATCATTAAGCAAATGACTTGGTTCATAAAATGCCCTCAATCACTAGTAATTTGGATGGGAATGTTGTATTGGGTGACAATTTGTTTGTAAATGAACCTTGCCGTACCAATTATCTTGTTATCTAGGAGTGCTCTTGGTGCAGGAGCACCCTAGTTAACCTAAGTGTTTTGTTTGGCACTTATGGTTTCCTTGAAGGTCCTAGTGGCCTTTAGATCATGTTAGAGTCAAAGGTTTCATATTGGACATCTTTTGTAAGACCTAGTTCCAAGATTGGCATTTTATAAGCCCTTGGTCAACTATTGGTCAAATAATGTCCAAAACCTAAATTATAGGTTATTTTTCATGTTTTACATGTTTTGATCCATTAGGGATCATAAAATATAGGTTTGGACCAAGTTTGGTCACTTAGAGTGCAAAATTGCAAAATATTGCAAAATTGCTAAAAAGTTGTCAAGCAACTTTTAAGCAACTTTGACAACTTTTGTCAAAAACTGTAAAAACCATTCCCAAATGGCTAGTTGGTTTGAAAATTGCATGTAACCGTTGGGAATGCCTACAAAAGCCCTTATAGGCGGGTGGTAGGGAAACTGATGTAATTTTGGCATTCAAATTAATAAAGATCACCATTTTCCTGCAAATTCGTGGAACAGTCATTTGGTACGGACAGGTACGGAAGTTTAGGAAGGAAAGTCTGACAGATTTAGATAGCCTTATGAAGTAGCTTCCTTTTGCATCTGGTCTCATGTCCTAAACGCCTGTACTTTGAAAGTTATTGTTTTTTCATTCTTGCTGCCTGGTTTGTAGGCCCTAAATCAGGGTTTCATCCAAAATTGTGCATATTTCTTGTTTCCACCATGGGAATCTAATGGCCCTTGGTGTAAATCATGAATTAATAATGTCCTTCAAGATTATGCAGGTTTGGTTTGGTAACAGGCAGGGAGATGGGTTTGCCATGATGCCCTAGGTGTACATGTCCATGTGTGCACATAACTTTCCTTTGGGGATTCACCAAGACCTCTAAATCGGTGTGTAGGGTCCTTATGCATGCCCTCACATGATCCAAGTGTTGGTTTGGATATTTGTTGCAAGGAAGTAGCACTTGTAGTGTAAATGCAGACCTAATTAGGCCTAATTGCCTTATCCAAATTGGGTGTCATCTTGTCTTCCTTTCATTTCCATGTTTTGGTGCTTATGTCTAATCCCTTTGGCGATAAAGGGTACTTGAATCCCTGTTCTGTTTAGAGGGTTATGTGGAGTATTTTCAAACTAACTCCAAATTTCTATCTAAAAAGGCTACAAGCCTAGGAAAGGCTTAACATAGCAACCATGATCAAATAAGTGTACATGGTGAGTAGAACCATTGGTTTTTTGTCTTAGGGACCTAAATAGACCAAATCCATGAGCATAGGTCACCCTTGGTCCTTGGAGTCAGTTTATGGGGAGTTGTTGAAAGTTTGGTGTAAGTGCCTAGTGACCAACCATTTGGAGTTGGATTGAAGACTTGGTAGAACCTAGTGATTAGGTTGTCCTGTTGGGAATAGGTTGTGATAACCTAGTAACAAGTCATTTTTGCACTTGTGATAAGTGTAGAGGCACCTTGCCTTTTTGAACACCTAGTTGGTGGTGTATCTCTTGAGTTTGAAGATTTGAAGCTTCAATCTGTCTTTTTGGGACTTCTGGCTCCCCACTTTGCATCAGCTCTTGTCTTTGTCCATTTGTCAAATACTCTATAGATATGACAATATATCTGCATTGGTCTATCCGACCTTGAGTGGACCGATGAAATCCAATCCCCATCTCTCAAAAAGTTCCTATGGTTGTGATGGGGACAATGGCATGTATTCTCATTTAAAAGGTTTTCAAACTCTCTAGCATGTGTCACATCATCACCCACTCTCGGGTGTTTGTGTGTAATGTTGGCCACTAGAAACCCGCCCATAGAACTTTCTGGGCTTTGGCATTTGGTCCCATATGTCCTCCAACAAGGCCTTCGTATGCTTTCTTTAATACTCTTGGTATCTCTTCGTGCATGAAACATCGCCTTACGACATGGTCAGACCCCATTTTATATAATAATCCATTAATAAGCTGGAAATTTTTACTCTATAAAGCTAGTTTCCTTTTTTTCTCCCGAAGGCATCTCATTTAGAAAGGTAGAGGTGGACATATATTCTCCGATACTCTCATTTCATGAAGGTAGTGCTGGAATTTGAAACAGATGGGCATCTGAAAAGTCTTCATTCACTGCCTCAGTTGGTTTGCTCAATATAATTCTTGACAATTAATCAACAATGACATGGCTTTTCCCTAGCCGAACAATGATAGTAAATGTGAATTCTTGCAACAGAAAAAGCCACGTACTTACCTGACCTTGGATGATGTGCTTTTTTACCAAGTATATTAATGCCTAGTGGTTGACGTGAAGGTGAATGATGTTGCCAACAGATAGTGTCTGAACTTTTGCACCGAATACACCATCCCTAGTGCTTCTCCCTCTGTCGTATTGTAATTCTTTTTTGCCTTTGACAACAACCAATTGGTGAAGAAAATCGGATGGTCCAATCCCTGGAGTCCCACTTGTGCAAGTGCAATTGCATAGTTTGAAGCATCTACATGCACATGGAAATCTTTACTGCAGCTGGGATACACAAGGATTGGTGAACTTATTAACCACACCTTCAATTTGTTGAATGCCTTCTCTTGGTCCTCAACCCATGTAAATGGTTGGCCTTTCCTCGTCAACACATCCAATTAGTAAGATATCTGTGCAATGTTTTTGATGAATCTTCTGTGGTAACTGATGTGACCGAGAGATGATTTCACTCTAGTGATGTTTAGAGGGGCTTCCATCTGTACAATCACTCTTATCTTGTAATTGCACCACTTCCAAGGCGAATACCCTGGTCGGGATATCGACTGGAGCAGGCCAGCTTCAAACTAGCCCAGTGGAAGAACCAGTTTGAGTTCCAGATCACATGTTCTTCAAATATGAATGTCTGATTTGTTAATTCCAAATTGAACAAAGAGATGTATTTCATTAAATAAGAGCATCTATCAACGGTTCAAGTGATCTTTAATCTGACTGTAGCTCTGCTTATAATAATTCTGCCCATTGGAAATTACTGTTGTTAGTCAGTTTATTGTTAGTCCTGCAAATATTCTGTTGGTTTATCTCACTGTGCTTATGCAACTTATACAGTAACTTGATATTCCTAATTCTGTTTGGAAGTTGCAATCAAATGAATTTTTCTTTTATATGGTTTATATCTGTGCTAATAATATCTGTTTTCTAGCATATCGTTTCTTCAAGCACAAAATTTCATGGTTTTGAATTCTTTTTTGTTATAGCTGATGTCTCATATGCAAATTATGTTCTATAGTTCATTCCCATAACTTGGATTTGTATCTTTTAGTGGAAAGGAGGAAAGATGTCTATTGTATCATATGTATTTTCTTGCACATAGAGACAAACTTTTGAGGAAATGAAATTCTTTGAATGTATCTCAAATGATATCTTCAGCTATAAAATATGAAAGGTTGAATGGATGTTGCTTCAATATCTTTTTAATCTTTAGAGTGCCTCTTACTAGTTCAGTGCCATGTTCAGGTATTGGATGAATTGCTTCGTGTTGTCTCTGGTTTTAAAGGTGCAGATGACTTATTGGATGATGGATCCTTTAATTCCTCTTTACCATCAGTATTGCCAAGACCAGCCAGGTCATTTACAACACAATCCACAAGTAGATATAAAGGTAAAGAAGTGTGCCATAATTCTTCTGGAAAGGGATCTGGCAGTAGTGAGTGGAAAGAAGCATTGGAGAGGCATCTACCACCAGCCCTTGTACATGTTGCTCCAATGGTATGCTTATTTTGTATCTGCCATGTAATCTTTTAATTTAGTAATAGTTCATCAGCTTAATTTGAGTATTTTAAAACTGCAACCAGCAGAAAGTGAACAAGTTATGTACTTGACTAACTGCAACATTATAATTTTGAATTCAATTTATGTCAAAGAGAAAATCTATAGTAGGCTTAATCTTGAGCTGTCAATTGGTTCACATGTAAATGATAAAATGAATTTAATTTCCAACTAAAGAATATTATCAAGGGTATTACAGTTGCTTGCCTAGTTGATTAGAAGTCACAGATTTCATACAAAACTCTGTAAATAAAATATTTATATTCTGTTGAATTTTATGGGCTTGAATGCTTTTTGCCACAAGAAGCAGAAAAACCAATTTATCAACAGTCTTTGTTGACGGAGATAATAACGCAGATAAACATATGATATATTATTGATATGGTGAGGAATAGTTTTATACAGTCTAAGAAAACAGTTGGAGGTAACTGAATAGCAGTTACAGTTACCATAACAATGTAATTACGCCGACATTCCCCCCCTTATTAGATTATTTCTAAAAACATAGAAAACACCTTGTCTTAGGGACCCCCCCTTAAGGCTTACACAATGAAACACGCTGATTACATAATATGAATACATATTTTGAGAAAATCTTCTTTTGAAGTAGCAAATCCTGAACCAAGAAAGGCTCCATCAAGCTGTCTTTTGACCCTCGGAAAGGTGTAGCTTCGAGCTGTGTTCTTAAGCTCTCAGTCCCAAACTCTTGAATCACAGAGTCTTGAATCATTCAACAATGATCCCTAAGAGATGCGACAGATCTCTATCATTGTCTAGTGACCGCAAAAGGGTATAATTCTCGATCGTATACTCTGAAGCTAGTGAACAACAATCCATATTGAGCGCAATACCAAATCCCAAAGCTGTCTCCAAAATGAGTCTTCACAAGACATGCATTCTTCAAATTTGTCAGCATTAGAAAGCAAAACAAAACAGAAAGCCAAAAATGTCAAAAACGCTTCTCATGTAGAACACCATCCCAAAGCGAGAAGCTGACTTGAGATGATGGAAGTTCCTCCATCCTCCGATGCCACCAACCTCCAGAATGAACCTAGTACACTTTATCCATTGAGCATTTTAGATGAGTCTTTGGAGGCCTTTTCATGTGTAACAAAGATGGTCCCGAATGTCCAAGAATTATAGATTGACGATCTATTGGCAGCATTGATAAACATATCTACAAGATACTCAACAATGGTTTTAATGTTTTGAACCACAGTTTCCCAAGCACTGATAGTAAGAAGATAGATTATTTGATCAATACATTTGAGTGAAGAAATATCGCCTTCTTGACACCTTATAGAATTTGTAAAAGTAACTTGAATTGTATCTTCTCTCAGAAAGCAGTTTACCTCCAAAAGTAACACTTCAGAAAATACTACAATCTTAAAAAATAGAGTAACAGGTACAGAAGAGTCTTGATCAATCACTCTAAAAATTTCAATAGAGATATGTAATAATTTTTATCATTATCCTGTACCATATACTCTCCAAAACCCCAGCCAACATAATTAATATATGTATCCATAACTGACCAAAGGAAATCACTAAACCACATTTCACTAATTGCACACAATCTCCATAATGTGACATTAATCTAATGGCGCTCAAGTCTCTTTTAAAACTTCAAATCTCTAACCAAGCCAATTACTCATTAATTTTCTAGAGATAAGAGTAAATAGAATAAGGGATATGTAATTGCCTGTAACCACGTTATACCCGCGCTCAATCTGCTTTGTTGGTATGACAATTGTTATATTCCCCAAAATAGGGAATTAGTTGATAAGTGTATAAATATGTCTTGAAGGTGAAGGAAATAAACAAGCACTGTGATGTCCTCCTCACTGCTTCCGTACAATACTATTAATTGCGTAGAACGACCACAAAATTCATTACAAACAGCCTCTCTAGTGAAGCAGACTCAATGGCTATGGATGTATTAAGTGGAGCAGGCAACACTCATTGGGCTTATAATGACCTTGCTCAAATCTCCTTCTCCTTATGCGAAAAACTTGTGGAAGCGCTAGAGTTTTGAGGAAAGTGGCCAGCAATGGAGATATCTTCCTTATGAACAACAAGCTTATTACACTTTTTGAACCCAACAACACCTCTGTGGCAGAATGATCAGGACTGCTTCTCCTACTAGTATACACACTTAAGTTTAGCATCAGCAAACTTTTTTCTTGTGCTTAGGAAACCCGACAAGGTGAGAACACATTTATCATTGTTGGTGTACGCTTGCCCTGGGTAACCATATATTCTATCTTAGGCCACCAAGCATCTTCTTCTACAGCCTATGATCCACAACAGAACCTTAGGATTGATGAACCGGAGAAATCTTGTGACTTCTTTATGAACGACTCAGTTGCTGCGACTCTTCCGTGGTGGGAGTGGCCATGACATATTCATTGTTCAAACAATCTCACTATCATACTAGAGGCAATCTCGGGCTATGTCTATTTATCACATCGTGATGACAACCAAACCCAAACCATTCACCAGAACGGACAGAAACTATAAGGGCGCTTTGATACCAAATGACAGAGATAATAACACAGATAAACATACGATATATTATTGATATGGTGAGGAATAGTTTTATCCAGTCTAAGAAAACAGTTGGAGGTAACTGAATAGCAGTTACAGTTACCATAACAATGTAATTACGCCAACATTTGTTACCCCGAGTTTCTGGGACGAGAACAGTAGGGGACGGGGGGACGCATTTTGGGGATGGGGACAAGAGGAAGCCATTTTTGTGGGATGGCAATGGAACAACTATTTAAAAATAGGGAAAATTTCAAATATTCATATGATAGCATTGAGAAGGCAATCATCATATCCATCATAGAACCTTAACACATAATATTAGAGTTCCATTGGTATTTTGAAATTTTCATTTCATTACTGGCAGGCCAAAACTATTGTGATGGCTTTAGGCACAGAGTAATGGAATCTAAGAGATAAAAGCCCATGGACAACGCAGCTGCCTTCAGCTGGCCTAGCCATGGCCATTCTTGAATTAAAGTCAATCAAACTAAACTTGAAATCAAGTCAGTCATGTTGGCTAAATATTTTGCAAGTCACTAAGACTACAACTTGCAAAATGTGTGTTTTAAGCAGCAGTATGTGAGATTTCTCTCTCCTCTCAGCAATAGGGGAGGCTCCCTTCTTACCGCAGGTGGCTT
>MU227000.1:1509496-1536761 GCA_018584345.1 Thuja plicata
TCTGAAGACTTTGTGCTTCAGGGAATTGAGATTACTATAGAGATTAGTGGCTGATATATTCCAAGGACCGAAGACTTTGAGCTTCAGTATTGGATAAATAGATTAGATTACTGATTCGAGGTGAAGACAGTAGACTTTGAGCTCATTGTATCACCTCGTCTTTAGATAAATCAACCGCTGCCTCGTTTGATTGTTCTTACGTCAATCATCGAGTCACCGGCATTACTGTTGCAAGGTGAACTGTATGTGCTACAGTTCAGTTCTACTTGAAGCCACCTGCGGTAAGAAGGGAGCCTCCCCTATTGCTGAGAGGAGAGAGAAATCTCACATACTGTTGCCTAAAATACACATTTTGCAAGTTGTAGTCTTAGTGACTTACAAAATATTTAGCCAACACATCTTTGAGGAAATGATAACGAATATCAATGTGCTTGGAGTGATCACGAAATATTGGATTTTCAGAGAGCTTGATGTACTCTGGTTGTCACAGTATACTATAGTTGGCTCTACACTTATTAGGGATTTCTTCTATCTACTTGTGAGGCGAGATAGCCTTGCAATGAATAGAAGTTGCGAGAAACTCTGCCTTGACTAAACTGAATGCTACTACTACTTCTTTCCTATTGATCCAGGATATCATACTTGACTCCAAGCTTAATCAAAACCTGGAAGTGCTCTTCCTATCAATAGCATCACATGCCTAGTTTGAATCCTCAGTGCCATGCAGCATTAACTCCTTGTCCTCAACATACCTTAATTCATAATGATTTTTTCCCTTCAAACACTGAAACACATGTAACTTGCTTGGGCTCACCCATAAATTGACCTAATGTATTTATTGTAAAGCAAATGTTAGGTTTAAACTTTATTATTTACCAAGTACATGAAGATCTATAAAGTACATGTAAAAGAAAGATCTTCTAAATTTTGTTCTAAACCTACAAGCAAGTCAAAATTTTGTATCATTGTTGTGGCAAGGGGCTTACAATCCATCACATAAAATCTCTTTAGAATCCCCAACGTGTATTTTCTCTGACTTAGGAAGACTTCTCTTGTACCTTGTCACACTTCAAGGCCAATAAATAGTTTATAAAGTTGATATCCTTTATATCAAATTTGGATACCTACTTGCCCTTGTACCATCCTATGAACTTCTTAGTTCTCACTACTTCTTGTAAGACAAATGTCATCCGCATGACTAAAACTAACAAATAAAATTTATCGAATAGAATTTTTTTTTTATAAAAATTAGGATGTAGAAGATTTTTACTGAAGACTAAATTTAACAAGATCTATGAGTACCAAGCATGAGGTGCTTGCTTCAATCCATTTAGGACTCTCTTCAAAATGCACACTTGGGTTTCTCTCCCATCCACTTCAAATCCTCTAGGTTGATTTTTGTATACTTCTTCCACTATGTTGTATTGGTATCAGGGCAGTGGGTATCTTAAGTATCTGTTCTTCTTCCTCTTTCTGCAATTGCTCCTGGTTGTCATCTAAGAGAGGGAGAACATCATTAGAGATTTTACCTCCCAACCATTGTCCTTTCGGTCTTCTGCACAGCTTCCTTTCAGAAGTGGTCCGACCCTACACGAGAAGTGCAGAAATGGGATCCAATCTTTATTGCCATCGAGTCTTGGTGTTTAGAACCCACAACCATCTTAGTCAATCACACCCAATAGACTTCCATGCCTGTGAGAATGACCTTCCTGACTAGATGTGCACTACTGGTTCAAGTGACTGACAGTTACTACACCATTGCATAGAACCACCTTGGCCAAGGTTTCCATTTGCATTCGTGGTGTCAGTATTACCACCCAACCTTAAAAGGACTTGCTGTCCAAAATGGCATATACAATGTCTCACTAAATTAAGGAAAATATGTATATATTCCTAATCCACTAGGATGTCTCTATTCAGCCCATACCTATGTACTTTAGGTTAAGGAGTATGGCTCACTAAGCTTCATAGACCTAGCTGGTGACTAGACATTCTTTTGATAAGTTCCTATCACAGGCTTACAACTAGGATATTCAACCTTCCCAAGGTTTCGTTGCAACAATTCCTATTAGGATACTCCATGGCTTGCAGAATATTTATTGGCTTCAGACAATCAAGACCCAACTAATTTAATCAGATTATCTACTAACTGATTTAGTATTCTTAAATATACAGATCTTCCTTAATCTGTTTACTCGTGAAGGATTCAGACTATGAATTTGTTTTACTGATGAAATCGTTTGTACAGTCATATATAATTCCTCTAATAGTTCTTGTATTCAGGTAATCTGATTCTTGGAATATTTCATAGCTCTTTCTACTAACAGCAGATTCATCCCTTAATTAAAGAAAATAAAACATTACATGTCACTTCTAGGCACAGAGAGACAATATTACTTCTTGAAATCTCTTAATCTGGGCAGAATTTAAAGGATCTTGGAAGAAATTTACATAGTGTATGCAGGTGGACATTTTATTTCTTGCCAGTTTGACCTTTGTGATTGAAACAACATCTAGCCATTCATCATTTTGTAGGGCATCCACAAAACAGACAACAACAATATTCATGCCGCTCTATTGTTCCGTGCACCACCTCTTCAGCATCTCCTTCGCCTTGGATCTATATGCTTGACTGTTTAGACATCATATCTTTATAGCCGCCCAGTCGTGGTCCCATTGGATCTTGCGCTGTAAGTTTGTAATATGCCAGCTTCAATGACAAAGGAAAGCTTAACAATCTGACAAAAAGAATCCATTTTCAGTGAAACTCTGAAACTACATTTTGGGTGGCAGAAAACTGCCCGATCTTTGATTGTCTACACTCACAATATCTTTCAATGCAGGCCATGTTTCAATTTGGTTTGACTATATCAATAGGACGTTGTGGTCTATTGTGCATTTTGATAACAGGTCTACTGCCGAGTTGGCCTCCCAGAAGACATGTCTTAATGTGTAGTCATTGATGCCACTTAACAATGGAACTATACTCTTTATCCACATGCTTGATTTCCAACTGGGAGCATTTTTCGAAGCTATTGCATCGATCAATACAGTGGAGTCAACTTCTATATCCACCTAATTCCAATTCATTTCTCTGCACTTTTTGATGCGTTCACTGAGCATTGAACTTAACGTCGTTGTTTGCTGCGTAATTTGATTGAGGCTGCCATATCAGCTTCCCGTTGCTGTTCCTAATAATGTAGCCCGCCCCCGAATCTCCTGGATTTCCTCGGGTAGCACCGTCAAAATTCATTTTGAGCCTCCCAGAAGGGGGTTAAATCCAACAAGCCTTGGACCTTTCACTTCTGACCTTGACTGGATTGCTCTTTGGGGTATTAGATGGGCCCAACTTTTGACCATCTTTTCATCCCATGATGAGTAAAAGCTGCACTTTCTTTTGGCCGCCTTAACATTTTGTAACTCGCTAATTCTAGTTTCTGTTTGGTTTGCCAGATCCGTGCTGGACATACATTTATCATTGAAGATGTGAGCATTGCGCTCTTTCCAAATGCTCTATGTCACCATTGCTGGGGTGGCAATGTGTAATCCTTCCCAATAGGAACCTTTGTGCAGTCTTGGTCAACATCTATACATGATTATCAGATTGTTTCGCAGGGGGCCTTGCCACCCAAGAAGGAATTGAAATCTGGTCCAACATTCCTGGGCCACTTCACAGGTGACAAATAAGTGATCCACTGTCTCATGTTTATTGCACGGACCAGCATATCCCAATTGCATAAGACGGTCACCATTTAAGGCTTTGTGCTGTAGAGCAATCCACGTGAATGCTCCAACTTTTGGCATTATGTTTTTAACCTAGCACGGCTCTGTTGGCCAGGAAACAAATTCTTGATCTTTTGTAGCCACTTCGTAACCCAGCCTTGCTGTGTACTCCCTTGATTTACCTACGCACCATATTATTTCATCTTCTTCGTCAGTGATCAAAATAAATCTTTTCTTTTATTCAATTCTTCCTTCAGCTCATCCCGTAGTCTTGTTTCTAACATTTCAAATCCTTTCCACTGGAAGCTCCATGTGCCATTATCATGTAGTCAGCAACCTTCGTCCCATATGCTTGTTCTGTTAGTTGGTACGCTTGGCATAGTTGTGGAATAGATGCAAGGGAGGGGTGTCCATTCTAGGATTCGTGCCAGAAAAGTGCAGTTCTTCCATTTACAATTTTCCATGATAGATGTTCTGTGACAAGGGGTCTACATTTCTTGATAAAGTTCCATATTTGCTGAGCCATTTGGTAAATCTAAGGTTCTCATAATCCTTTTTGCCAATGCTCATCCAAGTATTTATTTTGGAGGACCTTGCACCAGTTTTCTTGTGGGTTTCCGTACATCTGCCAAACCAATTTCACTCCCAAAGCCAAGTTTTGTATGCCTACGTCCCGTATCCCAACCCCTCCATTTGGTTTACTTTTTTTAACTTCATCCCAAGCCAAAAGTGGAATGTGTTTTTTCTCATTTGAACCTTCCCACAAAAATTTGCTTTGAATCGATGTGAATTTATTTGTAGTGCATTTGGGTATTACCACACACGAAAGCATGTAAATTGGAATAGCAAAGATTGTTAGCATAACTGATGCAGTGATGCTAAGTGTTGCATTGATGAAGATTGGTACAGATTTGATGATAGGTGAATCAGTTATTTGGTTGTCATTGATGTCAACTAATTGACTTAGTGTTTTTAGTATGTTACCTGATATTTTGTAAGTGAATCATGAGTTGCAGTATGTTTCTGAAGTTGCTATTCTTATGGAAGGTTATATCATGTGTGGTGATGTTAACTTTACCATCACGACTCTTGATATGGAGAATTGAGTTGGTTATGTTTGATTGGACTCAAACCGGGTAATTGCTAAAATAGTCAGTGACAAACAGTAAGTGATTTGAATAGTATCTAAGATTGGTAAAGTATTTGATGGAGCGGTCATAGGATATGATTGTAAAGAATGTTAAGGTAATATATTTGCGAGCGCGACTCATAATGTTAACCGGTGCTACTAGTTTAATTGACTGGAAGCGGTGTTAACAGAATGAACAGGTAAACAAGACAGAGTTCTTGAATAGGCTATGAAGATTTGTAGATCGGTGAAGGAATTCGATGTGGCAATAGGATCGGTGATGATTTTCGTAAAGTAGTAAGTTAGTTCCGTGATTGGTGGGACTTACTTGACATCACATTGATCGAGGTATACGTTTGAGGTGGATTCTTCAAGAAGTTTCTTTTGGTCAAACGAGTTTTTGAAATGGCTCAACTACCAAGGTAAATCTATGTGTAAGCCGACGCGGTTGGAGGAAAATGTTTTATGAGTGTCTAGATACATTGTATCTTACCTCAGATGATCTGGATCATTCATATCTCAGATCTAAGGTTTGTTGTAAGTCGGTGGAAGTAATTCTATATATTGGAAAGTTGAAGAAGTTAATTGCTGATTGCAAATTGCAGAAGGATTCGGTGACAAAGCAAGTGAAGGAATCAAGTGCGATCAAGCCAAGGAAGAGTATACAATATGATGATATATTTCAGAGCTTAATAGGATTTGATTATGCAGAGGTAGTGCAGTTTTCACAGATGATTTTATCTGTTGCTTTCTAATCATTGTAATAGTGAAATCCCTTAACATGGTGGATCTTAACAGATCTTTATTGTAAATCCTCTAACAAGGTGACACATTAGCTTGTGTTTTAAGTCCTCTAACAAAGCTGCTCCTAGTAGGGCAAAGATCCTAACAGGTCTTAGGCAAATACCTTAATCGGGTAACACCTAACAATGTTTTGTAAACCTTTAACAGGGTAAGCTCCTAACATGGCGTATTCGAGAAGAGTATAGATTTTGTGGGTATTATCTCACACCGTGGTTTTTTCCCAGTTGGGTTTCCATGAGATAAATTTGGTGTTTACATTGTGTGGTTGATTACTTGTGGATGTATGCATTGAAAGTTTTACTTATGTTAGATGATATTGAATGTTTTGGTGCATAGAGTTTAAAGAAATTGAATTAGGTGAATTTGTGGATTACTGATTCACCCCTCCCCTCTCAGTAACCAGACCTGTATTAACAATTGGTATCAGAGCTTTGGTCTTCTGATTGTGAAGGCTTAACAGCTTAGGGAAAAGATCCGAAGATGTATAAGAAGGAAGCACCTAAGTTCTCTAAGGAAAATTTCTCTACATGGTTAAGCAAGATGAAGCTGCATCTGTCTGGTATTGGAGAGCAAGCATTGGATCATCTCACAACCAAGTATGTTATACCTTATGTTATAACAGTGAAATCCTAATAGATATTTATTTTAAATCCTCTAACAAGGTGACACATTAGCTTGTGTTTTAAGTCCTCTAACAAGGCTGCTCCTAATAGGGCAAAGATCCTAACAGGTCTTAGGCAAATCCCTTAACCGGGTAACACCTAATAGTGTGTTGTAAACCTTTAATAGGGTTAGCTCCTAATAGGGCGTATTCCAGAAGAGTAAAGATTTTGTGGGTATCATCTCACACCATGGTTTTTTCCCAGTTGGGTTTCCATGAGATAAATATGGTGTTTACATTATGTGATTGATTACTTGTGGAAGCATGCATTGAAAGTTTTACTTATGTTAGATGATAATGAATGTTTTGGTGCATAGAGTTTAAAGAAGTTGAATTAGGTGAATTTGTGGATTACTGATTCACCCCTCCCCTTCTCAGTAATTAGACCTGTATTAACAGAGATGACCGCTTGTAACATTGTGATTTTGCCGGCGAGAGTCAGCCATCTACCTTTCCAATTCTCATATTTTTTCTCACACTTATTTGCAACATCCTCCCAAAGTGAATCCCTTGTTATGCCGTTGAAAAGGGGAATACCTAAGTATGGTGCTGACAACTTCTTTATTGAGAATCCGAATATTGATGCCACCCTTCTCTGAATCATTGGGTTGGTATTAAAGAAAAAGATGCTCGACTTTTCTTTATTGATTATTTGTCCTGAAGGATAGCTATATTCCGTCAAGATATTGTTTAGGGCACCGTCTTCTTTACTGTTGCATCCCCCATTAGGAAAGTGTCATCAACAAAAAGCTGATGTGATATCATTGGCAAGGAGTTAATTATTTTAATGCCTTTCACTTCAATCTATATGATCACAAGGCAGGAAGAGCTAATTTTTCTTGGTAAATTTTTTTAGCAATAATAGTCCACTAACACAACTGAGAGAGGGGGGGGGTGAATTAGTTGTGTACCAAATCTTTAACTTACAAGCTTATAAACCAATTATTCAATGTAAATCAGAACACTTCTAAAGCAACACCACAACACAAGCATTTGTTGTCGAGGAAACCCTGTAAAGGGAAAAACCCCGGTGGGAATTAACACCCACAAATAATGCATTGAAAGTATTGTATCCCTATTAGGAGCTGATTATTGCATACATTACATAGTCCCTGTTAAAGGGCAGACCTTGTTAGGAGTCAAGAGAAACAAGAAACTCATTGTGCAGGCTCACTGCCCAAATGAGAAGGTTAAATCCACCTTCTGGACTCACTGTCCAAAGTACAAATATAGAAGTATACAATAACCAGTGAATTGACTGATAGCAACTTGTTTTGCCTAAACAATTCCATTGAAGTTCATCACAATCAATATCTCTGCTCTACATTCAGCAGACTTCACAATTACAAGCTGGCAGCTTCCACATCACACTTCCATACTACCTCACCAAGAAACAATTCTCCTTTATACAAGTTTACAATAAGCAAATAGGTCGGCCATTTAGGACTTCCCCAATGCATAAAGAATTACATGGACACTTGCTAAGATACACACGGTACCTTAAACAAGTAAACATCAAATACAAATCATCAATTATACTCGAAGACCCGTAATCCACACTCGCCATCCTTAAACACTTTACATCGCTGTAGTCGGCCACAAATAGATCTTCGCAAGATCACACGCTTTAGCTGACGTCACCAAGAGCTCAGCAACCCAAGAGTCACAGATAACATTCTTCAACATGTCTTCTACCACGCCCCAAGCTCGCATATCATAACATGTGCTCGCATCCATGTTATCCCAAAAACACAGAGATTATCTCTGTCATAATTCTCTGACACTGCTCTGTAACCAGTCTTCATCAAAACAACTATAACTTGTGCCAACAGTAATATCAAGCCAAGCGACCTTAGATATAAGATCTCTGCTTATCCCCGTATACATCTCTATGCTTGCATGCTCTGAAAGCTCGTACAGTGTCCGTACACTTCTGTCAGTCTTGCCTATACCAGTGATCACCAGTTTGTCTGAGACTTCTGATGAAAGAAACTGAAACATATGTTGACATCAATGACAAAACATGAATGTCAACACCTCTAACAAAAACAATTCCAATAATCTCCCCCTTTGGCATTGATGGCAACATATGTGAAAATCCATCAACCCAAGAGTGTCCTTAATACAATATTCTCAATATCCTCTTCACAGCTCCCCCTATGACAGTAGGAATTTTTCACTTGAATCTCTCTCCCTTTGACATCAATGGCAAAGGGTGACATAACTCTTATCCTTCTCTGACCATCCCACCTCTGCAAGGTGTAGCTTTTTCAAATCTTCACGCCTTCAACAACTGGGTGCATGATCACCCAAATATGTTCTGTTGTGTTCTTGTGATCACTCCCCCTTAGGATTGGATCCAAGCATCAAGTCCAGGAATGATGTAGCTCTGATAGCTACTGGACTGATGCATTTCTGCATCATTTAGTTCTCGCAAGGAGGGGTTCTCACCTCAAGCATACCTCTGAGATATTCAAAGACATCTTTTGACAAAGGCTTTGTCAATATATCTGCTATTTGCTCCTTTGTACTGATGTACTCCAATCTGACTTCCTTTTTTGCAACCTTGTCTCTTAAGAAGTGATATTTGATTGAAATGTGTTTGGTCTTTGAATTCATAACAAGATTCTTTGACATGTTCACTGTGCTTGTATTGTCACAATGTATAACCACTGGCTCTTCAAAAGTAATCCCAATGTCCTTCAACATCTACTTCATCCACACAATCTGTGTACAATTTATAGCAACATCAACATACTCTGATTCAACAGTAGATTGAGCTATACGATCCTGCTTCTTACTTAACCATGAAACCAACATCTTTCCAAGGAAAAATGCACCACCACTTGTGGTCTTCCTATCATCAACACTTCCTACCCAATCGGCATCAGTATAAGCATGCAAAGTAAAATTATCAGACTTTTCATACCATAAACCATATTCTAGTGTTCCTTTCAGATATCTGAATATTCTCTTCACTATAGAAAGATGAGTCTCTTTAGGATTAGCTTGGAACCTTGCAACAATTTCAACTGCATTAGAAATGTCTGGTCTAGTGTGAGTTAGATATTGTAAGCCTCCAATCATGGATCTGTACTTTGTCTGAAAAACACTTTGAGACTCATCAGTAGTAGTAAGCTTGCAACCAATACTCTGTCATAATTCTTTGACACTGCCTGTAACCCGTCTTCATCAAAACAACTATAACTTATGCTGACAGTAATATCAAGTCAAGCGACCTTAGATAGAAGATCTCTGCTCATCCCTGTATACATCTCCATGCTCGCATGCTCTGAAAGCCCGTACAGTGTCCGTACACTTCTGTCAATCTTGCCTGTACCAGTGATAACCAGTTTATTTGAGAAATATGATGAAACCTACTGAAACATATGTTGACATCAATGACAAAACATGAATGTCAACACCTCTAACAAAAACAATTCCAACAAAAATAACCCCAAGCTATTTTGGAAGGAGCTTCAATCAAGAAAGAAACAAACGGAAAATAATATCACAGCTACTGAGTGGTTTGATTATGCAAGGCAGCTTTATGAGCAAAATTGTGAGGTAGACCCGCCACCCTTGGTCAATAGTACGACAAATCTTTTCACTGTACAAGAGTTTAAGATGGGTATTAAGAAGTTAGGCGATGGTAAAGAAAAAGACTTGGTTGAGCTTTAAACAGAGTATCTCAAGTGGGGCATGAAAGCACT
This sequence comes from Thuja plicata, assembly GCA_018584345.1. Taxonomy (NCBI): domain Eukaryota; kingdom Viridiplantae; phylum Streptophyta; class Pinopsida; order Cupressales; family Cupressaceae; genus Thuja; species Thuja plicata. The sequence goes on from MU227000.1 coordinate 1,519,527, forward strand.
TGCACCACATATTATGAAAATCTTTAATAATATCAGCCAACAAGGTTTTCCTAAGAATTGGACAACTAGTTTAGTTGTCCCCCTTTTTAAGAGTGGTGATGTCAATAACCCCTCCAATTACAGGACGATTATGACCAACCCTTTGTTTGCAAAACTTTTTGCAGCATGATTGAAAATAGAATTAGTAAGTGGGCAGAAGAAAAACATAAACGAGCAAATGGACAAGCTGGTTTCAGACCTAAACATTTGACAATTGATCATTGCGTTACTGTGATACACATTATTGAAAAAGGATGGGAGAAAAAGGATGAAGTCTTTCGCTGCTTTGTTGATTTCAAAAAGGCATTTGACACAGTGCCTAGGGACAAGCTTTGGCATAGATTGGAAGAACTTGGGATTCCTATGCATCTTAGAGCTGCTGTTCATCGGATGTATGAAGAGGTCAAATTCTAAATATGAATTTCAGCCGGCATTTCAGAATGTTTTAGGAGTGATGTCGGGGCCAAGCAAGGCTGTCCCTTATCGCCTACCTTGTTTGGTCTCTATATTGACAAGCTAGAAGAGTGGTTAAACATGCAAAATGGTGAGGGTATTCAATTGGGATAATTTGTGATAAGGCTGCTCCTTTATGCGGATGATCTCATTTTGATTGCCAAATCTCTCTGGGGGTTGCAAGAACACTTACATACCCTTGAACATTTTTGTAGTATGGTGGGAATGCAGGTTAACATCAACAAAACTAAAGTCATGATTTTCTCTACTACCAAAAAACATAATCAATATAAGTTTTATTTTTAAGGCAATATTCTTGAGGAAGTTACGGATTACAAATATCTTGGCATTGACTTTAACAAGAATCTAAGATGGGAAGGTTGCAGAAAGAGAAGAATTGTAGGAGGTTGGAAGGCTTTTTATGTTCTTCAGAACAGATGTAGAGAGGTAGAGGTTCGGGATTGGAAACTACCCAAACGGTTTTTGGTCTTTTAGTTTTGCCGGTTGTTCTTTATGGTTGTGAGGTGTGGGCCAACAACACCTCCATCTCACAATGGAAGCAAATATAGGGAATTCAAAAACGTTTGATCACAAGCAAGTTCAAAATCAAAAGCACTGTTCCAAATGATATCATCTTAAGTGAAATGGGTGCTGCCCCTATTGAAGCAATGGCTATGGTGCGTCTCATAAGCTACCTTAAAAGAACCGAACAAATGGAAGACAATAGATGGCCTAAGGTTGTCTTTAATAATGTTTTGTGCAACAAAAAGAAGATGTGGATGCAACAAAATATCAAATGGATGGGTAAATAGAATATTCATTTCAACACGTGCCTCACGAATAGCAAAGAAATGAAGGCTTTTGTTATGGATAAGTTCTACAAGAGGAATATGGGTAATGGGATAGGCAGGAAGAAAAAGTATTATATCAGTGTTTAATCCCACATGTAACCAACTTCAAAAAGCTTACAGAGGGGCCAATATTTCTTGGAGAGAAAAAACTCTTATTGCTCAGCTTAGGACCAACTTGCATTAGCTCCGTTGTGAGACCGGGCATCGGAAAAGACCAAAAGGGGCGTGGGAAGAGCGAGTTTGTTCTTTTTGCAATTCTGGGAATGTGGAAACTGAACACCATATTATTGTTGAATGTGTTGCTTACAAGGACAATAGGGACAAATTTATGAATATTTAACAGCTAACTCTTGGCATAACTTATTCAGCGAGGAACACATTGAGAAGTTGGGTGCACTCATCATCAAATTGCATAGAAAAAGAATTGATTTACTGAATTCGACAGGCTGTTCCATAGGCTATGTTTAGCCTCGTGGACGTTAAAATTTTCTTCTTCTTCTTCTTCGTTCTTTAGCACTTCTTGGTTGATTGATTTGCTCATTGAATCTGCCATTAAGACAAAGAGAAAGGGTGACAATGGGTCACCCTGCCTCAGACCCGTTGCTCCAATGAAAAAGCCTTTGGGCGCTCCATTGATGATTATGGAGTATCTCATAGATGATATACATTCAAAAATCCAGCCTCTCCATTCTATAGTGAATCTGAATCTTTCTAAACATTTCATCAAGAAAGGCCATTGCACTATATCGTATGCTTTGCTTAAATCTAGCTTAATTACTATTAGTTCAGATTTTTGCCTTTCTAAAATAGCTTTTTAAATGACTCACAATGCCCAGGATCAAAAGACAAAACTGAAACCAACAATTGGAGAGATCTTTGTTAAACAAATGATCTTCCTTTGAATTTTGGAGGTACAACTCCCTCTTATGATTTAATTTTGATTTTCTGGGTATGCTTTTAACTAGAAAGCAGAAAAGGCAAATTAACATCCGAGCATAACTTATACTATAGGTGCAAAGAAAGATTTTAGAGAATATTTGAAAGGAGGTGATTTGACACAGTTCAATTCACCCACGATATAACATGAAAGGATAGGGGAAGAATCCTCCTCAACACAGAACACAGTTTCTGATATGAAAGCATGATAACCATTTCGAGTAGGCAAATATCATAGAATATTGTCATAACACAGTTTATTTCTATTAAAATAATATTTATATTCTATTAAAATAATATTTATATTCTATTAATGGTTATCTATTTCTCTGTTGTAATCTATTGTAAATATTAGAATCTTTCTAATATTTAGTCTTTAGTTAGTTAGAATAGAATGTTTCTATTCTTTACGATTGTTTCCTAAGGAAACATTGTTTATTCTTTTGTATATATAGATCTTTCGATCTCTGTTAATAACATCAAGTATTTTACCAATTACTTCCCGTAATATGGTATCAGAGCAAAATCTTTAATTTTTTTCGAAATTTTTTATAATTTCTGTTCAAAATTATTTGAACTCGAATGTTTCGAAATTATTTTTGGGATCTTCAAACTTCTCTTTGAGAAATTTGTAGTTTGAAACCCGTCTAGGTTTCTTCATGGCGTTTTATAAAATTTCGCGGTTTTTGTTTTGGGCCACTGTCATGTTTCTGTCTGTATTTCGCGCGCAACAACAAACAGGTTCCATTGTTCCTCTCTGCCCGCGCTCGTCTCTGGCCGCCATTGTTCTTCACTGCCAGCGCTTGTCTTTGCAAACTTGCCAACTTCGTTCTTGGCTTCTTCCTCTAGCGCCGTTCACTCATCTCTGCGTTTTTTTTTTTTCTGGCTCTTCCACCAGTGCCATTCTTGCTTTGATTCGTGGATGCAAGGTGTGGTTTTTAGTTTTCTTGACATTCTTCGTAAAAAACGATCCCCTTCATGGTCGCTCTCTCCAACAATCCGCCATTTTTTAGACTCGAATCTGTCATTTTTTGAATTTTTTTTTTCCAGCGGCTAGGCTTTCATTCAAAACTCTCAGATTCTTTGCCGTCTTAGAAATGTAATTACAAATTCTTGGTGAGTTTTTTGAGAGCTCAATAGGGTTGTCGTCTGTTTTTTTTGGGTGCCTCATTTTTTGTGCCTCAATTTTTGAGCCAACAGATCTAGAATCTGACATCATATTCCTTCTGGGTATTTTGAGCCCTCTTCTGGGTTCCACTTCTTTTTTCTGGGTCTTTCGACATTTTGCCTTGAAGTACGTGCCTTCTCAGTTTTACACGTTTTTCACTAAAATTCGTGCCATGGCATCACTGACAAATTTACTGCTCGAAGGAAATAAGTTCAATGGTTAGAATTATAGCACGTGGAAGCAACGGATGCTAACCATCTTCGAATATCGCGACAACGATCAGGTGGTTCTGGGTACTACTAAGCGTCCGACTACAACTGGTCATGATCAGCTTGCCTATGACTAGCAGAATCGGTAGGCAGTCATGTTTCTCAAATTATCAGTAGCTGATGATCAGCTCCCTCAGATTCCATCTGGCAAAACAATTGCTGAGATATGGGAGCATCTCAAAATCCTACATGAGACTTCAGATAAAAGCAGAGCCTTCTTTCTCAAGAACACTCTGTTTTCTATTATCATGGATGACTGGAAATCGCTCCAGGAGCACCTGAATCGGATTCAGGAAATCCGTGATCAGTTGCTTGCCATTGGACGCAAGATGGAGGGAGAGGACATTGTGGTTATAACCCTCACAAGTTTACCCAAGTCCTATGAGCATTTTATCGAGTGTAATGTCCCGGATTTGTATTAATAATATTAATTATTTAACTATTGGTAATTACATACTAATATTAAATAATTAATTAATATTTAAAAATTAGTTCCGAATACGTTACACAACCGAATCCTCTCCTTTATAATGGATTATCGGGAGTAGGATGGGAGGCTTGAATATCTTAGTTATTGGTTACGCAGTGAAGACACAGTTTGTTCCTTTTGTCATAATACTTCTGGCCTATTGGAATTAGCATTGGAAAATAAGAGATGATGACTGACGGAACTGTAGACACAAATATATGTGGGAGACGATATTCCTTCATCATAGCTCACAAATCTCGGGTCGAGTGGGTGGACATCCCTGAGCATTACACCTATGCCGTATGAGGACAAACGGTTTGAGAAAGAAACAAAGATCTCTGGGAAAGTCTGACGGGTGCTGAAACGAGTCATTGGGGATTCTTTATATTAGTCCAGAAGAAGACGAAATTGTTTGGAAGTATACGGCAGGTCAGAATTGGCATGACGTCTCGGCAAAGTGACAAAGGTGACTATCGTGTTTGGTCTGACAGTCATCTGCGAAGTTGGAAACTGGGTTGTCTGTTCTGACGGTAGCATGATCTGATAAAGATAAGAGACTTCCAGCCACGTTGGCGGGTCCCAATCTGGAGGTGTTGCAGTCGATGGCTTCAAGGAATTCCACAGAAGACAATAAGCAGGGCAATTCAGTGGTCTGTGGGGTGACTCAGTGATCTGCGAGTCGACATTCAACCGTCCAGCACACAACATTCATATCACAGGTGCCCAGTGACATTTAGTAACCCAATATTAAATGCATTTTGTTTAGTTCAGATATGCTTGGTAATGTTCTCAGTAATTACGAATGGGTAAATTTGAATATTTAGCAGTCTAAATATATTACCAGAATTCTGGAAGTAGTGAATCTGCATTGCTAATACTGTTACACAATATCCCAACGTTCATCAGAAACCTATGACAGTTAATCGATTTGTAAATGCAAACCAACTATTTAATTTTGTTATCAAGCGAAGCCAAGGGTTATTTAAGAAATTTTTGATTACGTTTGTATAGAGATTCTTTGGGAATGTTACAACTTTCGGAAATATTTATTCAATTGGAAAGACTTTAAGATTTATGTACCGTTGTGTTTGCAAATTCAGTAATATTCTTTGGAATTGGGTAGTTTGGGATTTTACATGGTATCAGAGCTTTCAATCTTGCCAGCCTGTAGGGTGCTCGTGTGGCCAAAACAGAAGAAATGTTTTATTGAATATGACATCAGGCTACTACAACTTCCGTAAATAACAGAGCTTTAGTTCTGCCTGTCTATATAGTCAGAACAATTTTAAAAACTAAAGATGGGGTTAGAAGAAAATTTGTGGTTGATTAATGCTCTATTAGAAGTCGGTGACAAGCTTTGCACTCAACAACCCAGGAAAATTGTTTATAACATCCTGACTAAACTGGAAGGCAGTTTGTATCTAGTGGAATGGTCACATTCACAACTTTTGCATTTTGCGTTCACTTCTGTGAAATTTGCTTTGAATCAAAACTGGTTGGTGATGCATTCTGATGCATACATCAGATTGATATTGGCTTCATGTTTTTGTGAAATTTTGAGAATTACGTCTCCACATATGCCCTACGATGTTATTACAATGAAGATATTGTCATTAATAATTGATAACTTTCAGAATCTAGATGATCTTCATACTTCTGGAAGGTTTAGCATACTGAAACTATCCGCAGAAGTCAGGATTAGTAACATCCTGTTGGATTTAGGCTTGCATGATTTGATTTATGATATGTTTCATCATTTCCTGGTTAACAGAGGGACACACAGAAAAGAGGTTATGACAGATATGCAGGATATTATGATTCAAACGATTAGTGGGAGTAAAACAATTTCCCAATCTCTTTTATCATTATTATGGATTGTTCTAAAACAGGATTGCGCTATCTCCTCATCTGCGTACTTACTGGTTTGCAATGTAGTCAGGTGTTGCGAGGGAAAGCTCAAGTACCTTGTGCAGGAAGTAGAGCAACCGAGGGGTGGTCTCACTCATGATGAATGTGGAAAACAGTTTCAGGGAGTCTGCAAAGAGATACCGGGCAAAAGGGTTATATATGATTACACACAAGAGGAAGTTGAATCATCATGCGTGATGGAACTACAAAATGAATCGTCTCAGGATGAATGTGAAAGTGAATTTCAGGAAGCTTGTACAGAATCACAAGAGAAAGAAATAGTTTATGAGGACACACAGGACGAAGTTGAATCTTTTTGTGTTACAAATCAGTACCATGACGCAACTATACAGGCTGATGAAACTAAAGAGGTGAGCTCAAGTTTCTCTGTGGGTGAATTTGAAATCAATATTGATGAATATAAAACAGGGAACGATCACGCTCTCGAGATTGAAGAATCTTTAGTCACTTCAAGTGAGTCAACTATTCTTGTTGTGGAGAGCGTCACTGTTGATGTAAACGAAACCAAAGATTCATTAGGCGATACAGGCACTAGTTACCGTGATAACTGTGAAACTTCGCCAAAGCGAGATTTGAAGGATCACCTGGTGGTGACAGAGGAAAGGATTGTGCAAGTACTATAAAAAACTGACACTACTCATAAACAAATTGGAAATCTTATATGGAGTTTTCAGCAGAAGGAAAAGAAGAATGGAGTTACAAATGGAAATTCCAGTGCACAGTTACAAGCGTTCAAGGAAGAATTAGAAATGACAAAATTTGAATACTTGCTATTACTCAGGGACAGGGACATCGTTATCAGGTTTTCTGAATGTAAGGACAAAGAGATTAGTGATTTGTGTTTACAATTGAGTATGGCTTATGAACATGTCATGCCTTCGAAGATTGGGGAAGTGCAACAAGTAGAGGGCATTAATGGCATCAGCCAGGAAGATTTATTGTCACAGGATTCAGGGTTACCACATTCAGTACAGGACTCAGAACATCAAAGTGAACAGATTGAAGGATTTAGGGAGGAATCAGTGGCTACAGGTATTGAACCCGAGGAATTGATGATTGGGCGTAAACGTGTAGAAAGGACCCTCTTATAGTGTAATGAGTGGTTGGAAAAAGCCAAACACGCAAAATTGATAGCTGCACAAGCAAGAAAGAATTTGCAAAGAATTAAGGGAAGGTATGGGAACAGGGAATCACATACAAGTTCAGAATTGACTATTCCAGTGAACACTTTTGAGGATGAACAATTAAACTTACAATTAGAATTTCAAACAGTGTTGGTGATCCGGGAAGATGATGCTCCGCAGGTATTGAACCTTTATGAGTTTCTTGGTTCTTTTGTTCAGAAGGATATAATGATTCATAACAATGATATGAAATCAGTTTCACCACTGCTATACTTGTTGAGTAGTGTTGGCTGCACGAGTCATATCAGGGTATGGATAAGTGATGAGAAGTTTAATGATGAATCCTTGATGAATCATGTTACTCTTTCCTTTTTGACATCTACTACTGAAGATGGTTTTCGGATTTGGGATCCTGGGCCTGGCAGACTTGGCAGAGGATTTCACACTTAAGCACATGTTCGATATATCCGAATGAAGCTGCAAAGTCGGGTTAGAGGATTTGGGAGATTGGTTTGGGACCCAGGAATTTTGGTTTAGATGACCGAATCCAACAGGTTGACATTCGATTGCTTGAGGACAAGCAATCTTGGGACGGGAGGACTTGTAATGTCCCGGATTTGTATTAATAATATTAATTATTTAACTATTGGTAATTACATACTAATATTAAATAATTAATTAATATTTAAAAATTAGTTCCGAATACGTTACACAACCGAATCCTCTCCTTTATAATGGATTATCGGGAGTAGGATGGGAGGCTTGAATATCTTAGTTATTGGTTACGCAGTGAAGATAATTTGTTCCTTTCGTCAGAATACTTTTGGCCTATTGGAATTAGCATTGGAAAATAAGAGATGACGACTGAGGGAACTATAGAAACAAATATATGTGGGAGGCGATATTCCTTCATCACAGCTCACAAATCTCGGGTCGAGTGGGTGGACATCCCTGAGCATTACACCTGTGCCGTATGAGGACAAACGGTTTGAGAAAGAAACAAAGGTCTCTGGGAAAGTCTGACGGGTGTTGAGACGAGTCATTGGGGATTCTTTATATTAGTCTAGAAGAAGACGAAATTCTTTGGAAGTATACGGCGGGTCAGAATTGGCATGACGTCTCGGCAGAGTGACAAAGGTGACTATCGTGTTTGGTCTGACAGTCATCTGCGAAGTTGGAAACTGGGTTGTCTGTTCTGACGGTAGCATGGTCTGATAAAGATAAGAGACTTCCAGCCACGTTGGTGGGTCCCAATCTGGAGGTGTTGCAGTCGATGGCTTCAAGGAATTCCACAGAAGACAATAAGCAGGGCGATTCAGTGGTCTGCGGGGTGACTCAGTGATTTGCGAGTCGACATTCAACCGTCCAACACACAATATTCATATCACAGGTGCCCAGTGACATTTAGTAACCCAATATTAAATGCATTTTGTTTAGTTCGGATATGCTTGGTAATGTTCTCAGTAATTACGAATGGGTAAATTTGAATATTTAGCAGTTTGAATATATTACCAGAATTCTGGAAGTAGTGAATCTGCATTGTTAATACTGTTACACAATATCCCAACGTTCATCAGAAACCTATGACAGTTAATTAATTTGTAAATGCAAACCAACTATTTAATTTTGTTATCAAGCGAAGCCAAGGGTTATTTAAGAAATTTCTGATTACGTTTGTATAGAGATTCTTTGGGAATGTTACAACTTCCGGAAATATTTATTCAATTGGAAAGACTTTAAGATTTATGTACAGTTGTGTTTGCAAATTCAGTAATATTCTTTGGAATTGGGTAGTTTGGGATTTTACATCGAGACTCTCAACATCACTTCTATTGGTGTTGATCTGAAGTTCACAGATCTTTGCACACTTCTTCTTCAGCAAGATCGGTGTAAACAACAGTTCGGTAGCAGTTCCAGCTCCACCTCCACCGAGCAAGCCTTTGCCAGCTAAATCCTTTCAGAAGGATAAGGGCAAGTCTCATTCTCAACAGTATTCTCAGCAGTCTTCTAAGCAGAAGCCCTCTGCTCCAGCATTAGAAGGCTCCAAGAAAAAGCACATTCAATGCCACTACTGCCACAAGTATGGTCACATGAAGGTTGAATGTCGGAAGCGCTTAGCTGCCCACACTAAGCAATCTGGTTTGCAGCCCAAGCGAATAGCGCAGAGCACACTGAGCAGACAGAATCTGCCTTTTACGCCTTCATGGCTAAAAGACTAGCAAATTATGTCAACTCATCTGCTTGGTACATTGATTCAGGTGCCTCTCATCATTTCACCGACCGTAAAGACTCGTTCACTGACTACCAGCCTTATTCAGATTCAGTTATTTTTGGTGTAGGGGAAGAGTACACTGTTATTGGCAAAGGCAACATTTAGATTCAGTCTGCTGGGTGGAATCTCATTTTCCTCAATGTGTACCACGTTCCAGAGATGGAACTAAATCTACTCTTAGTCAGTCAGATGCTGCGACACTGTCCACGGCGGGATGTCACCTTCAGTTCACATCAGTGCACCATCACTGATAGGGAGACTCAATCTGTTGTTGCAGTTGGTCTTGACGATCATGGTCTTTTCAGGCTTGCAGAGTCTGGTACTTCTCAGGACCTTGCTATGGCTGCTCGACAGTCTTCTGTCAGTTCCCTTTGGCATCAACGTTATGGGCACTTAAATGTGCGCTCTCTCTAAACTTGCTCGTGACGAGCTTGTCCTCGGTTTGCCAGAGATTCAAACTCAGCAGCTTGGAGTTTGTGACGCATGCCAGGCTGGGAAGCAACATCACACACCTTTTCCTGTTGGCGACTCATGGCAGGCTTCTTAGGTACTTCAGCTTGTTCATGCCGATATCTGCAATTGTATGACCACTCCTTCTGTTCTTGGGTGCAAGTATTTTCTGTTATTTGTTGATGATTTCAGTAGAAAAACGTGGGTCTATTTTCTTAAAAAGAAATCAGAAGCGTTTACTGTATTTCAGAAGTTTAAACCTCTAGTTGAAAAAGAGTCTGGGAAATCTATTATTGCTCTTAGGACAGATAATGGGGGGGGATTTTGTTCTACTGAATTCTCTAGCTTCTGTGATCTTCATGGCATCAAGCACTAGTTAACCACACCCCACACACCACACACCACACACCACAACAAAACAGTGTAGTTGAACGCCAGAACAAAACAATCACCGAGATGGCTAGGTCCATGCTTGAGCACATACATGTTCCGAAGAAATTTTGGGCAGAAGCAGTTAACACAATAGTCTACCTTTTGAACCGGTCACCCACTGTGGTGGTCAAAGGCAAGACTCCGGAAGAGGCCTGATTAGGTCGCAAGCCCAGAATCAGTCACCTGAAGGTTTTTCGTTCTCTTGCCTATGTTTGGATCCCTGATGCATCACGCACCAAGTTGGATGCCAAGAGCCAGAAACTCATGCTTGCTAGATACAACAGTCTTCACAAAGCCTACCGCTTGATCGACATTGGGACATCTCGTCTCCTGTACAGTCTTGATGTAGTCTTTGATGAGCAGCGAGAACCGTTCATGCCTGTCTCTCCTGTTCCTGATTCAACAGACCAGCCTTTGAAGGCTCATGATTTGGGAGTTCGGCTTCCCTTAGGTCCATCTCATGGGAGGGCTCCCGCAGCTCAAGTGGCTCCAGTACTACCAGTGATTCCTATACAGACACCTCCGACCTCTCCTTTAGGATCACCCAGATATGCAGATGCTTCTCCTGATTTTGATCTAGATTCTTCTGATGAGGAACCTGATCATAGAGCATCTCCTGATACTAATGTTGGTCCTCCTCTCCGTCCTAAATGGTGGGCTAAGACACTTGCTGATCTTCGGGATGATGAGCTCATCGAGTGGAGAACTGCTCGGAAAAAGAGCAAATCTACAACGACTGCCAATATTGCTCTCATGGCCAACATTCACAGTGTGTTTGAACCTCAGACACACTGAGAGGCTAAAGGAATTCCAGAGTGGGAACAAGCCATGAATTCTAAACACCAGAGCCTGCTGAAGAATCACACCTGGGTCCTTTTTGATCTTCCACCAGGGAAGAAACCCATTGGTTGCAAATGTGTCTACAAAATTAAGTATAAGTCTGATGGTACTTTGGATAAGTACAAAGCTTGTTTAGTTGCGAAGGGCTTCTCTCAGCGTCAGGGCATTGATTATGAGGAGACTTTTGCTCCTACAACAAAGATGAGCACTATCAGATTAGTCCAAGCCATGGCAACTCAGTTTGGCTGGCAGGTCCATCAGATGGACGTCAAGAGTGCTTTCCTGAATGGTGACCTCCAGGAAGAGGTCTACATGACACAACCTCCTGGTTTAAAGGTTGTTGGTAAAGAACACCAGGTTCTCAGATTGGTGAAAGCTCTCTATGGCTTGATGCAGTCCCATAGGGCATGGTACATGAAAATTGATAAGTACCTTAGTGATCAAGGCTTCCAGAGGAGTTCTTCAGACTCAAATTTGTACATCAAGACTACTGACAGTGACATCATCCTTCTGGTTATTTATGTGGATGATTTGATCATCACTGACAGTTTGACATCTTTGATTCAAGGAATCAAATAGAGTTTATGCCAGTCTTTTGATATGACTGACCTTGGCCTCATGCATTATTGCTTTGGTATTGAGGTTTGGCAGCAGTCTTCTGGTATATTCATTTCTCAGTCCAAATATGCTAGGGTTCTGTTAGACAAGTTTTGTATGTAGGATTGCAAGCCTGCATCTACACCTATGGAGAAAGGTCTGAAGTTATTAGCCAAGTCTGATTTTCCTCCAGTTGATGATACTACATACAAGCAACTAGTAGGCAACCTCATCTATCTCTCTGCTACTAGACCTGATATCAGCTTCGCCGTCACCTACATTTCACGGTTTATGAGAACTCCCAAGGCTGATCATTGGATGGCTGCTACACATGTGCTTCGTTATGTGAAGGGCACTCTTGATTATGGAATTCTCTACTCTTGGAGTCGTAATCCTAAACTCAGTGGATTCATAGATTTAGATTGGGCAGGCTCTGTTGACGATAAAAAGTCAACTTCTGGGTATGTGTTTAGTTTGGGATCTGGTGCTGTCACATGGACCAGTAAGAAGCAGCAACCCATTTCTCTCTCCTCTACAGAGGCCGAATACAGAGGGACAATGAAGGCTGGTTGTGATGTTGTTTGGCTTCGTCGGATGCTTGGGGATATGTAGATGTCACCAGCAGGCCCAACCACTTTGTTTGTTGATAACGAAGGCGTATCAAGTTAGCAAGAAATCCAGTCTTCCATAAAAGAAACAAGCATGTGGATGTTCACTGTCACTACATTTGGCAATTGGTTGAAGACGGGACAATTCATTTGTAGTATGTTCCTACAATGGATCAGACTGTGAACATTCTCACCAAGCCTCTTGGTCTAGACAAGTTTGCCAAATTCAGAGGACAGCTTGGTGTAGTGGATAGATTAACCATTAAGGGAGGGTATTAAAATAATATTTATATTCTATTAATGGTTATCTATTTCTCTATTGTAATCTATTTTAAATATTAGAATCTTTCTAATATTTAGTCTTCAGTTAGTTAGAATAGAATGTTTCTATTCTTTACAATTGTTTCCTAAGGAAACATGGTTTATTCTTTTGTATATATAGATCTTTCAATCTCTGTAAATAACATCAAGTATTTTACCAATTACTTCCTGTAATAATTTCACAGTAAGGAAGAATATGACAAATACACAATTTTGAACACATGCATTCCCATTCAAGATAATTGTAGAGAAATTCATGACACAAAGTTCAATTTATTTCCACTACCAAAAATAGCTACATTTCAAAATTTATCCCTCTATCATCTGTTTCTTTATTATTTCTCCCCACCCCCCAAAAAAGAAGTTCCCCCCTTTCCCTTTTTTCTTGGCCTCGCTAAGGCCTGTATATACAAAAAGAGCTTAAACAGTTTCAATTAGGAAAGTAACGGTCTTGAAAACGACCGGTATCAAGAAAAGAATTTTTAAAATGGAAACAGTTTTACCTACCCAAAAATTACTAAGATTCCATGCATACTAAAATAAGGGAAATCATCATTCATAGAGTGCAGGAGCCCATTTAGCTTACAACTGAATTTCCATAAAAAGTTGATACTCAACATTCACTTCTTCCTCCAGGACGAAGATGTCTTTGCGATATTATGCATAACTGGTCTTTTCCCTCCATGCCACATGACGTAAGTCAGATATGATATCAAGCTGGTCTGACCCAGGCCAATTTAAATTTGGTTGTACCACAAGCACATGTTCCTTGTTCCACTCTTTTGCAATCGTTGGAAGCACCATTCTGAGGACATGACGAGTGCAAACTTTACCCTTTATTTTTACCTCTTTATGTTGGATATTTATCTAATTTTCATCGAATATAATCCCTTTGATTCAATTGATTATTATTATAAATGCAAGAGGTGTCCCTTCACCAAGGGACACCACTCTTTATTAATATGTATTAATATAATTATATATTAAATAATTATACTAATATAATATCAATATATTATTATATTATCTATAATTATATTATCTCAATGATAATATAATTATATCATCTTATAATAATAATAATATAACAACTATATAATATAATTATATTATACCATAATAATATAATTATATTATCTCACAATAATAATGTCAATATAAATACAACCTGTGTTATTTATGTAGGCCTGTGGATTCCGACCAGAACTACAATAAAAAATCAATATTTATCTGCCTTTTACCTTTGAGTTCCTTGGTTTCCTATCACCATATGTTAAGGAAATAAGAATAATTAATGAATAATAAAAGGGAATAAAAAGATCATTTGATATCTTAAGTTTGTTGCACATTGAGTCAATTGTGATCATTTCCAGGTGGGAATGAAGGAGCTAATTCCAGGAGCCGTGAGCGTGGAAGCATGAGAGACCAGTAAGACCGTTTTTGATCGGGCAACTGATACATATGTTTTATCCCGAATTTGGGAATAACGATATAGTGGCCCGCGGCCTTAAAATAGTTTATATGTTTAGTTTGTTCAGCTTGTTTCATTTGCTGCTAGACTGTTTCGATTTTGTGGCCCGCGGCCTCAATCGGTTATACATATAGTTTATTTTGTTTTGTATAGAGACAATCCATATGGTTGTGAACATATGAAAAGTTTAGTAAGTGGTGTTATAAAAAATCGCATGTATGCATAAGACTGAAGGTAACTTTTAATAAATGAGAAGACATTGCTATTTGATCTACAATCATCCTCTTGTATATTGTATTATGCATAATTCAAATTAGTCAAAGTTGATACTAGCACAACACCTGATGACCGAGGAGAAAGGGCCTGTTGCTCGTGTTATTAGGTGATTTCTTTCTCGATGGGTGTGGTGAGTTTGTATATGTTAAGTTGTATTGGTGTTTCATTCATTAGTGTGGCTCACTTTTTAATATAATACATGTCTATCTAAGCATTAATATGCAGTGATCATCTTATTGATATTTGCGTAGTTTCAGAATCGGAAGTAGCCTACTTTATGATAAACGTTTGATTTAGATCTTAACCTGGTGTGATAACTATATACATTCTGATTTTAGGTTGTGAATGAGAAAAGAAAATAGTCCCGTGGTTTAAAAATCAATGTATGCCTGATCACTTATTGAGTGTAAGCGCATTCTCTGTTTCTATTGTCCTTCACAACAGTAATTAATTGGAACATCTGATTCTGAAACTTCTGTTCACTGTTTATTTGTCAGTTTGTAGTAATTACATACTGTTCCACTCCTGTCACAGTTGTGACAGGAAGCAGATCCTTTTGTCTGGTCTCCTAAATTGAATAAGTGTGAAGCAATCTAAGAACTAGAAATCATTCTAGGAAGTGTAAGTCAGTAAAGAAATAGGAGTAACAATCTAAGTGGTGTGAATCAATTTAAGTTTGTCAAATCGGATTTCATTCATTTGCAAAGTGTGCTTTAATTTGAATCCTAGATTACAAAGTGTGTTTCAATTCAAGTCTTAGCTGCATCCATCCCCACTTAACTCATTATCTTCATCCCTTGAGCAGATAGCCACTATACCTTTCATCAGTCTACGACCCCAGATTGACATCTTTTGGTACAAACTGAGGGAATCTGCATGTGTCCAAATCGGAGGATCGGGCGATTTTTGAACTTGAGCACCCTTACACATTCAACAATTTGGATGAAAAGGCTCGACATCCCGATAAAGAACCTTCAATGTCGGGGAATCGCAAGAAACTGGAACTTCGGAACTCGGTTCAAAGTTGCTAAGTGCCCGTTAGTATGCTGAGTTAGAGGGTCGCCTAATATAAGAACCGTGGAACAAGATCAAGATTTTTCATGTTTTCCAGACTTCGATGAAATCCTGATAACCCGACTTAACATAGGTACTTAGGACTTATGAGTTGTCGATAGGATTATCATTAGTGAGGCAGGTTTGAAAGTTCAAATTGGTGGGTTTCAAACTTAGGATAACAATTACCATCCCTCTGAAATTGTATTTTTTGATCGTGTATAACCTCGTGTGCTATTATAATTCCGTCTGAAATCTGTCTTCCTTGAAGGAACCCGCTCTGCTCTGCAGATATTATTTTTGGCAGGATTATTTTAAGTCTGTTAGCGACGACCTTGACATTGATTTTGTAAATCGTATTGCATAAAGATATTGGCCCGAAAGTCAGCAAAGGATGAAGGGTCAACTTTTTTAGGAATAATTGCAATATAAGTGTTGTTCAGGTCCTTTAAAACTTTCTTCTTTCCATGACTCCTCCCCATAATGAAGAAGCTCCAATGTCAATGAAGTGTACCTGCAAACAAAAGATAATCCAATGCCTACAAGCCACATCTCTCCCCTTAGGAAGAAACAAACAAATCATATGATGAAGAAGCCAATCCATGTCAAAATGGAAGGAGGAAGGAAGTCCCCATGTATGCATCTCTGAAGATTAAATGGGTATCTCCAAGATCAAAGAATCCATCACATCACCAAGCTAAAACATGGAATGTGACAAACTAAGGGAAGGAGAAGAATCATGAATGCCAATCTCCCAAGAAGGTGAAGAAGTATCTCCAACTCCAACTGTGATGAAGCTGTCATCAAAGAGTAGAGAAACCCCCTCAAGTATGTCTCCCTAATCTGCAATATGAGACTCAACAAACATTTCTGAAATGCCATCCAAGTAGTCATCCCACACTGCAAGATCTGAAGCACTATGATCATCTTGCTGATTAGTAGAACTCAAGTCCAATGAAGCAGGAGGTGGAGGAGTAGGAAGCTCAACACTTGTCTCAAGAACACAATGATTCAAGTGTCCAAAATTCTCCTCATGATACACCCTTGATGGAAGGGTGGGTACATCAAGAACATCATCATCTTCAACAAAATGTGAAAAGGAATACAAGCGTGATACATTATCAACAACTCCCATAGCTATGACACCTCTAGTCTCCATGTCCCTAGTGTAGACATAATTAGGAGTGAACTCAACAATTTTACCTTGTGCCCCCTGAGTAATTTGGTAAATAGAAAGGACATTAGAGGTCAAGGATGGTACACAAAGAACATTAAATGTCCCCTCTCCCATATCAATAGAACCCTTCCCACAAACCTTCATGTATGTGTTGTTACCCATCAATATATGTGGAGAATTACAAGGCTCAATAGAAGAGAAAATATCCATAGAAGATGCCATATGATGTGAAGCACCTAAATCAAGAATTCATTTACCTTGCTCAGGATATGTAGAAGCCATGAGTGCTTGACCTTTCCCTTTATCCTTGGTTGTTGATGTCGATGGAGAAGTTGCCAAATGTGTAGAAGGAGGAGGAGACATCGATGTGGGAAACTTGTTAATGTTTGTAGCTTCAGTCGTATGATCATTAGAATATATATAATACATGTTGATTAATAATAATATATTATATATGTTATATTATTATTAATCATATGAAATTTAATATTTAATATTAA
>MU227000.1:1538636-1551478 GCA_018584345.1 Thuja plicata
CGTATGATCATTAGAATATATATAATACATGTTGATTAATAATAATATATTATATATGTTATATTATTATTAATCATATGAAATTTAATATTTAATATTAAATTATTATATTATTCTTAATTTATAATTGATTGATGAAACATTATAAGATTGATTAACTTATGATTAATAGGAAGAGGCATGTCCTTTCTTATAAATAATAATGAATAGACATGTCCCATGAAGGGACATGTCTCTCCTAGCCTCATTCCTAATATAAATGAAAGAGAGATTGTTGCATTTGGAAAACACATACAACATAGAGTGTTATTACATTTGCAGCTATCCTAAAAAATTAACAAAACTTAATATTGTTCTTTTGAAGAATGTGAGTGAGCGCATCAATCTTCTTATTGAAACATTTATGCTCATCATGTCCTTGCTTTTGTAATGTGCACATTTTACCTTCTTCCTTCTAGATGATTCCTCTCTTGAAGAGGACTTGGACTCAGAAGTAAGTTGTGAAGGAGAATCATCACCTTTCTTATGATGCTTAGGGTCCTTATGTTGCTTCTTTCCTTTGCCATTGGAATCCTTTGGAGTGGATTCATTTGCAAGAAGTGCATGATACTTTGGAGACTTCAATTGAGCCATGTGTGCTAACTTTGCTGGTTCCCTTGTGAGTTGAGCTGCAAATCCATCAAGAGAAGGCATTGTGTATGCACTACCAAGAGCATCCATGGTAGCATAGAATGTAGAAACAAAAATTGAATATTTGGGACCTAGCTTGGAAAGAATAGATAAGATCAATTGTCCATCCTCTTTAGTAACCCCAGGATTAGAAAGCTCCAATCTAATAGAATTGAACTTAGAGAAAAAGTCTTGAATATTGTCAAAATCAATAGGATTTAGACTTATTAGCTCATTCTCCAATCTGAATTTTCTCATTCTATCTGGCTTACCAAAAGTTCCTCCATGGTAGTCTAAACATCATGAGGATGTGTGCAAGATGCAATATGATATCTCAAATTTGTAGAGATGGATAATCTAAGAGTGCCAAGAGCTTTATCCATTCCTTTAAACAATTTTCTCCTTTCTGCAACACTTGTGGCTGATTCTAGATCTTGATCAAAAGTGATTCTATGATATCCCACATGCAATAAGTGATCTTCTATTGACTTTTTGCATTCATTATAGTTATATGGAGTGAGGAGAACAACTTTTGAGAAGTCCATAATATGACCAAAGAATGACAGAAAACAATTGATAACTCCTTGAAATGATTGATACAAATCAGAAAACTGAAATCCAAGGATTAACCAAGTGCCTATATAGGCCCAAAATGACCTATTGCTGAAAGTGATATTTCCACTCCAAATCATTGCAAACTGATAGCAAATCTGGAAAGTAGACGAAAAATCATGCACTTTAAACAAAATGGGCCCCTGAAAATGTTACCGTATATGCCCAAACGAAGTCCTAGAAGTTGCAAAATTAGGATTAGACAAGTATAGTCATGAAAAACTCTAATTTCTGATCAATCTGGCCACCAAAATCATTAAATAATACCACCACTGGAAAGTTCAGGAAATTCTACCCCAAATCAAAAACAATTGCTCGAAAAAAGGAGTCAAAATGAGCAAAAGATATGGCCTTTGAAGTTGAACTGCAAAATAAAAAACTCCAATGGTGAAGGGTAGAAAATTCAAACCGTGATGACATCAACGATGCACTTGATTAAATTTGACGGTCGTATGGCCGTTGTAGCAAAAAGCTAATTACCCCTGTTTGACGTGCAGACGAGCGTCAATTTTAATCCAGTGAAAGTAGACTCGTCAGAAAAATTGGGGCCCGATATGCTGACAGGGCTTTAATGTGGCTTCTGTACTGAGGTGGTGATAGATTGTTTGCCACATGGTTGTCTGGGATTGGCCGGTTGCTGTGTTGAGGAGTGTTAGCACTTGGTAAAATTTTCATGGTTCCCTGTTGTTTCCTCATGTCTCTGCAATTATTTTGGTCTCTGGCCTAGAACCTTTTGTCTTGTTGAGTCAAAATTTGGCTAAAACCCTAAAACCCTCAAGACCTGTTCTATTCTCTCGTTACTTTTTCGAAGACACTTAAATCTTTTTAGCCATCTGTGCTTTTGTCTTTACCTTGTCTCTTGATCTCGTGATTGAGATCGAATATTCTTTATTGTTCAGCAACTTAGCTCGGGCACTTATCTCCTGATCTCGGAATGAGATGGAATATGCTCTTTCTATTTGGAGATTACGCGTGCATCGTCGATCTTGATCTCATCTTGCGGCTGGCGCGGAATCTCTAGATCATAGTCAAAGTCAAGTTTCATCCAGCGATTCAGCGAGGACCGTTGATCTTGTTCTGTCCTTGATCTAATCGTATGGTCTGCGCTTGATCTCCGGATCAAACCCAAGTTAAGTGATCTATTCAGCGACCTGGCGACTACGTTATCTCGTACTCTCGTGATGGAACTTGAGTTCGAGCCGAGTCAAGTTAAGTTCATTCAGCGATTCAGAGATAAGCTTGTTGCGCTGAATCTCCAGATGTGACCAAGGGTTAAAGTTAACTTGCCAGGGTGTTGATTTTCCTTCAGTCGCGCAATCTCCAGATGGGACCCTGACTCAAGTTAAGTTAAGATCGAGTTGCCAGGATTAAATCAAAACCATCAGTGTTGAGAAGGATCAAAGGGCTTGCGTTTAATCTCGTAATGGGACTCGAGTTAAAGTTTTCATTCAGCGATTCAGAGACTTAGTTATCGCTGAATCTCCAAATAAGACCCAGGTTCGAGCATGGTTAGTTCAAGGGCGTAGTCAGGTTTGTAGAGATTTGACAAGATGTAATGAACCTGCCTTGCTCAGCTGGTAAATCAATTGGAATTTTACACAAAACTAATAATTCTCTTTTGCAAGGAACTTCTTATTTAAAATTTCGGTTCAATTTGAAACTTCTCATTCAACAAACACAAATTCCTTACAATCTTTATTTGATCAAATTCTGAATTACAACTATGAAATATTTAGTAATAAAGAACCTGTAAAAACTTTGCTGTCCTCCCCACGTTGCTAGTGATCACGCCAGCTTGAAGTTTTGAGATGCTTGCTGGCCGCGACATCCCAGCAAAGCTCACGCAAGCTGGAAGAGGCTCCTTTCCACGCGGTTTCACTACACCTCCCGCGTCAAGGAATCAGCGTGAGTGAAAGTCACGTCAGCTGCTGGAGGAGATATCATGGCATGAACAACATGCCACAAACCATACGTAGCCAGCCAATAACCGTATAGGTTATTCTCCTTGCTCCAGTTCCCACGCCAAACAACAGTAACTTTTATTGCTGATCAAACCCTTCAATATCGAAGGATGATATCAATGAATTTCGAAATTAAATCACACCCTCAGTGTGCATGAACAATTTCAGAACTTCTCTCTTAGCCACAGATAAATACAATAGAGATGCCCTATCAATTTGCTATACAACAACAATAAATTGTAATACAAAATTCAGTTCTTAGAATGAATAACTCCCTCCAGTCATAGGCAAACAATACGAAGGAAGCAAAATTGGTTATACTTCAGCAACCAATTGAAGAAATGGTTCCAGAAGAATTAGTCTTCCAGATGCCAAATCGATTCAGTATCAAACCCTTATACCTCAGCAAGGGATTTGATTTACAACTCAGAACTTCTCCTTAGAGAAAACAAACAAAATATAATATATTCAATCGATTCCCATCCCAAAGAAATGAGCTCATATTTATAATCCATCCTTGGCCACAGTTTCCCAAAAAAAGTTTCAGTTCACAGCTCTTTTAATTAACTTCTAATTTATTATAATAATAAAGTTTTTTTTATAATAATGTGGCTTTATTATTAATTAATACTTTATAAATATTAATTAATAAATATGAACTCATGCGATAAATCCCACATCCATTGCTGATCATGCCAGACTGACATAGCCATCCACTGCACTGCCAAAAATAGCAACTACCAAAAATAGACTTACTATAAATAGTAAGTCTTCAGCCAAAGAACTGCACAAACTGAATATCGTCTGGAATACTGACCACTGCTGATACTGCCTTGCCAGAAATGGAAACTGACCAAACCGACTTACTAAAATAGCAAGTCCAGACTTACTAAAAATAGCAAGTCTGCCAACTAGGACCCTCAAAACCAGGCATCAACTCACGAGGGTCATGATGATGAGCTGATCAAGCCACTGCCAATACTTGCTAAAAAGGGGGTCATCACAGTCCGCCCTTCCCAAGATTGCTTGTCCCCAAGCAATCCCTAAGCAACTGTATATCACAATCCACTTGGATCCCAAAGGTGAACTTGTGTAGTATCACTATCGCGCACAACTGGCCCCTGTAGCACCAACACCCAAATAACTGACATCAAGGACAACATCATCCGAAGACTAACTGAAGGTGCCGATGGGAGAAACAACTCAGCGGAACTCAGCCCAATTGAAACACCAACTCTTCCAATACCTGAGTCCCTTCCACCGAAACCAACCTTTGATAAACTTGCAACTGCCAATTCCATCTGCAAAGGATGGTACTAACCCATAACACAACGGATGGTATGAAACTGGAGCCCACCCACATCGATGTAAAATTAAATCCTCTGCCTGTGGGTCGACGAAACAGGATGAGCACACCTCACGGTAATGGCGATAGAAAGCCCCAATCTCCGTCAATGGCTCATCATTACCAAACTGGGAATCAGGAGATGGCTCCAATCTCTGACTCCGTGTAACTGCAGGCTGGGTAGGATCCCGGGCAACCCTCTTGGCAAACCCAACCATAAAATCCCTGTTGGGAAGCATTGTAGCCAAGGTCTCTACAATACTCCCCACTAAGCGTAGTATAGCGCAACAACCTCGAACGAGAGTACCCTCTGATACTCGGTACGAACTCTCCTGCAAGTCTGCACTCTCAAGAAGATACTCCATGAATGTCTCAGTGCAATAAAAATTATACGTGGAAGCGTCAACCTGCTTCCCCACAACCCACAGCTGATCCTCCGATAAATGTGGCACTGCCAACTTCCTACTGCTACCAGCTGTATGAAATGTGGAAATTGATTTGCTTCCAGTAGACGGAAGCAAATCACTATGAGAGCTCGTCTCCACTGATGCTCTCACCTCCTCTATACGTGATGCGCCCAAATCCTGCACAAATGTGTCTACCACATCATCACGTCCCTCATTCCCAACCGTAGAAGCCAACTCACCACCAACCACCTCAATGTGCAATTGAACTGGGTCTGGGGCTAGTGTGGACCGAACATGCTCCAACTCTCCGGTCACCTCCTCCAATCGTGACTATGACTCCTGTAAAGCCAACTGGGTACACTGCAGTGAGTCCACGGTCACCTCAAGCTCCTGGGTAAGCTCAACCACCTCCTCTAATAATGTCTCATAACAGGTATTGCCCCACTCTAGAAGGTAATCCCTGTCAGGAACTAACTGTGTGTAATTATGCTTCAAGACCCTGACAGCCCCTCGAAGTGCATGAACCTCTGCTAGGGAAAGACTAATATCACTGTGCTCATCTGACATAGGAGCACTCCAACCAGATGCGGCTAACATCTGACGAATCGCATCAAAATGCTCAACAACTGAAGAGATGTCCCTGTCACTCACCTTTAGCTGACTAGACACATGATGCCTCTGTAAGCCTTGCCTCCAATGCAAGCTCTTCGTCCCACTGACTGTACTGTGACAGTAAACTGACCCAGAACTACTCACCCCATGTGTGCTGCTGAACTCGCGCACGTCTGCAACTACGATACAACTCGTCGGTAACACCTCCGAAGAAGAAGCGAAAACCCTAGTAGTATCGCATCGCCCAATATCCCGATCCTGGGACCCATCCAAGAGCACCTCAGAGTCATCGCCCAATATCTGATAAGGAATGTCATCCCCATGCAAACTATATCATCATCATCCAAAGTGTTCATACTCACTGCATCTACATCCCCTAACAAATGCTCAACTTCTATCTCCTGATTCTGTACATCTGAATCAATGTCAGGATGTGAATCAATAACTCCTGAAAATGAGCTGACATCTGCCAACTTAGCTGTAACACCCTGATCATCAATACCACAACAAGGTAGCTCCATGCTCTCGCCTATCCCACCTGAGAGGGGTGTTGCCTCTCGCTTCGAAGCTACACTACGATAGCTGACATATAAGTCTCCGATAACAATTCTCTCCTTGGGAGAATCTGAACCATCAGAGGCAACTACTGTATCAACTGTCTCTGAACCCACTGTAGCAACTACTCGGAAAGCCTCAACCTGCTGAAGCTCAGTACTGTAGTCTACCACTGGTACGGACACGTCCACCTGTCTATGTGTAGAGTGTCTGTCATCAGATACATGAGTAGGTGTCGTACTATATACTAGTGGGTCCACATCTCGAACACCTGTCGGGGAAGACTCAAGCCTCCTACCCTGTGATCTCGATGCCGGCCTACGTAAGGCAGAAACCATGTACCTCGCTGCCCTATCTACTGTCTCTGGATCCGACAGACTTGCCGCCATCCTCTGCTGATGAAGCCTAAGTTTCTCCATTAGTGTATCTATTTTGTTATTATTTCCCACACTGCTGCGTCGACTCTCGGAGCTAAGCCGCTTGTATCTATCCATAGCTAAAATACAAGAGTGCTGATCACTCTAACTATAACAACAGATCTGCATAAATATTTTCCTACCCCACAGGATGGCAAGAAGATGGCTCTGATACCACTGTAATGAACCAGCCTTGCTTAGCTGGTAAATCAATTGGAATTTTGCACAAAACTAATAATTCTCTTTTGCAAGGAACTTCTTATTTAAAATTTCGGTTCAATTTGAAGCTTCTCATTCAGCAAACACAAATTCCTTACAATCTTTATTTGATCGAATTCTGAATTACAACTATGAAATATTCAGTAACAAAATTTAGTAATAAAGAACCTGTAAAAACTTTGCTGTCCTCCCCTCCCCACGTTGCTAGTGATCACGCCAGCTTGGAGTTTCGAGATGCTTGTTGGCTGCGGCATCCCAGCAAAGCTCACACGAGCTGGAAGAGGCTCCTTTCCACGCGGTTTTACTACACCTTTTGCGTCAAGGAAGTATGTGCAACATGTGGAGGATGATAATGTGATATGTGCACTAAAGGTGGATCTCACGCATAAAGTGGAATGAGATAACAACTATCACCACCTAAAGTGGAATTTCTCCTACACCATGTGCTAAAATAGGATGCAAACTCCTAGGTGTCTCATATGCAATCTACTATGCAATGCATTATCCTACGTAAGCTTAAGTAAAGTGTAATTAGAATTAATTAATTACACCAACATAAATGAATAATATCATCAACCTGAAACGAACAATATCATCACCTTGTATACCTGAACATCTAAGTTACCGATTCAGGTGCGGATACAGATGCGAGTGTGAGAATCGGATGTGCGGATGCGCGAACTTTTTTGGGGGGTTTTGGATGCGTTTATCGATATATATATATATATTTTTTGAAAATATGTATATTATATATATGCAAAGAAATGCAAGAAATATACAAAATTAAATCATTTGATAGTATGACACTTCACCATTGATCAAGATATTTCATATTCGATAGTTCACAAATATTCAAATTGAAATAAGTTCAATAACTAATAAGCCATATCATATATGTCAATGTTCACGATTCCAATGCAATTTGAATTACAAAATCAAAATTTAGTTCATGATTCAATGTTCATCAATCACGATTCAAGATTCACTAGTCAGATTCAGCATCATAAGGAGTCTCAAGAAAATCCACATCCTCATCATCTCCAACTGCTGCAAGTTCAGTATCATTTGAACACAAAACGGTTCCACTTGCTCTAGATGCACCATGTATCATGATGTTATCATCATCACCATCTATGATTGTAGTAAGTTCCTGAAACGTTGCATCCAAGTCTGCACACTCAGGGGCTACATCCCAAAGCTTGGCTGCCCCTTCCTTGTAGTGATCCTCCTTATGTGACAAAAGGTGCAAGTTGGTATGAATGTAAACCAAGTCCTCAGCTTTTTTTGAACACAACCGGTTACGCTTCACTGAGTGGATAAAGGAGTTTGTACTCCAATTCCGTTCAGTAGCAGAAGAACTTGCAACCTCGATAGTGTTCACAAAATTAAACATACAAATGAAAAGCAAATTAAAGAATGTTAAGCACTAAATTGTAGAACACAAGTGGTAAACAAAAAACAAAAAACAAAACTTACTTGTGAGAGGATCTTGATTGCAAGAGGTTGTAGATGCTTAAATGGTTGACCATAGAGGTACCACCATGTGATAGCTCCCATTTTGGTGTCATTTTGGTCCTTTATTACAATTGAACTAGGTTTTGCTCCCGAAATAAATAAGCCAAATTCTAGCATAACTTTTTTGTGCATTTTATCATCTTAGAAGAGTCTTGTAAAAAATTTGTAGCACCCATTAGCAACTTCTTCATTCGCATATGGTGCTACTCTATTTGCCTTTGGCATAGAAAATATTTCCTTGCTATAGTACCTCGGAAATAGGGCATATGCAAGGAAGTGCAATGGGGTAGTCATCTTTTCCCAACAATGATGAATGATTGTTTCCACCTTATTGCATAAGGCTTCACATTTTGTGTGGTCATTCTCATGTGTTTTATGGCAAGTTTTACCTACTCTACCATTGTGTCCATCCCATCATAGACATCCCCTAAACAAGGTTGCTCTGTATCAGCAAAGTAGAGCATAGTCATGATAGGCTCGGTGAAATCCAATACCAATGCCTTGACCTTTTGGGCCCTCTCTGAATTCAAAGCCTTCCATATACTCCACTGGTTAGAAATAATCATTTGGCTCAATGCGTCTTGCACCTTGACAAGTCGTCTCTTAACAATAGTATGAGATGCAAATCGGGTCTCAACAACCTAAGCAAGGTAATAACAATATGTCGATAAATATTAAGCAAAGTTATTTACAATTTGATAATTGAACATGACATAAAAGTTATTCAAATTAAAATAAATAAATTAAATTTCGTAATTACAATTTACCTTCAACAACTCCAATTTGGAGAATGATCTGAATATCGATTGTGACATGTGATGGTTCGTCACAAACATCTGTATCTCCTCCCCCTCTTGGTATATTTGCTTCACCCAATCTATTTGAGTGCCAATTTGTTGCATGACCAAGTTGAGGGAGTGTACAGTACATGGTGTCCAAAAAATATGGTCATACCAGCCCTCAACCAAAGCACCTGCACCCCTACAATTTTTGGCATTGTCTGTAATCACCTGGACCACGTTCTCACTACCCACCATCTCTATGGCCTC
Organism: Thuja plicata; assembly: GCA_018584345.1. Classification (NCBI taxonomy): domain Eukaryota; kingdom Viridiplantae; phylum Streptophyta; class Pinopsida; order Cupressales; family Cupressaceae; genus Thuja; species Thuja plicata. Next base: position 1,547,997 of record MU227000.1, read on the forward strand.
AATGAGAATTCTGGAAATGAACTATGAATCTTTCACTTCTCCTTCATAATCAACCGCCTTCAAAAACATTGCCCCTTTGGGGGACACTGCAATCACATTAATCAATGGCCGGTTTCTTGTATCTTTCCATCCATCAGAAACAATAGAAACACCCGAAGTTTTCCAAGAATTTCTAATTGGTTGAAGAGCTCTCTCCGTAGAAGTCTTCTCTTTTTGCAATAGAGTGGTACGCACCTTTTCATACCTGGGACTTGTGTAATCAGCTGGTGCTTTATTGATGGCTGCCACCATTTCCTTCCAATATGGTGATCTTACCAAGTTGAAAGGAAGACCACTGGCATAGAGGCAATGTGCAATGACTTGATCAACAAGATCTCTTGCCTCTATTTTAAATGCGGTGTCCAATGGACCTCTTTTGCGAGCGGTAATTTCTACTTCTTCTTCCTGTCTCAGTATAGGTACTTGCAAGAATGGATGTTTGGAGGATACAGTTGGTTCAGTGGGTAATTGCATTTTTTCTTTTCCGGATGGAGGTTGATAAGAGCTTTGTTTTGATCTTTTAACCAATTTATCAACAACTTCTTGTTCTTTTATAAATAAAGCTATTTGTGCATTAGACATCCCCTTCATATATTTGCCTTTGCACATTCCCATTCTTTGGCCAACAGGGCCCATAAAATGAAGTTTGACCCAAGAATATGAGCTATTGAATGGTTTGCCTTTGTTACTTAGACAATAGTTACACTTCCAAAGATATGAGCCACCTCCTGAAACTTGTGATATTCTTGTGGTATGTCTCCATAGAGGAGATCCTACATCAATATTGAAATTATCGGCTACTTGCCCTGTAATTGAACTTTGACTACCGCTGGATTCTTGCCCAATACAATCGAATTTCTTGCTATAATAAGAAATTAAATAAATTTAAATTAGAAAAAAACTATGAACATCAAGCATACAAGTGCAAAAAATGATACAAATATGCAAAAATAGATAGCTAAACTTGTTTCTTTATTTCTTTAAAAAAAAATGAAAAAAACTTGAAAAATTTCTTCCCAAACTTGAAAAAATTCATTAAAGGACTTTAGAATGGGATTAAATGCTTACCTTGGATGCTTAAAACTCCTTTGTGGAAGCTATCTCTCACCCCACGAACGATCCTCTTTGAAAATAATCACCTTGCCTTCAAAATGCCAAAATGGAGACCAAATGAGAAGAGAGCCTAGCTGCAAACAAAATGAGATGAAAAATGATTGAATGGCCTCTTTTAGGATTTAGGAGGAAAACAAAGGGATAAAATATGTTATTTAGCACATGTTTATATGTGCTTTAAGTCGTTTTTGGCATTAAAAAACACTTTTCTTGGGCTGGGCCTGCGGATGTGGATGCTCATGGAGGCGCCCGTATGCCTTGTGGATGCCTCTAGGAAGCGCATCCGGGCGCCCAAGATGCGCCCGGATGCGCTTCCTAGAGGCATCCATAGTGCATCCGGACCAGCATCTGCATCCGCCCGCCTCCGCATCCGCCTCTGGGCTGACAGGGAGCGCATCGGTATCTAAGCTGAACTACCTCAACCTAAAATGAACAATATCATCATCCTGTATACCTGAACCTATATGCAAGTATACCTCATCGATAACATCACGGTGAATATACTAGGAGATTTGTGGCTTTGTCATCAAGGGCGACAACTGAGAGGGCAACACTTAGTCTGTCTCTTTATGTTTTAGTTGCAGAGTGGGTAGGGAAGTATGCCTGGCTGTTAAGAAGGTCAGTCAACTGGATCAAGTGCATGAATTAGGCATCCAGGTTAGATATTGTTAGAATAGTCCCAAAGGATAACTGAGAAGGGGGGGGGGGTGAATACAATAAAGTAAATGCACATTCAGATAACACAATAGACAACACCACAGTTTGGTTACGGGGAAACCAAATGGTAAAAACCCCGGTATGAATTAACACCCACAATGAACTATACTTGTTTATAATAATCCCTGTTAGAAGATCTTGCAACCCTGTTAGGAGTTGTTCTTTACAATGCAATAAGTATTATGACCTGGTTAAGGGTCTGACCCAGTTATGAGTCTTTTACAAATAACCCAGTTAAGGGTGAGGACTCATTGTCCAAAAGCTCACTGCTTTAATGGCGAAGGCTACAACCTTCTATAGAACAGATATGCACTATATCTGATGATGAACTGTAGAGTAGATCTGCTGTCTTGATCAGTTCCAGTATATTGTAATCCTTCACTTCTTCACATAGATCCTCGATGAATGAAACTCAACTGATATTCTGCTATACACTTTTCTTGTATCTTTTCTTATCATTCACACTTAGCATTCCACAAATGACTTGCTATAAGTATCTTCCTCAAAGTATAAGATCAAGGGACCTGTTAGACAACTCTTCGTAACATCCTTGTCGGCTTTACTAATCACGCAAGCATAATTACAACCGCGCAATATAAACTGAATAGACGCGACGCTTCACTAAGTCTGCCTCACCAACTTTACTCTAACTTTGCAATCTTGTTGAAACACGTTTGGCGCCTTTAGATAACTATCATCAACTCATAACTTAACTTGAATATACACACGCATATCCCGAAGATAGGCGCAACTCAAGGACCAATGCACTACGTCGGCTCTGTACAGACAAACTCCAGAAACTGTAACTGCCACATAACAAAATTACACAACTCAACTGAAACTCCATATCTGAGTCTGCATGTATGAACAAAACATAAACATAATGTCAACAACATGAATATAACCGCGCAAGGCTTGATACCATCATTTTGATAAGTACATATAAAACACTGCTGTATATTATATGTTGTCATCAATGACAAACATACAATCAACTAGCTGCCAGAAGTAAATCTCCAACAATCTCCCCCTTTGACATTGATGGCAACATATGATATTAAAAACATCTTCAGCACATGGTGTCTCCTTTCTTTTTACAATCTTCTCAATATCCTCATCAAAGATTTCTCTACACTGCTACAGCTCCTTTGTCTGTGTATATACTCCCCCAGAGTATATGCTCCCACTTACTATATACTCCCCCTTTGACATCAATGGCAAAGGGTGCCATAAACAATTAAGCACAGGTACTACTCCAGAAGTAGAGTAGTCAACCATTCATCAGTCACTTAATGACTGATGTTTTTGCAGCTTTATCAAATCAGACTCAGGAGAGGGAATTACTCCCAACTTCTCCCTGAGATACTCAAAAGTATCTTTTGATAAGGGCTTTGTGAAAATATCTGCCAACTGTTCTTTGGTGCTCACACAGTCCAATTTTACTTCATTATCTGCAACTTTTTCTCTAAGAAAATGGTATTTAATTTCAATGTGCTTTGTCTTTGCGTGCATCACAGGGTTCTTGGACATGTTGATAGTACTGGTGTTATCACAGTGAATAACAATAGGATAGTCAACCTGTATACCAAAATCTTTAACCATCTGCTTGATCC
>MU227000.1:1554146-1593578 GCA_018584345.1 Thuja plicata
TCCTTTTCATCTTCAATGTCCATATGCTCAATCAATTTTTCCATGTCTTTAAGGGCAACGAATCCAATTTCATCTTCTCCTGAATCTTCATCAGTTACACCTTCTTCAGCATGATAGCATTCCTTCCAGTATTTAGGTTTATATTCAGATCTAAATTTCTTTACTCTTGTAGGACACTTGGATGCAAAGTGACCAATCTTGTTGCATGAGAAACATTTGATTGGAAGCTGTCCTTCATATTTCCCTTTGCCTTTCTTTTCTCTTTTAGCAATCATGGCAATGATTTTTTCTAGTTCTTCATCAACTTCTTCTTTCTCATTATTGCTAGAGATGTGAGATTTCTTACTATGAACTGAAGCTTTGAAGGTTGTTTCACTTTTAGGTTCAGTCTTTAATCTTGATATCTCGAATGTAGAGATTTTACTAATCAAAGTCTCTCTTTTGAAGTCCTGTGAAAATTGCATGGTTTCCTCTAGAATATTGATCTTGTTTTCATAGTCTGATGTTAAAGTAGTCAACAGCTTGTCCATTATATCTTCTTCTGATATTTCTCCACCATTGTTTCTGATTCTAGAAACTGCTTCATTTATCATCTGATTGTAGGCTCTAATGTTTTCTTCAGGTAACATCTCAAGGCTGTTGTATTTCTTTTTCCATGTCTTCTTGCGCGCATTCTTTGCTTGAACATCTCCTTCAAACATGTCTTCTAAATACTTCCATATTGTGTATGCCTTGTCTAATTTCTTGATCTCAGAAAATTCACTATCAGATAGTGCACTTATAAGGGCTTCTTTGGCAACTGCATTAGCTGTGAATGTATCCTTCTGTTTACTAGTAGCATCATCTCTTGAAAGGTCTTTTAAGGAGGGAATAACAACTTCTTGTGTGGCTATCTCAAAAATGTCAAAACCAACACAGTGTAGATGTGTTATCATTTTGTTCTTCCAATCCAGATAATTTTCTCCATCGAACTTAGGACTCTCTTTTCTGAAGTATGCCATCTGATCTACCTTAAGCTGTTAGGCTTCTTCAAGGCACTTGGCTCTGATACCAATTGTTAGAATAGTCCCAAATGATAACTGAGAAGGGGGGGTGAATCAGTTATCAGCTAATTTAATTCTTTTCTTTCATTAACTCCAGAATACAATAAAGTAAATGCACATTCAGATAACACAATAGATAACACCACAATTTGGTTATGGGGAAACCAAATGGTAAAACCCCAGTGGGAATTAACACCCACAATGAACTATACTTGTTTATAATAATCCCTGTTAGAAGATCTTGCAACCCTGTTAGGAGTTGTTCTTTACAATGCAATAAGTATAGTGACCTGGATAAGGGTTTGACCCTGTTAGGAGTCTTTTACAAATAACCCGGTTAAGGGTGAGGAATCACTGTCCAAAAGCTCACTGCTTTAATGGCGAAGGCTACAACCTTCTGTAGAACAGATATGCACTATATCTGATGATGAACTGTAGAGTAGACCTGCTGTCTTGATCAGTTCCAGTGTATTGTAATCTTTCACTTCTTCTTCACATAGATCCTTGATGAATGAAACTCAACTGATATTCTGCTCTGCACTTTTCTTATCATTCACACTTAGCATTCCACAAATGACTTGCTATAAGTATCTTCCTCAAAGTATAAGATCAAGGGACCTGTTAGACAACTCTTCATAACATCCTTGTCGGCTTTACTAATCACGCAAGCATAATTACAACCGCGCAATATAAACTGAATAGACGCGACGCTTCACTAAGTCGGCCTCACCAAATTTTCTCTAACTTTGCAATCTTGTTGAAACACGTTTGGCGCCTTTAGATAACTATCATCAACTCATAACTTAACTTGAATATACACACGCATATCCCGAAGATAGGCGCAACTCAAGGACCAATACACCACGTCGGCTCTGTACAGACAAACTCCAGAAACTGTAACTGCCACATAACAGAATTACGCAACTCAATTACGCAACTCAACTGAACCTCCATATCTGAGTCTACGTGTATGAACAAAACATAAACATCATGTCAACAACATGAATATAACCGCGCAAGGCTTGATACCATCATTCTGATAAGTACATACAGAACACTGCTGTATATTATATGTTGTCATCAATGACAAACATACAATCAACTAGCTGCCAGAAGTAAATCTCCAACAGATATGAGATGCATGGACACCAAAGGGAAGTGCCTGGCAGTTGAGGAAGTCACTCTGACAGTTTGCATCTTCCTACAGCAGCAAATGCCTGTTTCAATCATGTATGACAGTAGTTCTGCATTTTTGCATGAGAACAGCTTCAGTAGCAGTTTAAATCTCTGATTTTACATATGTTTCAGCTGCATGACAACCCTATTAATCCTTGGAACATAGTCTCCTTTGATCAATGAAGCAAGGTAGAGGTAAGATCAGAAAAATAGCATTTATAACAGTTTTGCAGGATTAGGTTTTGCTGATTTTGTCTTGGCTATACATTTTAGCTTTGAGAATGAAACCCTAACTTTTGTAAGTGAAATTTTCTTCATTTTGGAGAAGGATTGAACAATGGCTCTTTAAGCATCATCTCTTGCAGATTTTTATTGGTGACCTTTTTGTATGTTTTTTGTTGGTTTCTCTTAAGTTCCTGTGCTCGGGTTTTCGTCTTCAGTTTGGAGGATAGAAACAATTGATGATGGTTTTGATGCTATGCTTATTCTGCCAAAATATCATTCTGTTTTATCTCTCCCTGCACCTTTTAGAGGATATTTTATAAAGTTTATATGTGTATATTTCTCTAGCTTAATGTCAAAGATCATTTATACCTAAGGGAGCTTTCCAGAATAATTTCAAGAGAGGTTTTATCTCACTATTGGTTTTGGTTGAGTTGCCTCAGAAGGGACAAATTAAAATGCCAAAGTAGGGCATGAAATGTAGATTTTCCTGCTGTTCAAACCTGTCCTTACATTTGTGTTGTAGTTTCCCAGAGAGGGTTTTGTATGAATCCTTTATATGAGTAATTTTAGATGTTAGATTAATAGTCTCACTCTCAATAGGTATTGCAGTTTTCTTGGTATTGAAGATATTGTGTATGATTTTGTACTCATAATTTGTGAATGCTACATGGATCACCAAAACATGATCTCATGTTTTCTTCTTTATTAAGTTGAACACTTAAGATTTATGCTATTTCTATTGTAGGTCAAGGCGAATGCTGTGAGAGCATTGGGTAACCTTGCGAGATTTGTTAAATTTGTTGATGGGAGTCCTGTTGATTCGCTTGGCAGTTCATACAGCCTGTGGTCGCTACCATCTGAATTCAGGTTGGAGACAAAGAAAGAAACTAAACCATCTATAATTTTACCATCGTCAGAAAGGGTGGTGCAAGCATTTATTTCTTGTGTGACCACTGGAAATGTGAAGGTAATCTTTGAAATTGTTCTCCTTTACACATGGTGGGAGTTACAATGGAACTGTTACTCATGTAAACATATCTTTATTTACTTCAACTTGATATTTTTCTCTTGTGACAGGTTCAGTGGAATGTGTGCCATGCTTTGAGGAACCTCTTTTTAAATGAGTCTATTAGCTTGCAGGACATGGCATGGTGAAGCATTTAGTAACCCCATTAAGAGGACTTCAATTTCTTTCAAATCATTTGTATTGTTTTTTTTAATAATCTGTTAAGCTTTAATATGACCTTTATTTTAACTGTTTGCATCAAGCTCAAAAGATCTTTTATGTTGGCTTTTCAGGGCACCGTCTGTTTATAGCATTCTTCTTCTTCTACTCCGGGATTCATCTAATTTTAAAATACGCATACATGCAACATCAGCATTATCTGTACCATCAACACGCAATGGTAAGTTGTATATTGTTGCAAGGACATGCTATTTTTTTTGATTTTTTACTTTGTAATATAAAAAAATGATTTATCCTTGTTCCTACTTCAGCACTTCATTTTGTAAAGGAAGTTCTGTAGTCAGTTTCACAAATCCTCTAGAACTTTAAATCTTGTGGTTAAAAATCTCTCATTCATGTGTATGATAATTAGCCCAAAGTTTTGAATGCAAAAAATTGGTTGGTATGACAGCATGACCCACAAGAAAGAGATGTAGGACCATGGCCTGCAAAACATAGTCACTAAGTAAGCATTGATGAAAATTTATACTGTTCCCAAGGAACTCAGGTACAACATAAACTGCAATCATAAACGGTATCCATTTCTTGGAGCAAGCATAAAATTCAGATTAAATTAGTAGATCAAGATATTCAAAGAAATGGAGTTCTGATTCCTCTTCACATCACATGATCATTGCTGTGGCTATGGTAGTGTGACATTAACTTCCTAACCATCTCCCATGTCCAATGGACAATGATGCTTAGACATTACTCATGCCAATATGAGATATTCAGCTTTATCACCCACTGTGTGGAGACTTTGTGGGAACATAGGATCAGCTTTGGGACGTGTTTGACACAAGAATTGTATTGATGTGTTTGTGAATTAGAAATATCATATTGTGTTTCCTCCTCAACCTTCTCTAATCACTTTGCAAATGCTCTTGAGAAGCACCCAACACGGTACAGCAGTTGATTCCACAATAATTGGTCATTTGTTGCAAGTGCTTGCATATCATTTTTGTTAACTTGGTAAGGTAATTACATGACATTTTCGATAATAGTACAGTCCTATAAGTGTGCGTCATGACAAATAACTATGTCTATTCACCCAAACTCCTTGTACAATGTTGCTTTAATAAACACGGATCATTTAGCAAGCCGTTTAAACTTAAAAAATGAGCATGCCGATAATGAAAATGCTCCAATAGAGCCACTTTCCAAGTAATGTGTTTATCAGATAAAGAATTACACATGTATATTTGACCCAATGCTGAATCACTTCAGCCTTAGGCAATACCAGAGTAGGTGTTTGGCAGGTTTTGTTTATTCTAGAAATTCACAATCACACGAATCAATGCCCATGACCATTAAACCATTTGATTGTAAGAAAAGCCACAATATTTTAGTTAGCAATCAAAACAATTTTCAGTTCAATAGGGTTTTCCACATGTAATTGAGAATATTAGCCATTGATAAGGCCTCTGCTTGACAGTAACCCAAAAACAACATATACCTTAATTTTTATATAAACATTGGCAATTGATGGTTGGAAGCTTGTCATATACAAGGATATGAAATATATATGTTTGTGCATGAACTAAAATATCTCATAGCAAAATTGAAGTAAATCTGACGCACAAAAGGCTCCCTATTTATGATATCTGGTCCTCTTCCCAACATTTTATCGACTGGTATCTTGTGCGAATTTGATGGGCTTTCTTTTCGAGGGCTACTTCTCCATATCTGTGCAGATTTATCATATGCCACCATCATTTCTCCTTCATTTCCTTGTGTGGCTTCCTCCCCCTGCCTTTTTAATGGCCAACCTGACCTCATTTTCTTCCCATCTTTCTGCTCGTTGTGCCCTTGCTTTCCTTTTGTGCTTCCTTCCATCTCTTCCCCTGCCATCTGGTAGTCGCAGTTGGTGTCATGGATATCTCCCCCTTCAATGAGCGCATTTCCCTGCCCATCCCTGATGGTGAACTCCCTGAATCTGGTGAATTCTCTCTTGTAATGCTTTGCAAGATTTTCAATCTCTAGTGTCCTAGGGTGGAGCATGCTATACGCTGTGTGGAGCATGTTTATCCTCGCCTTCTCTACCCCACTCAAGTTGTCAATATCTTCCTCTCCAACTCCATGGACTTCCTCCAGACTTACACTTTGGTGGTAGAGCTTACTATGAATTATGTTGATGCGAAATTGTTCCCACGCAACACCCTAGATTTGGCCATTAAAAACTATGATATTCACTCAGGAAAGGCGTTGATTGGAGGTCTTTTCCATTGCAAAGACTTGCTCAAAAATTCAGGTTTCTTATGTGTTTATTCCACCCTGAAGAAATCTCTGCTTGCCAGAGATGAAGCAGAAATCAACTTGGCCCCGACAAAATCTTGGTGAGTCTTTGTGACAAAATCTTTGAAAAATATGAAGCCCTTCATCTGCTTGTCACTCATCAGAAGCACAAACTTGTCCGCCCTTACAACTTGCTGTATGGAGCTGAAATCAAAGAAGTAGAAGAGGAGCAGACGTCCAATTCTGGTGCAGCATTAAATGCTGGAGCAGCGTCCAACTCAGGTGCAGACATGGAAATCATGTGATTAAAGTTTAATCTTCTCATTTTGGTCAACGGCATATGTTGGGAGTGAAGGTGTCTTTTTGTTTCCAGTTTACTATCTTCATCATGTTGTGTATGTTATACCACTTCTATGGGCTAGGGTATGTGTCAGGTGGCTGTTTTTGTATGCAATACTTCTCTATAGAAATCTGCTCACCCTCCATGGTGCCAGACATTCTATCTCATAGTAGTTTTTTGTAGAAGGTATTCTACACCAACCTCATTTTCTCTTCTGCTTGAGGGTCTCTAATGTATCAGTGGAAGGAAGAGTAATTCCTTTCCACCCAGATCTCAGACATGAAACTTTTTGTAATCTCTATATACTATTAATAAAATATATTACAGGCCTATGGCCTTTTGCCAAAAAAAAGAAACAAACAAACCATTTTTTAGCAACATATTTCAAAACTCTACCAGGACTAAACAAATGTGAATAGTTCAAAAGAAGCCATGAAGAGAGTTTCTCACAGAAATGACAAACAAGAACATGCCCTTATCCACACTGACCAAAACACAGCATGGCAACGTTCAAAAGACAACGAGAAGAATTTGGGTGCTCCAATACACATTTTTTTCACAAAGCAGTTGTGAATAGACAGTATATTAATGCCATCCATCAAGTCAAAATGGATGGTGGTTCCTAAATTATGAATCCCAAGGATATTTTAAGTCATTTGAGATAAAAACTACAAATAATTTTTTCAGAGGATACAGTGCAAGTAAAATTCAGGCTTAAGAGGATGCTATACAACATATTCCCAAAATAATTTAAGAGGAGGGCAGTAAATGATTTTATTTGGCCATTTATGGAAGAACTCTTTAAGTGATTTTCAGTGTTTCCAGCAAGTTTACTATTTTTGGCATATGACTATTTTTAGTAAGTACTATTTCTAGCACTTGGCCATGGTCTCAATTCCTTCTTCAGTTCAGCGCAATGAGTTTCAGTTGGACTTGGCAAGTTATATTGTTTTCAGAAGCGATTTATTTAATTTCATTCACTAAGTCTTAAAAAGTGCTTTTCCAAAAAATATCAAAAAAGTAAAAAAGTGTTTTTTGGAAAAGCAACGGAAAAAACAAAAAATGCTTTTCCGAAAAATAGCAAAAAAGCCTAGATACCGATGCACTCCTTGCCAGCCTAGAAGTGGATGCGGATGCTGGTCCGGATGCACTGTGATGCCTCCAGGAAGCGTATCCTGGGCGCCCGGATGCGCTGTGGATGTTTTTACATCCACAACGCATCCGGGCACCCAGGATGCGCTTCCTGGAGGCATCCAGGTGCCTCCATGAGCATCCGCGGGCCCAGCCCCCCGAAAAATGTTTTTTAATGACAAAAACGACTTAAAGCACATATAAACATGTGCTAAATAACATATTTAATCCATTTTTTTGCTCCTAAACCCTAAAACGGCCCTAAAAGAGGCGATTCAATCATTTTTCATCTCATTTTGTTTGTAGCTAGGCTCTCTTCTCATTTGGTCTCCATTTTGGCATTTTGAAGGTGTTGTCCTCAATTTTGCATCCACAAAAATGAACAACCCTACGCAATTTTCTTGTAATTGGTAGGAGTTCTCTCTAAGGTTTTCGATGCTTTGAAAGAAGTTTGTTTGAGGCAATCAGTCATCCCTTGATTCACCTCTGATTTTACTTCTTTGGAGTGTTTGGTCATTCTTGTCTTTTCTTCGTTTATCTTTGTCTTGTGTTTTGTTTGTGGTTTTGATTTTGCCTTAGGTTTGTAGCTTTCGCAATTCCGCTCGTTACGAGCTATCTTAAAAGTCAATCGGGTTTGTCTAGCTCAAGTTATAGGGGCTGGAAGCATCTTGTAGGTGGGGTTTATCTGATAGATTGGACCTCTTGTTTAAGAGTCTTTTTAAGTGGACTTTCTCTTGCTAATTGCACGAAGTGAAAATCTTATTTATATGTAGAGTGGATTTAGAATCCTACTTTAAAATTTCACAGCATTCTGAGAAGTTTTACATATAGTTTTTAATGATGGTGGACTTGTTTGGCCTGTCTGCATATCATATCATTTCAAATAAGGTTGCATATAAAAGATAATGATTAATTCATGGTGGGCTTTTTGCTTTAATTTGCACACCATCACAAATGCAGATTACTTTGAAGTCTCATTATTAATGCAATTTTAATATCAAAGAGTGGAGGTTTTAGAAGAAATTACATACGCATATTGTTTTAAAATGCTTTGTCATTTACAAACTCTTTACGATTTAACTCCTGGTGGCAATTTTTCTTAAAGTTACATGTGCAAATTCACATTGAAAATCCTTTGCCTTTTAAAAACATATGTGAAGTCCACTTTACGTCATATGGTGGCAATTTTCGGATTATATGCATGTCTTGAAACATATGCAACTTGTATTCTAAAACCCGTCACTTCTTTGTTAAGAGCACTCCTTTTAAACTCTATGGCGGCGATTTCAGGAGCCATCGCATATTGTTTAGAAGCTCAAAACATATGCAATGCTTTATAAGGCCAGTAATCATTTCTTCCATAAAGTTTTGGACGTAGATTTTTATGTGCTTTGCATATCGCTTTGAAGTGATATATCTTTGGAAATCGTTTGAAGTTTATGGTGTCGATTTTTACCTAAAACGCATGCTAAGTCTTATGCCATATAACCTGTTTTTCTTTTAAAGAAAGCCACGGTTTCATCCAGATTTGGAGGGCGTCGTTTTTTCTCCACATTGCATAAACGTTTTGCATATTGGAGCATATGTAAGTCTTTGGAAAGCTCGTTTCCTTCAGTCAAAGTCAATGGCGTTGATTTCCAAAGGTATTGTATGTATTTCGAAAGCATAAAGCATGTGCTTTTTGTTTAATAGAACCCGTAATTCCTCTTTCCAAGTCGTGGCATGACTTAAAGAGATGGCGTCGATTTTCTTAGGAATAACATATGTTCCGAAAGTGAAGGTGTATATGCAAAACACATTTTTCTACCTGTCTCTTAGGGTTGGGCAGTATGTTTATGGTGAGTTTTATATGCAGTAGCAAATTAAAAACCCGTTTTTGCCTCCATAGATGCTTGTGATTTACACTCAAAAAGCCATCTTAAGGCATTTAAAGTCTCAAATCTGTCCATAGCATAAAAAGAAGGGGCATTTCGTTTCAAGGTATGGCGTCATTTTTGGATGAAGTTGCATATGTTTGAAATGAATGAAGACTTTCATTAAAAACATTGTGTTTCAAGGAGGATGTCGGTTTTTTGAATGTTATGCATATGCATTTCAAAAGTATTATCCTATCAAATGCATTCGAAATTCTTGGAGGTTTGAAACTAGAGTTTTAAGCTACATGAAAGACATTTGTCATTCATTTTTTAGTGAATCATTGAAATGCATTGATTCAGCTGGGAGAATTTGTCAATTGCTTGCCCTATATATTGCCATGATGGGTTTCCTCATTTTAATCCAAAAATCTCTTGGATTTCTTTCAGATTCTCTCATAAGATTTGAAGGGACTGTTTTCCTTGCATTTCTCAAGGAAAAGGTAAGCTTTGTTTTCAATTATTTTTCGTATTTTTATTTCAAGTTTGCAAGTGTAGATCTCTTCATTTCTTTTCCAGATTCACATGTATATATTAATTTGTTTTGCAGTTGGGATTAAAAACCCCGTTTTTGAAAAAGAGTTTTTTCCCAAAATGCAAAGTGTCTTTCCAAAATGCAAAAGCTTGCAAAAAACACCACCTTTTTCCATGCTGTTTTAAAAAGGTTACTTGTGATGGGACATCAAATTCCTATTTATAAGTAATCAAGTTAAATATGCAGAGCAGAATAAAAAACCCACCTTCATGCTTTTCCCTTAGCTTTTCATGTTGCAAACGCTTTCAAAAGTCTCACATCCCCTATCGCAGGCTTATGCATAAACAAATATCCTTCTCCTTTGTTCATCTTGCCCTTTCAAAGCTTGCTGTCCATATATGCAAAACCTCCAGAAAAACCCAGTTTTATAGTTTTTCTTCATTTAGAAGCTATTTTTTACTGAACATATTTGCTTCCCGCTGCTCCTAGGCTTTCCAGCCTTATAGGTTTGGAGGATCTATGATTTTTGTGCTGAAAACAACTTCTTATGGATTCATTGCTTGAATATGTGCTCAGTTTTTGACATTTTTATGAAACAGTGTCTCTTGCATCCGTATGGGCTATGTCAGAAGAGTTTGTTCCTACCAAGGGGAAAGAGAAAAAGAAGATGAAGTATTTGTATTACAAATACTAGAATTCAATTTCTCCTTCTCAGGTTACCTCTTATGTTGAGGATATCAGAGATACAGAGCTTGGTCATTTGGATATGGCGGAATTACTTAAAAGGGTTGAGTCTTCATTCAAGTTTGAAATGGTTTTGATAAAGCAGAGGTACATCCATCTAGTATCCACCTTCCCTGTTGCAGATTAGAACCTGAGTTTGTAATGATGCGGGCTAAGAATTTCGATTATGCTTCTAGAACCATCAGGGATCAAGATGGAAACACCATCAGAAGTCTTGATCCAGACACTTGACAAAATTTTTAAGATTCCATCTACTCCCATAGTAATGAACATATCCAAAGAAAAGGCTCTAGAGAGGTGGAATGAGAACAGTAAGCCATGCATTAAATTCATTAATGACAACTGACTTGTTACAAAGAGGCCTAATCTGGTGAGATGGCCAAAGGAGGTGCATAGGTTAGATTTCAAGGAGGAGATCAATGATCTCATTACTCTGCTCAGCAGAATTGGAGGGCTCAAAGAATCTTGTTATTTTGAGCCTTGAATGTACAAGTTCATTTTTATTATCATTAGATTCAAACAGAAAATATTCTGGGGGGACATCATCAGTGACATCTTGTGTGAGCAATTATTTGAGGTGCCTACTACTTGTACGTTTTATATGAACTCATATCTGGTTTACATTGCTGCTGCCTTGGGTTCATTCTCTGGTCTTTCCATAAAGGGAGATAGGTCACTTGTTCCTGTTTGGGAGTACTATGAGCAGCTCACTCTGAGATCCAGTCAGGTTCATTACCGTAGGGTACAAGATGCTTTCTTCGGGTATTTCATGTGCTTATTCAACAAGGAATTCCCAAACTAGAGAGTTTTAGATGAAGCATGGAGCAAGGTCTGTGAGTATGGATTTCTTTTTTTGCAGATCCCCAATTTCACCTATCTCAAAGTCGGCTACTTTAAGGGTGAACCCCATACATTGCCACGTTATCCTACAGATAGGATTATTCTGATGGAGTTAGCGCGACAACTAATGGTAGTACAATCATATCAGTCGAATCTTCACAGGCCTGGAGTGGGGATTTCTTCACGCAATCCATTGAGGATTGGCGGATATTCCTTAGATACAATATCTAAATCAAAGAATATGGAATATGAACTTCAAGAGATCACTCTTAAGAAGTTTGTCCCAGGGGTTTCTTTGATTGGAGAGGCCTGAACGATAAGATGAGAAGAGGGTTTGTGCATGTGCATCGTCTTGAGGATCTCTAGATTGACATAAGCACATCAAATGATATTAGAACGATGGACTATTGCAGACTGACAATGAAGCAAATAGTGGATTTCATGTTAGCAGAGATCCCTGACGGTGTGGAGGATGATAAGATTCTTGATGAAGATTATGTAAAACATCATGTAGAAAGACTGCCTATTCTGCCACCTTCTTGGTCAGTAAAAAAAAATATGTCTATACGGGATAGGTTTCAGCCCATCTTGGCTAACACAAACATTTGGTTGAAAAGAAGGGGCCTCAAGTGCATTTAGGTGAAAATTGGTAAACATTTTGATCCTGCTGGTCCAGTGGGTCGAAGATCAAAGATCAAGGGTAGAGGTAAGGATGAAATATCAACATTAGAACATTCAGTCATTCCAAAGCTTGCCATCAAAGGGGTTAAGGCTTCAGTTAAAATTCCAGAACCTGAGAGGGTGCATATTGAATCAAGCGAAGATGAGATGAATGACGAGCCTGTTCTTGAGGCATCATTCCCCTTAGTCACATCAGAGATCGCGTCTTTTCCAGATTTTGCAACTGTAGCAGATGAGTCTCCTGAATTCCGATTAGACACAGATGTAGATTCTTTTTCTACAGTTCATGTACTTCCTGTGGATCTTGTTTTGGTTACACATGCAATGCCTATATCCTCTATAGCTCTTGATGAGCCTCTTAAAAGGCCATCTTTTCAAATGTTTCTTACTTTCTTTTTCAGCAGTTTGCTTGCAAAACAGATACTTTAAACTTGTGGTTTTATATGTATATTTTATATATGTAAAGACATAAGTAGGTAAGTGGATGATAAAAGAACATGGTGTATTTGCTTGGAACTGATGGGTAGAAATTACAGGATATAAGTAGTTATATGCTAATGAATGATCCTATTTCCTATGCTATGTTTGTGGGTAGTCTCCTTCCTATAGCCATGTGCCTTGCAAGAGTATTAATTGGAAACTAACACTTGTTTCCTAGTATTAATGATAAAATATATATATGTATCAAAGGTTGTGTATGCTAACCATTTTGTAGGGATCAAGTCATGGCGCATTCAAGAACAACGTCATGGTGCTGAAGAAGTCAAGGACAAACGTTGCTGCAAAAGCGCCATCATGCCCAAAGAATCAAGCAAGCAGTTGAAGAAGGGCGTGCCGCAAGACTTTCGCGGGAGGAACAAGTCAATACAGTTCCTGAGTAAACACAGCAGGCGGATCTAGAGCCACCACATGCTATATTCTGGGAAGGACTTGAAGACTTACTCTTGCTGATTGATATTTTCTGTTATGAGCATTATGTATCCATTAGTGATCCTCATTAATGGAGTGATCCTAGATTTAGGGAGTAGTTGTAGTTTCTCTTTAAATAAGCCGACTATTGTAACTCTTAGAGTTAATTGAGTTAGTTGATATATTTTCTGGAATAGAAGTTGATATTGTAACACCGTTTTACTTTCTAAGTACATTTCTCCATGAATGAATAGAATGCATAATTTGAGTTTCATTCTCTTATCTTGATTGCATTTCTGTTCACTCATCCAAGGGGGCCCACTTGGTGAGTGAATCACTTTGTTAGAGTAGAAGTTATTTCCTTGTTCATTAAGAAGTAATTAGAACTCTGCTATTCCTGCAGCCACTAGTAACAAAACTGGTAGACTGTTCCTGCAGCATAGGCGAAGTAGAGTAGTTCCTATTCGTGATTACTGTTTTCTTAGAGTAAACGCATTTACTTGAGATAGTATAGATTTCCTGAAGCTTAATGCATTTCAATTCCATAGAATTAGCCATGAGAATCAAGAAGGTTTGAAGCATATACTTTGCAAATACCATTCCAAGTTTACGTCCCTGGTCGATAATTAAATGAGGCTAAATAATCTACTTAGTAGCCATTTAGGGTGTCCATTACCCAAAAGAGGAAGAAGCAGGAGATTCCGCCTGAAGAGTTTGACATCAAACAAATAAATAAGGCCAAAGCTTCAAAGAATAAAAGGGAAAAAACTGTTGTCTAAGATCATGGTAGAGGAGCATGAGGTTACGTTTGCAGAGGTTGCGGAGCCACTTGTTGATAAACTTATTGAAGATCTTCAGGCTGCTGATTATAGATTCATCGGAGTAGAGCTTGGCAAACAAATTCGGTTGGGTTGTCAACATGATGCGCTTGATGCTGTTGCTTCACTCACGACAAGGAATGACAAATTGTGGGAGAAGAAGAACAAGATGAAAGCAGAAAATGTTCGTCTAGTAGAGACGATTGAAAAAATGAATAATTCCTCTCAACAAGTTGATCCAATTTCTTCCTCTCTTCTAGAAGGGCCTAACAGGTATATTGAACAACTGGAAAAGAAGTCTAAAGCTGTGGATGATTGGTGTAATCATTTGGAGTCGCAAGGTGTACAAATAATCCGAGATGCATATCGAGTGTTAAGGCATACAAGGGAGACTGTGTAGGATTTAGATAAACTCCTTAGATCTTTCAGCCAATAGTCGAAAATGTTGGAGGAAGACTTGAGCGTGTGGAGAGCTATGCCAGAAATTGATTTTGATGCACTGCAAGAGTATGAGGTTATTCCTTATGTGAATATGTATCATGAATTCTCAGATTTGATGGTTAATAAACTCCAAGTCATTCAAGGACTAATATTAGAAGTAAAGGCATCTGTTGGTTTGTGCAATGAGCAAGAGAGTATGATTAGAGGTGTTCTTCAGGAACTCACATGCACAATAGCTATTGAGAGTGATGTATTGGCTGAAGAAAAATTGGCTATGACTGAGTTTACAAAGATTATTTGCCTCAAGTTTGAGGTTGACAGTTTTGATTTCAACACGACTGTCAAGCTGACAAATTTCAAAGTTTTGTTGGGAAATCTTCAGAAAAACATTGGAAAAAACAAGGTTGTTTTTGAATGTGCTCGAATAGTTTGTAGAGCAACCATTATTGCACAAAATATAGGCGCACCAAATCCAACAGTTGTGCATGAGGTCCTTAGTAAATTTGAGTCCTTTGTAAAATGCTCTCTAAGGATGATCCTTACATATCTTTTCATATGCTTTCATAGGATTATTGTAGTTTTTGAGACAAATTACATGTAAGACAGGAGCTTGATGTAAATGTAATCACACATGCAGAGTCGGTTCATGTAATCGTGTTACAAGTGCATTAGGCCTTGTAACATTGAATAAGTCAAAGTTAGTTAGGGATAAGGATTGAATAAATCAAAGTGGTTAAGGGTTTCCCCTTTCTTCTCCACATTCCTCTCCTCCTTTTCTTATATAAAGGAGTGAGATCCATTGTAATTTTTATCTTTTGTTGTAAGTAAGAAAACTATAGGCAAACCTCTTGAGTTTTGAAAACTGTGTTTCATTGTGCAAGAGTTGAGCAATTGAATAAAGGAATAAAGATTAGTAAAATGAGTTGTTTGTCTTGAAAATTGGTGAATGTATTCTTATGTTGCATTCGTTGATCCTTCTTCAAGTTAATAGCTATTTTGCGTATATCATTGGAACACTTTAATTCAAGTTTTTTGAAGACTTTGTGCTTTAGGAAATCAGGATTATTATAGATAGTAGTGGCTGCAACAATTCGAGACTAAAGACTTTGGGCTTCAGTGATAGAATTTTTAACAAAGTAGCGGGTGTCTGAAGAAAGACTTTGAGCTTTCTTGTGTATCCAAATTTAGAGTAATCATCTGAAGTAAAGATAAGAGACTTTGAGCTCTTATATTTTTTTCATCTTTAGGTAAATAGACTGCTGTCTTAAGGATTGTTCTTACGTCAATCCTTAAGCCACCAGTATTACCGTAGCAAGAACTGTTTGTAATACAGTTCAGTTTTGATTGAAGCCACCTGCGGTAAGAATGGAGCCTCCCCTATTGCTGATAGGAGAGAAATCTCACATACTGCTGCCTAAAAGTAACATTTTGACAAGTTGTAGTCTTAGTGACTTGCAAAATATTTAGCCAACAGAAGGCAAGATGATTATTTTCGAAGAGGATCGTTCATGGGGTGAGAGATAGCTTCCATGAAAGAGTTTTAAGCATCCAAGGTAAGCATTCGATCCCATTCTTGAGTCTTTTAATGAACTTTTTTCAGATTTTGATGAATTTTTTCAAGTTTTTTTTTAAGAGATAAAGAAACAAGTTTAGCTATCTATTTTAGTATTTTTGTATCATTTTTTTGCACTTGTATGCTTGATGTTCATAGTTTTTTTCTAATTTAAATTTCTTTAATTTCTTATTATAGCAAGAAATTAGATTATATTGTGCAAGAATGGCCGCCAACGGTAGTCAAAGTTTGTTAGCCATAGTTTGTTAATAATAATTATGTTATGTTTTGTATCGACAATGTAATGGCAGTTGGTTCTCAGGTAGTTGTAGGAGGTTGGCGAAGGTTGATTCACTCAACCAACCGTCAGCCACTTTATATGTAGCCTGTTGGCACCGAGAATGGATTATGGTTGTGATGACATTACATGGGAATAAAGCATATCTTTCTGCCATATGTTGTCTAAAATTATCGTTTTGTCCTTCTGAGTGCTTTGTCATGTTATTGGTGATATGTAATCTTGCATTGCTACATTACTATTATATTGCATAGAATAATATATCCACAGTAAGACATCTAACATTTTGGCGTCGTTGCCTAAGTTCGAACCTGGCAGTCTTGGGAAGTAGGATTGGCGGGATGGAGGCATAATGGGTCCTACCTTCGACCAACAAGTCCTGGTAACTGACAGTGACAGAGAAGACAATACCAAAGTAACCCGAGAGGACCAGTTAACAAATAACTTGGTTCATGCATGGGACGTGTCGGTTGACGAGTACGTATAGCGGGAGGCTCGGGATAGAGCGGTCTTAGCTGGTACGGTATGCGTCGAACTCACGGTGAGCGGTCTTGTGTATGATCTTCTGGGTAGCGTTCTGAGATTGTTGGAATTCCAAGATCAACGTGAGGTAGGAGAAAGGGAGCAGTGGAGGCAACAAATATTGCAACGATACGAAGAGAGGAACCACGTGATACTAGCAGGTATAAGTAACTCCGACAATTAATGCCCAACCTACCAAACAAAGACAAAAGGAGACATAAGAGGGAAGAGACAAAAGTGGAAAAGGAAGTAGAAATCGCCGTAAGGTCTGCGAATCCAAGAACAGAGTGAGGCGACGACTCTTGAAACTAGTGCAAAAATCCCTCAGTCCTCCACGACGCCGGAGTGGCACTCGTACGAATAGTGAAGGTGTCACACAACCCACGAGGCAAATGTGGGAAGAGATTGCAAGGGAACTACCACTCCTAGGAAGTCTAGGAGTGCAAAACAGGTCTGACGCAGATAGTTGGGAAGGTGACTCTGTAGCAACCGAACCATCCGTACACTCCGAGGATGTCAATAGTGAGGAAAGGAATCTCAAAGGAGAGGTAGCAGACTTATTTGAGAGTACCTTGCGAGGCATCAAAAACTTGGTTATTTCAGAAGAGCCAAGGATAGGGAGAACAAAACCCAAAACCCTGGGGAGGTGGGAGTACTGATATCACAAGGGAGGTGACCAAGGCGCTGACGACAGAGGTGGAAGGGTAGAGGACTTGCGCGTAGCCGAAGGTGCGAGAGAAGCACAGGGACGCCGAGGGGGAACTAGACCACTTGAGTCTAATTACGCGCACGGTACCGACCGAAGGAGAAAAATGGTTAACACCTTGAAGAAGCAGAAATTCCCTAGATTCAGTGGGGATGGATTCAAGGACCCGACCCGCCACTGTAAAACATGTGTCACTATATGGGAAGCAAACGACCAAGACGATCAGGACTACTGGTTGAATGCTTTTCTTGCTACCTTGCGAGGGGTTGCAATTAATTGGTACACGAACTTGCCCACTGTCAGGAGGACAAATTGGAAGGATCTGCAATAGGAGTTCCAGGCAGAGTTCAGATTACTTCGGGATGATGGTATAGTAGTAGCAAAAATTTACAATACACGGCAAGGAAAAAATGAAATAGTACGTGCCTACCATCGACGGCTGAAGGAATACATTGGCAAGTTAAAAAACCAACCCGCAAATGGCTTGAAGAAGAGATGGTTCATTGAGGGATTGATTTTGTCCCTTTGAAAGCAAATCAAAGTCGTACCCCCTTCCCACTATATAAAGGCTTACAATAGGGCGATGTATATTGAGAGTGAAAGTAAGGCTTTTAGAGGGAAGAAAAAAATTAGTGACGATGACAGTATGGATGGCAACAGTGAAGGGGAGTCCCGGAGCATACAGACACTCCGGAAGGATACGATGCGGATGATGAAAGAAATGCAAGCAGAAAAAGAGACCACGAATGAAGGCAAAGAAATATGGTGTACGTAATGTAAAATGGAAGGCAATACCAAAACCAACTGTCCAAACAAGGCATTTTATGACATCTATCAGGTACTAGGGCACTCCATCTGCCCCTACAATCTGGAGGCAAGGAGCGCTCAAGTGCTCTTTACCCAGGGGGAGAGAGCAACTCCGCCTACCACACCTCCAAGAAACACAAATGTAGATGCCTCGCTAAGTGGTTACTGCAACAGTTGGCGAGGAAGCAATAACAATAGCAACATCAATACACCGTGAAGCCGCATCTAGTGTGACGCAAAGGGACGACCCATGATACAGTGTCAGAGGTGTAACGAGTGGGGTCACTTTGCACGTGACTATCAGAGCGACGGACAAGGTGGAGGCATGCTATGTAAATGGTGTGGACCGGGCAACCATGGGGATACCGATTGCCCAGGACAAAAGGGGATAAACATGATAGAAGTCACACGCTAAGGGGGAGGTCCTTGCCATCACTAGATCGCGAACAAGAAAACTCACATACCCAGATGCCAGTACAGAGGAGAGGTTGAAGGTGTTAGGGATTTTTCTTGCATGAGCCACAGTGCTTGAATGATTATTTAAACACTATGACTCCTAATACTGATTCAAACAAGAGAAATGCCTAATTGATGAGGATTGGATAAGATCCTCCTTTTTTGAGCTCCATATGCTCAGACAGGTATTACCTTTGAATGATTACTGATTATTCAGTATATGTTATAGTGGACACCAATTTGCTATTTATCCTTTATTGAATCAACTTATAAAACACCTTGCAGATGACCAAAAACAACTGGGTACAGAGCTTAACCAAATAAACTATGATTGTAATAATAGCAAAATCAATGAGACAAGGATTCTCATCCTTCTTCCTTTTAAGGAGGGTTAACCTAGTGATTCACTCTTCAAGGAATCAACAAACTGAATTGTATCCAGCTGATACAAATCCACTTAAATTCAGCTCATGTGTTCTTAGTAACTGAGTGTAATCGATTGATTGATTTATTTGGATGAAGAAGTAACTGCTTATCAAACTCTAACCAATGCCTATTCCTTGGGCAAAGAGTCAAATGAAAACATAAATCCATAGAAACAAATTAAGGAAATACCATAGAATGCCTTACAAACTATATGCAGCTCAGATTGAATGCCTTACAAACTATCTTATCACTTCTATATCATTTCATCAAATCCCTACAACATTGTTTTGCTCTCTGAAATTACTTGAGAAACTTAGTGCTTTCCTTGAAAGAAACTCACAAGTAATTAGACAGGTTACCTTATAACCGGTATGTTTTAGACGCCTTACAAACAAAACATACAAGAGTATAAACAAAATATAAAGAGACAGAACAATAGAGAATAGGAACCGCACTGTACTTCATTAATATGCTTTGTTTCAATACATCTAGACAAGAAGCTTAAGAGTATGCAAAATTAGAACCCTGCCTTGCAGTAGAAATTCAACAACCTTCTTAAAAAAATGCTACAACAGACCTATATATAGCCCAAAATCATCTTGGAATCCTTAAGAGATAAGGATGCAACAAGCTTCAGATGATTTTGACCTAACCTTGAAACTCTAGAAGACAAAATTTAATTTGCTTCTGAAACAAAAAGATAGATAAAATATCTAAGCTCATAACTGCTATCTTCAATTCCTTTGGCCTTTTGTCAGAAAAAACCATGATGTAATTAGGCAATTAAATGCACCATACTTCTAAAACTGTCTCATTACTAGTGACAGAAACTCGGTTGAGCACTGGTTGACCATTTTCTTTACCGATATTGAAACAAATCTATCACTAACCCTCACCACCAGCTGTTAGGTTCTCTGAATTTCAACCTCTTATCATTGGAAACAATCTTTGGGACGCATCAATCATATCTGCAATCAATTCTTCAATCCATGGATATGAGCACAGAACTCTGATAGGCAAGAAACTCCATGGCACGACTGTGACAACAACCCTCATTAACTCAGAAAATGACTAGGCAGTTGTGTATGCATTGACCCTGTGATTATAAAACTATTCCTGTTTAGTCTGGACATAAATGCATTCCCATATATCAGATTTTCACCTGTTCGGTCTTCAACAGCTATGCAGAGCCGCCCCAAAGATCAAGTCGGGTCATTAATGTCTCTGAGAACAAATATCTGTTGATCTTTATGAAACTCTCTTTGAATACATTTGAATATTTAAAATTTTGTTACAACGACTATAGGTGGCGCGGAAAATGAATTTGACGACTAAGATTGAAACCTTTGCCAACTTTAAAACCGAGCCGTTGATCCGCTTTGAGTTACCCGGGCACAACAATCTGATCTGCCACGTGTCGCATAAGCGTAATTGCTTAATGATTAAATGTTGAGCAACTTTGATATAAGCCTTCACGCCTAGCATACAATCTCTTTTCAACTTGTCTGTTCTTTAACCTTTCTGTCCTCAGGCATAACTTTACCTTAACCCTGATCAACTGATTTGCCTCATGTCTCCAAGTCACCGTATGATTTCAACCTTTTGGTTTTCATCTGGAGATAACGCGACAACCGTCGATCTCCCTTTCATTTTACCACATCATCACTTAACTTGCCCTTAACTCAGGTTTGTGTTTTTCTTTAGTCTCTGAGTCGCTATACTTTTTCTTTAACTACGATCACATCAAGAGACCTGGCGATAAACGTTAGATCTGATCTTACTCGGACGGTAGTCGCGTAATCTCCGAATCATGAGAGAATATTCGATTTCATTTGGAGACCCAGTGACAAGGCAAGTCTCGTGATCGCTTGACAATTTGGAATATTCTGTCTCAATCATGAGACCTAGCGACTACGGAAACAAAACACAGGACCACCACTGCCAGATGTCATCTTGACTTAATGGCTTACAAGATAGATCGTGCACATCTTTGCTTTAAGCAATCAAGTCAACCGTTGGATCTTTTCCAACTTGCACAAACTTTAACTGGTCTTTGATCCGTAACCCCAACTCTGATTTGACCCACCTTTGACCATGGTCACATCTGGCGATTCGGCGACTGAGCGAATTCCAAGTCGGGAAATGAAATACTAACCTTGGGTCAAGTCACGAGACTTCCCGACTAGCACTTAACATTGAAACTCATCTTTAACTTTGTGCTTAACCCTGATCACTTCTGGAGATAACGCGACTGAAGGGAAACACTTAATCGCGTGAGATAAAGGAATATTTTGAAAACATTAGGAGATCTCGCGACTAGTATAAGAAATGAATTTGCGCACATGTCCCTGGGGATTTTAAGTTGATAAAGTAACATTAAAACATAACATATTTCGGAGACTTAGGGTTTTTTGCCATTTTCAAACAAAATGAACTAGGGTTGAGGGTTTTTTGACATCTCCCTTAGATTTTGACCTAGAAACCACAATTTTCAGAGGGATCTTTTGCAATCTTAGACAAGATTTCGATTTCTGAGGAAGGATAGGCATGAGAACAACAAAACTTACTGGGCAAACATCAAAACTAGAAATACAACCAACAGTGGCTTTATCTGAGGATGGCTAAATGCAAATTTATGACAAGAACCACAGAATCTCTAGTTGCAGATCACTTCAAAAAACGAGAGCAATCGACTGCAGAAAGGAAACACACCATATACATATGATACATACTTGTGCATAGAAAATTTGATTTCTAATTGAAGAAAGGCTTTAAAAATTGCCCATGCACTGGCAATTTAAATTCTTCTCCATCCATATTCTTCAGCAGATATGAATCCTTTCCAAAATTGTGATAAATAACAAATGGTCCAAGCCATAAAGACTCAAACTTCTTGTGTTTCCCTTTATCCTCTGATCTCACATTCCACTAAAGTACTAGATCATCTGGTTGGAATTTTCTGTCACTAGCCCTTTTATCAAATAGATACTTCATTTTTTGTTAAAACTTAATATTTTCTTTCTGGCTATCTTTTCTAATTTCATCCAACTCTGCCAACTGCATCATTCTATCCTACATACTGTCTGAAAATTCTAAATGCTCCTCTTGTATAAACTGGTATACAGGTAATAAATTGTTCATAGGCATCCTAGGCTGTAAACCATATACAAGCTCAAATGGTGATTTGCCTGTTGCTTTCTTAACTGTAACCCTGTCAGCCCACAATGCCAGTTTCAGTTTTGTATGCCATGCTCTTTTATTCTTTTCAAGAGTCTTCTTTAAGATCTTCAAAATGCTTTTGTTGCTAGACTCAGCTTGTCGGTTTGCCTGTGGGTGGTATGGTAATGAATATGACATTATGATCCCATACTTTTCACAGAAATCTTTGATCTCATCAGATAAAACACATAGCATTATCCATCACTAACTTTGAAGGCACACCAAACCTGGTTAGAATATTCTCCATTAGAAATTCAGTAACTTTACTTGTAGCCCTTTTTGTGGGCACAACTTCAATCCATTTTGTAAAATAATCCGTGGCTACAAGTATCCAACTGTGTCCTCCATTGGATTTTTCTGTAAACTCACCAATAAAGTCAATTCCCCACATAGAAAAAGGGGCCTCAACATTCACTGGATTTAATAACAGGGCTCCTGAAAATTTCAATTTATTTGAGAACCTCTGGCAAGGCTCACATTTTCTGACATATGCATGTGTATCTTTGAATAAACTGGGCCAAAAATATCCAGCCCTTAAAATCTTATGGGCAGTGGTCTTGGCAAAAAAATGACCTCCACATAGCCCTGCATGCATTTCACTTAAAACCCTCTTAGATTGGCTTTGATCTAAACATAATAATAATACACCATTTCTGTCTTTCCAATACAGATCTCCCTCAATTAAGGTGTATTTCTGGGCTTGCAATCTGAGACTTCTCTTTTGGTTATCTGTCATAGTATTAGGACACTTGGCATTTTTCAAGATATACACAATATCAGCATAGAATGGTTGTTTCTCTATACTTGTATTTGTTTGATCATGTATCTCTGTATCATTTACTTGTACTAAATCCAAGTTATCCTCTATCATGAGTTTTGCCAAACCCTAACCTCTCACCAATTTCGTAATGTGGATTTCTAAATTAAATTCTTGAATTCTGTTTATCCACTTACATCTCTTACCTGTTACTTCTGACTGAGTAAGAATATCTTTTACTGCTGAATGAGGAACATATGCTTGCACCTTAGCACAAACCAAGTATGGTCTAAAAGATTTTTTACAGATTTTACTAGGGCATATGCCTGCTTCTCCATCATCTCATAATTTAGCTCTGCAGCCTGGAGAGATTTACTATAAAAGGCTATTGGATGTTCAAATCCTTCTTCATCCTTTTGTAGTAAAACAACATCAATTGTATGAAAGGATGCAAATGAAAATAAAGAAAAAAGGCTTGCTATAATCTGGTGATTTCAAAACAGGAGCCTCCTGTACTTCTTTCTTTATTCCCTCAAATGCTACCTGAGCTTCCTCATTCCATAGAAATTTTGCATCTTTCTTTAAAAGCTTGATGATTGGCTTGACAATATTTGCAAAATTTGCTATGAATCTTCTTACAAAATTTATCTTTCCTAAGAAAGACTGAACACTTTTCAAATTTTTTGGAGCAATGACCCTTTGGATAGCTTCAATTCTTTCAAGATCAATTCTTACTCCATCTTTGGACACTATATGTCCTAGCAACTTTCCTTCTTGTACTGCAAAATGGCATTTTCTAGGATTCGATGAAACACCATATTCCAAGGCTTTATTAAAATTTTTCCCTAAGTGTTCACAATGATCCTTAGCTTTTTTAGAATATGCAGTTAAGTCATCTTGGTAAATAACCATGAATAAATCAATAAATTCTTTAAAGGCAACATTCATGGCTCTTTGAAAAGTTGCTCCTGCATTTATCAGTCCAAATGACATTCTAATATAGACATAAGTCCCCCATGGAGTAGTAAATGCCGTTTTGAACTGCTCTGATTCCTTCACTAAAACCTGATTGTAGCCTGAAAAACCATGCATCATTGACAACAGCTCACAACCAGTTACCTTATGCAACATTGCCTCCATGTTAGGTAGATAATAATTGTCTTTAAGAGATGCAATGTTCAAGTTCTTGAAATCAACACACAATCTAATGCCACCATTCTTTTTCCTTACTGGCACTAAATTTGAAACCCATGTTGAATGTCTAATGGGCTGAATAATCCCAGCATTTTTTAACTTCATCAACTCTTGCTGCATCTTGGGAGCCAACAAAGGATTAATAGGTCTCTGTTTTTGTCTGAATGGTTTCACCTCTGACTTCAGTGGTATTTCATGCTGGAAAAGATCTTCCCTATAAGCTTTTAGATCTTGATATGACCATGCAAATACGTGCTTATATTTTCTCAATAGTTTAATCAGATTTGTTTTTACATGGGAATCTAACCCTTTTCCAATATAAACTATTTGAGTAGTTTCTGATCCCAAATTTATTTCCTCTTGCTCCTCAATCTTAGCATTGCTTATCTTTGTTGAGTGATCATTTTGACTACTAAACAATGCCTCAAGTTCAACCAAACCCCTGGGAATCTGATTAGAACTCAATTGGACAACGTCACTTCCCAGAACCATATTCTTGCCATCAACTGTCTCAACTAAAGAATTACAGTCTATAAGCTGATTTTCATAATGATCTAAGCCTTGAATAAATCTAAGAATATCTTGGTCATCCTCAAATACTTGCCAGTTGTAAATATTATCAGGGACAACTGGTCTTGTCTTGACTTCAACTATTGATACCCCACTTATGGTCAAGTCATCAGTTTTCAAAGCAACATTATCTAAAAAATCTGCCATAATGTTTTTGGACCTTTCTATCCAATTAATATTGAAGGCATCAAAAAGTTCAATTTGGTCCCAAATTGCATGCTTATACATTTTTAATCTATCATTCCTTACTGCATATTTGGACCTAACTTGGGCTACTACTAATTTTGAGTCACCATAAACTTTTAGACATTTTATTCCATGTTTAGCAGCAATGTCTAGCCCTAAGAACAAAGCTTCATATTCCGCTGTGTTGTTTGTACAATGAAAAGCTAACAAGAAGGAATACTTGAAAGTAGTACCTGATGGAGATATGAGTAACACACCAGCTCCTGATCCTTCTTTAGAACAGGCTCCATCAAAATACATTTGCCATAAGCCATTTTCATGTGCAATCAACTCCTTTACCAAAGGATTAACATCTTCACATTTATGGGCACTCCTTTGTACTCTGAAATTCTCCATATCCACATCTATACAACAATTCATGTTAGTGTCTTCATACCACTCAATCATATGTGGTGCTCTACATTCTCTGGACACTTTAACATTATTCCCCGCTATGTTGAAAGTAACATATGATAAATCACATTGTATGCTGCCTCCCATTGAAGTACTCCATTTCTGGATAATAGCATTCCATAATGTGGTGGAATATCAACCACTAGAACATTCATTGTCCAAACCACATCAAGGCATACTGCTAACTTGTAAGGCATAGCTTCAATGGTACCAATAATAGGAATCTCTCTTGAGTCCATTGCTTGACATCTCCCATGAGGAGTATCAACTTGCAATCCCATGGACTTCATAATTTCAGCTGGCATAACAGTGTTTGATGCTTCTGAATCAATCATGCAATTTTTTAACATCTTACCATTAATGACCAGTGTTAGAAAGAAAGGATCAACAACCTTAGGAGAATTAGTTGTATTTAGAAAAATCTGAGGAATCTTAGATATCATCACTTCAGGCTCTTTCCCCTTGTTATTTGTTTTCTTTTCAACACGCTTTGAACTTTGAACTTTCATTGTAGACACACTTTCCAACACTGATAGAACCTTTTCTCTGTGTTCTTTCATTCTCATCATTTCCAAAAATGGAACTTTTATAGTCATTTGAGACAAACATTGGCCCATATCAACTGGAGTATACTTTAAATCAGAGGACTTTGGTTTTTCAACCACAATGTTATTTTCCTTTATTTGTATTTTCAAAGTTGGTTCTTCTTTCTTGGATGTTTTGTTCTCAACTTTAGAAGAAGTAGCATTTGTTTCTTGCACTTTGGATTTCCCCTCATGTACAATACTAGGCTCAACAGCTTTGCCTACAATTTTGACCTTGGGTTTATCCACATTTTCCCCAGGTCCATCTTTCTTTGAAACGTACTTGGTATCTGCCTTATTTTCTTTTACAAAAATACCAGATGGCTGACTGCCCGTACCACCAACCACTTTGTCCCTTAGGTGATAATTACTTCTTGCTTTGCTCAATAAATCAGTAGTAATTCTGGCCTTTTCCTCATCAGAAGCCTTCCTCACTACTAGAAATTTTTGGTCACCTTGGGCATAGCACCTTATATGATCACCCATTTCATCCTCTTCACTATCTGATACCGTTCACTGTTGATGAACCTCCATTCTAGCATGTGAGCCATATGAATCATGATTTTCTATTTCACAATCAGAGTCCACATCATGACATGAGTAAGCATTAGTCATATTGTAATCACATTGCTCACTTCCACCCTCTTCCTGTTCCTCATTTGCTTTTAAATCTAAAGCAACAGTGCAAAAATCAGGATTATGTGGAGCTTTACAAGCCTCACACCAGAAGTCATCATTGCACAAATGAACAGTACTCTTATGTTAGGGATCAGGAGTCCTATTTTTAGGTTTATCTTTTCTTGGTGAGGCAATAGGTTTTCCATCCTTAAATTGAGTACCATAGGGATGATTCTACATCCTATTCTGTGGATTGTAAGTATTACTATAGGATGGTCTATTGTTTTGAGGAGCTTTGTATTCTCTTTGTTCAGGCTCCTTTTGGTTACTCCTACTAAAATGAGTATCATCTCTGCTACCCATTTTTCCAGATACCCTTCTGTTCATTTCAATATTAACTGCTATTTTATACGCATCAGTAAGGGTTTTAGGATTCTTATCTCTAAGAGCATATCCTAGTTTTGCATCAAAAGCATTTAGATATGTAGCTAGACATACCTTTTCATCCATCTTGATCCTTTGAAATAATTTGTGCATAGCTCTCTGAAATCTGGTATTGAATTCAGTAACCTCCTCATTATAATTCTTCTTTATGTTATTGAATTCATTCAATAAGAATCCTTCATTAGTCTTGTCACCATACTGATCTTTGAAAAGATCAGTGAATTCATCCATAGATGCCACAGAACCATCAGACAAACTTCTAAACCATTCCCTAGCATCCTCTACTAGGGATTTAACAAAGAGCTTCATTATGACATCCTCATGATTGACATTCAAATCATCTACAAAATCTATGAACTTCCTCAAGTGCACTTCACAAGAAATAACATTATTTCCTGAAAACTTTGGGGAGTTTTTGCAATATCTTTAGGTAGTTCATTAGGGTAACCAGGGATGCCAATAAAATTAAATTGTTTGTACCTTTCCGGGTGTAATGGCCTTCTTTGAAAATTGTCATCATCCTAGAAGGGTGCAGCCTTGGCTTTTGAAGATGTAGCATTTCCAGTACCAGCATGAGAATCCATATAAGATTGCAAGAAATCAATCTTATTCTTCATGTCCAAAGTAGCAGCTTCAACCTCTTTTTTCTCCAGCTTCTTTCTCATGGTTTCTTTTTCTTTCTTAATCTCTCAAGATCAATGTCTAACTTGGACATCTGTTCTGTCAGGACATTGTGAACTTTTGGTTCTTCAACCTCCTTTTCAATAAGTTTCTGTTTTCCTTTATCCTTAACAGCTTGTGAACTAGAAGCCTTATGAGTATATGGTATTTCTTGGTTCCTATGAGGTCTTTCAACATCTTTTGGAGCCTGATGTCTCAGATATCTTCTTCTGAACTTATCAATATCCTTTTGATCAAGTTTTTTCTTTTTCGAATCCTTTTCTCTTTTCATTTGCTGAACAAGGGCTAATTGCTTTATCAAAATTTTTTCCTTTTCAGCAAAATCATCTGGAGGAACTTCATGATCTGAACTACTAGGATCAATTCCTTCTTTCTCACTAGAAGTAGTGGTGATTGCATATGTCTCTAATCCAAGGCCAGCCTCCTCATTCTGAAGTTTTCCCTTCATATCCGGACTGATCTCCATCTTTACTTCTAGTATCGCTTCTTTCTCCACATTTCTGTCCTTGAAGTAGTTGGGATACCACCATCCAACTCTACTTCAGGATTGTTTCTCGTCCTTGACCTAGTATGCATATTGAAAAGATATGTGCTTATCCCTTATTACTGACCACAAAGATTTTGCTTTTAGAGTCGCCACCCAACACTAGTTTGGGAAAGATAGAACACAACTCAAATATGAGTACTGTAAGGATGATTTAGATAGGCACTCTCAACTGTAAATACCAGAGACTTCTGAGTAAAACCTTTATTCCCCAGTAGAGTCGCCAATTTGTTAGGGATTTTTCTTGCATGAACCACAGTGCTTGAATGATTGTTTAAACACTGACTCCTAATACTGATTCAGACAAGAGAATGCCTAATTGATGAGGATTGGATAAGATCCTCCTTTTTTGAGCTCCACATGCTCAGGCAGGTATTACCTTTGAATGATTACTGATTATTCAGTATATGTTATAGTGGACAATGACTTGCTATTCACCCTTTATTGAATCAACTTATAAAACAACCTGTAGATGACCAAAATCAACTGGACACAGAGCTTAACCAAATAAACTATGATTGTAATAATAGCAAAATCAATGAGACAAGGATTCTCATCCTTCTTCCTTTTAAGGAGGGTTAACCTAGTGATTCACTCTTCAAGGAATCGACAAACTGAATTGTATCCAGTTGATACAAATCCACTTAAATTCAATCGTGTTCTTAGTAACTGAGTGTAATTGATTGATTGATTTATTTGGATGAAGAAGTAACTGCTTATCAAACTCTCACCAGTGCCTATTCCTTGGGCAAAGAGTCAAATGAAAACATAAATCCACAGAAACAAATTAAGGAAATACCATAGAATGCCTTACAAACTATATGCAGCTTAGATTGAATGCCTTACAAACTATCTTATCACTTCTATATCATTTCATCAAATCCCTACAACATTGTTTTGCTCTCTGAAATTACTTGAGAAACTTAGTTCTTTCCTTGAAAGAAACTCACAAGTAATTAGACAGGTTACCTTATAACCGGTATGTTTTAGATGCCTTACAAACAAAACATACAAGAGTATAAACAAAATATAAAGAGACAAAACAATATAGAATAGGAACTGCACTGTACTTCATTGCTATGCTTTGTTTCAATACATCCAGACAAGAAGCTTAAGAGTATGCAAAATTAGAAGCTTGGGTTGCAGTAGAAATTCAACCTTTTTAAAAAAAT
The DNA here is from genome assembly GCA_018584345.1 of Thuja plicata. Taxonomy (NCBI): domain Eukaryota; kingdom Viridiplantae; phylum Streptophyta; class Pinopsida; order Cupressales; family Cupressaceae; genus Thuja; species Thuja plicata. The sequence goes on from MU227000.1 coordinate 1,583,532, forward strand.
GCCACAACAGACCTATATATAGCCCAAAATCATCTTGGAATCCTTAAGAGATAAGGATGCAACAAGCTTTAGATGATTTTGACCTAATCCTGAAACTCTAGAAGACAATTTAATTTGCTTCTGAAACAGAAAGATAGATAAAATATCTAAGCTCATAACTGCTATACTTCTAAAACTGTCTCATTACTAGTGACAGAAACTCGGTTGAGCGCTGGTTGACCATTTTCTTTACCGATATTGAAACAAATCTATCACTAACCCTCACCACCAGCTGTTAGGTTCTCTGAATTTCGACCTCTTATCATTGGAAACAATGCTTTGGGACGCATCAGTCATATCTGCAATCAATTCTTCAATCCATGGATATGAGCACAAAACCCTGATAGGCAAGAAACTCCATGGCATGACCGTGACAACAACCCTCATTAACTCAGAAAATGATTAGGCGGCTGTGTATGCATTGACCCTGTGATTATATAACTATTCCTGTTTAGTCTGGACATAAATGCATTCCCATATATCAGATTTTCATATGTTCGGTCTTCAACAACTGTGCAGAGCCGCCCCAAAGATCAAGTCGGGTCATTAATGTCTCTGAGAACAAATATCTGTTGATCTTTATGAAACCCTTTGTGAATACATTTGAATATTTAAAATTTTGTTACAACGGCTACAGGTGGCGCGGAAAATGAATCTGACGACTGAGATTGAAACCTTTGCCAACTTTAAAACCGAGCCGTTGATCCGCTTTGAGTTACCCAGGCACAAGAATTTGATCTGCCACGTGTCGTATAAGCGTAAGGGCTTAATGATTAAATGTCGAGCAACTTTGATATAAGCCTTCACGCTTACCATACGATCTCTTTTCAACTTGTCTGTTCTTTAACCTTTCTGTCCTCGGGCATAACTTTACCTTAACCCTGATCAACTGATTTGCCTCATGTCTGCAATTCGCCGTATGATTTCAACCTTTTGGTTTTCATCTAGAGATAATGCGACTACCGTCGATCTCCCTTTCATCTAACCACATCATCACTTAACTTGCCCTTAACTCAGGTTTGCGTTTTTCTTTTGTCTCTGAGTCGCTATACTTTTTCTTTAACTACGGTCACATCATGAAACCTGGCGATAAACGTTAGATCTGATCTTAATCGGACGGTAGTCGCGTAATCTCCGAATCATGAGAGAATATTCGATTTCATTTGGAGACCCAGCGACAAGGCAAGTCTCGTGATCGGTAGACAATTTGGAATATTCTGTCTTGATCATGAGACCTAGCGACTGCGGAAACAAAACATGGGACCACCACTGCCAGATGTCATCTTGACTTAATGGCTTACAAGATAGATTGTGCGCATCTTTGCTTTAAGCAATCAAGTCAACCATTGGATCTTTTCCAACTTGCACAAACTTTAACTAGTCTTTGATCTGTAACCCCAACTCTGATTTGACCCACCTTTGACCATGGTCACATCTGGCAATTCGGCGACTGAGCGAACTCCAAGTCGGGAGATGAAATACTAACCTCGGGTCAAATTACGAGACTTCCCAACTAGCACTTAACATTGAAACTCATCTTTAACTTTGCGCTTAACCCTAATCACTTCTGGAGATAACGCGACTGAAGGGAAACACTAAATCGCAAGCGATAAAGGAATATTTTGAAAACATTAGGAGATCTCGCGACTAGCATAAGAAATGAATTTGCGCACATGTCCCTAGGGATTTTAAGTTACTCGATAAAGTAACATTAAAACATAACACATTTCAGAGACTTGGGGTTTTTGGCCATTTTCGAACAAAATGAACTAGGGTTGAGGGTTTTTTGACATCTCTCTTAGATTTTGACCTGGAAACCACAATCTTCAAAGGGATCTTTTGCAATTTTAGACAAGATTTCGATTTCTGAGGAAGGATAGGCATGAGAACAACAAAATTTACTGGGCAAACATCAAAACTGGAAATACAACCAACAGAAGGAAGCGAGAGTGGAAGTGGAACAGGTGATGGAAGAAGAGCGCCAATTCTCACATAGCAGTACGAGTACCTCTATACAATCAACATTGGAGGCAAATATCATAGAACAAATGCTGCAAGCCACCGTACTACTACGAGTGGTGGACCTACTAGAAACATTACCACTGTTGAAGGTAGCCAGCAACGAGGCACGAGACAAACCTCCCTGCAATGAAGGAATGCCAGAAGGCAGGAAGGAAGACAGTACGGTTGAAAATAAACCCTCCAATACCACAAACCCAATGTTGTTGGCGGTAGGTTTTGGTAGGATGCCTGCGGTAGTGGAAATGGAAATTATGGGATACAAACTCACAAACACCATTGTGAATGGGGGGTCGGGAGTGAACGTGCTACCAGAAGAGACATGGAAAGTTATGGGCAAACCAACTCTGTGGCCTCCGACGTTCCATCTGGTAGGAGTAGACCAACACGGCATTAAATCGATAGGAACGCTAATGGGACAAAAGATGGTCATTGGGAGTCAACAGTTTTTTCTTGACTTTGTAGTCATTGCTCTGGAGAAAAAGGGGTATGAAGCCCTCCTAGGCAGAGGGTGGCTAATCATAGCAAAGGCCCACCACAATTGGAAAAAGAACACACTCTCTATTGAGAGAGTGATGGAAAGAAATATATCCTTGATCTGCGCACTCAGACGGCGAGCCAAGAATGGGCATCTTGGTCAGAATCAGGAGACGAAAGCCAAAAAGAGGACGGGATGGGACGGAATGAAGAAGGGGTGCTGCGCCTAGGAAACTGTTCGGAGGACTAGACAAGTTCCCTCAATGGGCTCTTCCACTGGCAGGTGGAGGATTATGAGGTCTTCCATCCTGAATAGTACATGTTGGAAATTTTTGATATTGAAGATGAGAGAGACACCTACCCTCCAGAATACGTTGAGTACAAGGAAGGCATCACTAGGGTAGATGACTTCCCCGCACACCACTTTGAAAGGGATAAGGCCATAAGATACAAAGAACCAGGAAAGGAACCAATGGATAAAAAGTAAAAAAACGAGCAAACAAGCACGCAAGTGGTAAGCCAACAAAACAAAAAACCCACGAAATTGTTTTTACAAAATATGAAGGTACCAAAGAGCCCAATGAAGAAATGAAAGTTAGAAAGTAAAAGCGATATGAGGGATATTATAATTAAAAGGGGGCAACGTAAGGAAGGAAAGACAGTTATAAAAGAGACCTGGGATCTCCATTCAAAACATATCAACTTGGAGAAATTCCAAACAGTGACTAACAAAGGAAGGAGGGAGTGTCGCACGCCTAAGGAAGGAAGCTCGCAGGAAGCTGTACACGCAAGAGGAAAGTACTATCACCGTACGGTCAGGGTATGAGGGAAGTCAGAGGTTGCATTCATCGTACAAAATAAGAAGAGTGTTTCGATATGACCGTACGACCAGTTATCTACCACCGTATGAAGTAACTAGGACAACATTGCAGTACAATTCAAATCTGGCACGTGGAAAGGAGAAACATAGAAGAAGGCCGTACGGCCTGTCAGGATCACTACCACCGTACAGATTGCCCAGTCTACCACCGTACAGTCTGCTCCAACACTTGTCATATGACCATTACAAGAATCTGGCGGGTTAGGAGAATTACAACCGTACGAGAGCCTAACACTCACATGGTCATCATTGTTTAAAATTCAAAATCACTTACACTGTAACAGAAAGTTGGTGATGGTAATGCTTAATTTTGGCGATCCGAGAAACACACACAACCATTATATCTCTAAATAGGGAAGAAATCAGTGGTACAAGGAAAGGAGAGTACCGTAAGGGGTAGAGAAAAGTTGCACGACATACATGAAAACTCTATTTTCTAGCTCCTTTAACATTATTTTTGGCATCGGAAAAAATCAAAAAAATGGTGTGCGCCATGGAGTTCTGTGTGGTGTTGAAGGTACTAGTTTGGTCTTGGCACTGCCCTTTAACCCCGTTGGGGGGCATTGCCCCCAGATCCCCCCTGGAGGAATAGGCACTAGAGTCACACCCTACACTACCAGTTGAGAGTGCAATAGTAGGGGAACAAACACCGCCAGTGGATGAGGAGGGAGACATACACGCTTCCATAGATAACAGGCTACAACTACTTAGAGTAACAGTGGAGCCACCTGTTCAGGCACCCAAGCCAGTGCGAGAGGGGGGAGGTATGCTAACAAAAACAAAGACCACCAATGGGAGGCCAGAGGAGGCACAAGAGTACCAGGTAGAAGTGATGGGAATCTCAAGAGTCCCAGAAGCACTCCCAGAAAGGGAGGAAGTGGGAGAACAAGACATTGTGCTACGATGGGGCATACCAGATCCTTGGGATCCCACGAGGACTCTTCAGGAATTTGACCGCCAGATGGAGGGGATGACTCGCTTCATTGCTATGATGGGAGCAGCTACCAAGGAAATAAACGTTGGGCAAGACACGATAGTGGTATAGTCAGCAGAGAGGCTTCTGAGATTTTAATATCAAAGAGTGGAGTTTTTTAGAAGAAATTAGATACGCATATTGTTTTAAAATGCTTTGAGTCATTTACAAACTCTTTACGATTTAACTCACGGTGGCAATTTTTCTTAAAATTACATGTGCAAATTCACATTGAAAATCCTTTGCCTTTAAAAAACATATGTGAAGTCCACTTTAAGTCATATGGTGGCGATTTTTGGATTATATGCATGTCTTGAAACATATGCAACTCGTATTCTAAAACCCGTCTCTTCTTTGTTAAGAGACCACTCCTTTTAAACTCTATGGCGGCGATTTCAGGAGCCACTGCATATTATTTAGAAGCTCAAAACATATGCAAAGCTTTACAAGGCCAGTCATCACTTCTTCCATAAAGTATTGGGCGTTGATTTTTATGTGCTTTGCATATCGATTTGAAGTGATATATCTTTGGAAATCGTTTAAAGTTTATGGCGTCAATTTTTACCTAAAACGCATGCTAAGTCTTATACCATATAACCTGTTTTTCTTTTAAAGAAAGCCACGGTTTCATCCAGATTTGGAGGGCGTCATTTTTTCTCCACATTGCATAAATGTTTTGCATATTGGAGCATATGTAAGAGTCTTTGGAAAGCTCGTTTCCTTCAGTCAAAGTCAATGGCGTCGATTTCCAAAGGTATTGTATGTATTTCGAAAGCATAAAGCATGTGCTTTTTGTTTAATAGAATCCGTAATTCCTCTTTCCAAGTCGTGGCATGACTTAAAGAGATGGCGTCGATTTTCTTAGGAATAACATATGTTCCGAAAGTGAAGGTGTATATGCAAAACACGTTTTTCTACCCGTCTCTTAGGGTTGGGCAGTATGTTTATGGTGAGTTTTATATGTAGTAGCATATTAAAAACCCGTTTTTGCCTCCATAGATGCTTGCGATTTGCACTCAAGAAGCCATCTTAATGCATTTAAAGTCTCAAATCTATCCAAAGCATAAAAAGAAGGGGCATTTCGTTTCAAGGTATGGCGTCATTTTTGGATGAAGTTGCATATGTTTAAAATGAATGAAGACTTTCATTAAAAACATTGTGTTTCAAGGAGGACGTCGTTTTTTTGAGTGTTATGCATATGCATTTCGAAAGTATTATCCTATCAAATGCATTCGAAATTCTTGGAGGCTTGAAACTAGAGTTTGACAAATTCTTCCTTGCTGATTTTGTGCATTTTTAAGCTACATGAAAGACATTTGTCATTCATTTTTCAGTGAATCATTGAAATGCATTGATTCCGCTGGGAGAATTTGTCAATTGCTTGCCCTATATATTGCCATGATGGGTTTCCTCATTTTAATCCAAAAATCTCTTGGATTTCTTTCAGATTCTCTCATAAGATTTGAAGGGACTGTTTTCCTTGCATTTCTCAAGGAAAAGGTAAGCTTTGTTTTCAATTATTTTTCTTATTTTTGTTTCAAGTTTGCAATTGTAGATCTCTTCATTTCTATTCCAGATTCACATGTATATATTTATTTGTTTTGCAGCCGGGATGAAAAACCCCGTTCTTAAAAAAGAGTTTTTTCCCAAAATGCTAAGTGCCTTTCCAAAATGCAAAAGCTTGCAAAAAACCCCACCTTTTTCCATGCTGTTTTAAAAAGTTTACTTGTGATGGGGCATCAAAATCCTATTTATAAGTAATCAAGTTAAATATGCAGAGCAGAATAAAAAACCCACCTTCATGCTTTTCCCATAGCTTTTCATGTTGCAATCGCTTTCAAGTCTCACATCCCCTAACGCACGCTTATGCATACACATATATCCTTCTCCTTTGTTCATCTTGCCCTTTCAAAGCTTGCTGTCCATATATGCAAAACCTCCAGAAAACCCCATTTTTATGGTTTTTCTTCATTTAGAAGCTGTTTTTTACTGAACATTTTTGCTTCCCGCTGCTCCTAGGCTTCCCAGTCTTATAGGTTTGGAGTATCTATGATTTTTGTGCTGAAAACAACTTCTTATGGATTCATTGCTTGAATATGTGCTCATTTTTTGATATTTTTATGAAATAGTGTCTCTTGCATCTGTATTGGCTATGTCAAAAGAGTTTGTTCCTACCAAGGGGAAAGAGAAAAAGAAGATGAAGTATTTGTATGACAAATACCATAATTCAATTTCTCCTTCTCAGGTTACCTCTTATGTTGAGGATATTAGAGATACAGAGCTTGGTCATTTGGATATGGCGGAATTCCTTAAAAGGGTCGAGTCTTCATTCAAGTTTGAAATGGTTTGATAAAGCAGAGTTACATCCACATCTAGTATCCACCTTCCCTGTTGCAGATTAGAACCTGAGTTTGTAATGACGTGCGCTTAGAATTTCGATTTTGCTTCTAGAACCATCAGGGATCAAGATGGAAATACCATCATAAGTCTTGATCCGGACACTATTGACAGAATTTTCAAGATTCCACCTACTCCCATAGTAATGAACATATCCAAAGAAAAGGCTCTAGAGAGGTGGAGAACAGTAATCCATGCATTAAATTCATTAATGACAACTGGCTTGTTACAAAGGGGCCTAATCTGGTGAGATGGCCGAAGGAGGTGCATAGGTTAGATTTCAAGGAGGAGATCAATGATCTCATTACTCTGCTCAGCAGAATTGGAGGGCTCAAAGAATCCTGTTATTTTGAGCCTTGAATGTACAAGTTCATTTCTATTATCATTAGATTCAAACAGAAAATATTCTGGGGGGAGATCATTAGTGACATCCTGTGTGAGCAATTATCTGAGGTGCCCACTACTTGTACGTTTTATATGAACTCATATCTGGTTCACATTGCTGCTGCCTTGGGTTCATTCTCTGGTCTTTCCATAAAGGGAGATAGGTCACTTGTTCCTATTTGGGAGTACTATGAGCAGCTCACTCTGAGATCCAGTCAGGTTCATTACCGCAGGGTACAAGATGCTTTCTTCGGGTATTTCATGTGCTTATTCAACAAGGAACTCCCAAACTAGAGAGTTTTAGATGAAGCATGGAGCAAGGTCTGTGAGTATGACTGTCTTTTTCTGCAGATCCCCAATTTCACCTATCTCAGAGTCGGCTACTTTAAGGGTGAACCCCATACATTGCCATGTTATCCTACAGATAGGATTATTCTGATGGAGTTAGCTCGACAACTAATGGCGGTACAATCATATTAGTCAAATCTTCACAGGCTTGGAGTGGGGATTTCTTCATGCAATCCATTGAGGATTGGCGGATATTCCTTAGATACAGTACCTAAAGCAAAGAATATGGAATATGAACTTCAAGAGATTACTCTTAAGAAAATTGTCCGAGGGGTTTCTTTGATTGGAGAGGCCTGAATGACAAGTTCCCTCAATGGGCTCTTCCATTGGCAGGTGGAGGATTATGAGGTCTTCCATCCTGAATGCAACGTGCTGGAAATTTTGGAGATTGAAGATGAGAAAGACACCTACCCTCCAGAATACGTTGAGTACAAGGAAGGCATCACTAGGGTAGATGACACCCCCGCACACCACTTTGAAAGGGATAAGGCCGTATGATACGAAAAACCAGGAAAGGAACTAATGGATAAAAAGTAAAAAACGAGCAAACAAGCACGCAAGTGGTAAGCCAACAAACAAAAAACCCACGAAATTGTTTTTACAAAATATGAAGGTACCAAAGAGCCCAATGAAGAAATCAAAGTTAGAAAATAAAAGTGATATGAGGGATATTATAATTAAAAGGGGGCAACATAAGGAAGGAAAGGCAGTTATAAAAAAGACTTGGGAGGTCCATTCAAAACATATCAACTTGGAGAAATTCCAAACAGTGGCTGACAAAGGAAGGAGGGAGTGTCGCACGTCTAAGGAAGGATACGGGCAAGAGGAAAGTACTACCACCGTACGGTCAGGGTTGAACAACACCATACGGTCAGGGTACGAGGGAAGTCAGAGGCTGCATTCATCGTACAGAATAAGAAGAGTGTTTCTGTACGACTGTACGACCAATTATCTACCACCCTACGAGGTAACTAGGACAACATTGCCGTACGATTCAAACCTGGCACGTGGGAAGGAGAAACACAGAAGAAGGCCGTACGGCCTATCAGGATCACTACCACTGTACAGATTGCCCAACCTACCACCGTACAGTCTGCTCCAACACCTGTCGTATGACCATACAAAAATCTGGCGGGTTAAGAGAATTACAACCGTACGAGAGCCTAACACTCGCAAGGTCATCATTGTTTAAAATTCAAAATCACTTACATTGTAATGGAAAGTTGGTGATTGTGATGGTTAATTTTGGCGATTGAAGAAACACAGGCAACCATTATGTCTCTAAATAGGGAAGAAATCAGTGGTACAAGCAAAGGAGAGTATTGTACGGGGTAGAGAAAAGTTGCACGACATACATGAAAACTCTATTTTCTAGCTCCTTAAACATTATTTTTGGAATCGGAAAAAATGAGGAAAATGGTGTGCGCCATGGAGTTTTGTGGTGTTGAAGGTACTAATTTGGTCTTGGCGCTGCGCTTTGACCCCGCTAGGCGGCGCTGCCCCCAAACCCCCCTTGGAGGAACATGCACCAGAGCCACACCCTACACTACCTGCCGAGAGTGCAATAGTAGGGGAACAAACACCGCTAGTGGATGAGGAGGGAGACATACACGCTTCCATAGATAACGGGCTACAACTACTTAGAGTAACAGTGGAGCCACCTGTTGAGGCACCCAAGCTGGTGCAAGTGTGGGGAGGTATGGTAACAAAAACAGAGACCACCAATGGGAGGCCAGAGGAGGCACAAGAGTACCAGGTAGAAGTGATGGGAATTCAGGAGTCCTAGAAGCACTCCCAGAAAGGGAGGAAGTGGGAGAGCAAGACATTGTGCTACGATGGGGCATACTAGATCCTTGGGATCCCACGAGGACTCTTCAGGAATTTGACTGCCAGATGGAGGAGATGGCTCGCTTCATGGCTAGGATGGGAGCAACTACCAAGGAAATAAATGTTGGGCAAGACACGATAGTGGTACAGTCAGCAGAGAGGCTTCTGAGATTTATGAAGGAAGAATGTCACTAGGAATTCACGAGATGCTTTTTTGCAAAGGGATGGCCACAGACAAAAAGTACAGAGATGTTGGAGGCATGGGGTAGGCCTTACATTCCAGCAGGTCAGACATGGATGATGGTTATTCTCTACAACATAGAGAGGACTTTCCAAGATACCTTCCTTCAGCTACAACAGGTGACTTGGTTTGCACGGAGGGCTGAGGAGGAGCATGCACTAGCACTGGGGTGTGAGACAGTCATGCAACAACGATTGGGAGAGCTAGAGGAGGACTCAGCCCAGGAGAAACTAGTTTGGGCTGGGAAGGAGGAACAATTGGCGCCCACTGTAGTAAGACTTCTTCAACAGCAACTGGCCCGACTGACGTCCTTTATCACTCCAGGGACGTCCTCTCATCCTGTTGGAGCTCTCAATTTTTGGCAAAATTTAGAGTCCTATAAAGTGATAAAACTCTAAAAAATGGAATCCTAAAATCTATGCCCAATAATTAATAATATGATGAAGTACATTAAATGGGATA
>MU227000.1:1598241-1612299 GCA_018584345.1 Thuja plicata
TACTAAACATTCTTTCAATTACTTAAAGTATTTCAATTTACAGTTCATGATATATTGATTTTAGTTATATTTATTTCAAGTTCCTTGCCATACTTTGAGAGACGGAAGTTTGAGTTTCATACACAGGGTATCTGCCATAAAAAGCCTATTCAGGTGAAGGTTCACCCGCCTTGGTCCTACAGAGCCAGAAGCGTAGGGGAAGAGGATCATAATTGATCATTCCCGTTAGTTGGCCAAAAATAATTGGATTTCCCATCATTGGATTGGCAAGTCCAAAGGAAATTCAATTCAGTGTTTTTGGGCACCAACACATCCCTCTCTCTAGTAGATTTCTCGTGTGTCTACATCAGCCATTTGGATTTTTAGTCATCTGGAAGACAACTTCTTTTCTAGGGGGGGCTGATGTTAGCCGTAGTTTGTTAATAATAATTATGTTATGTTTTGTATCGGCAATGTAATGGCAGTTGGTTCTCAGGTAGTTGTAGGAGGTTGGCGACGGTTGATTCACTCAACCAACTGTTGGCCACTTTATATGTAGCCTGTTGGCACCGAGAATGGATTATGGTTGTGATGACATTACATGGGAATAAAGCATATCTTTCTGCCATATGTTGTCTAAAGTTATCATGTTATCCTTCTGAGTGCTTTGTCATGTTATTGGTGATATGTAATCTTGCCTTGCTACATTACTGTTATATTGTGTAGAATTATATATCCACAGTAAGACATCTAACAAAGTTCAGTGGGAGGGCAAGGAGCCGATAGTTTCAACATCGATGTAGGATCTCCTTTATGGAGACATACCACAAGAATATCACAGGTTTCGGGACGTGGCTCATATCTTTGGAAGTGTAATTATTGTCTAAGTGACAAAGGCAAACCATTCAATAGCTCATATTGTCGGGTCAAACTTCATTTTATGAGCCTAGCTGGCTAAGGAATGGGAATGTGCAAAGGCAAAGGCAAAGATATGAAGGGGATGTCTAGTGCACAAATAGCTTCATTTATAAAAGAACAAGAAGCTGCTGATAAATTGGTTAAAAAATCAAAACAAAGCTCTTATCAACCTCCATCCGGAAAAGAAAAAATGCAATTACCCACTGAACCAAATGTATCCTCCAAACATCCATTCTTGCAAGTACCTGTATCGAGAGAGGAAGAGGAAGAAGTAGAAATTACCATTTGCAAAAGAGGTCCATTGGACACTGCATTTAAGATGGAGGCAAGAGAGCTTGTTGATCAAGCCATTGAATGTTGCCTCTATGCCAGTGGTCTTCCTTTCAACTTGGTGAGATCACCATATTGGAAGGAAATGATGGCAACCATCAATAAAGCACCAGGTGATTACACAAGTCCCGAGTATGAAAATGTGCGTACCACTCTATTGCAAAAAGAGAAGACTTCTACAGAGAGAGCTCTTCAACCAATTAGAAATTCTTGGAAAAACTTCGGGTGTTTCTATTGTTTCTGATGGATGGAAAGATACAAGAAACTGACCATTGATAAATGTGATTGCATATGCCCTATTTCCGAGGTACTATAGCAAGGAAATACTTTCTATGCCAGAGGCAAATAGAGTAGCACCATATGCGGATGAAGAAGTTGGTAATTGATGCTACAAAGCTTTTACAAGACTCTTCCAAGATGATAAAATGAACAAAAAAGTTAGGCTAGAATTTGGCTTATTTATTTCGGGAGCAAAACCTAGTTTAATTGTAATAAAGGACCAAAATGACGCCAAAATGGGAGCTATCACATGGTGGTACCTCTATGGTCAACCATTTAAGCATCTACAACCTCTTGCAATCAAGATCCTCTCACAAGTAAGTTTTTTTTTGTTTTTTGTTTACCACTTGTATTCTACAATTTAGTGCTTCTTAACATTCTTTAATTTGCTTTCATTTGTATGTTTAATTTTGTGAACACTATCCAAGTTGCAAGTTCTTCTGCTGCTGAACGGAATTGGAGTACAAACTTCTTTATCCACTCAATGAAGCGTAACCGGTTGGGCCAAAAAAAAGCTGAGGACTTGGTATACATTCATACCAACTTGCATCTTTTGTCACGTAAGGAGGATCACTACAAGGAAGGGGCAGCCAAGCTTTGGGATGTAGCCCTTGAGTGTGCCAACTTGGATGCAACGTTTTAGGACCTTTCTACAATCATAGATGGTGATGATGATAACATCATGACACATGGTGCATCTAGCGCAAGTGGAACCGTTTTGTGTTCAAATGATATTGAACTTGCAGCAGTTGGAGATAACGAGGATGTGGATTTTCTTGAGAATCCTTATGATGCTAAATCTGATTAGTGAATCTTGAATCTTGATTGATGAACATTGAATCATGAACTAAATTTTGATTTTGTAATTTAAATTGCATTGGAATCGTGAACATAGACGTATATGATATGGCTTATTAGTTATTGAACTTATTTCAATTTGAATATTTGTGAACTATCAAATATGAAATATCTTGATCAATGGTGAAGTGTCATACTATCAAATGATTTAATTTTGTATATTTCTTGCATTTCTTTGCATATATATATATATAAACGCATCCAAATACATTCAAACCCCCCCCCGCCCGCCAAAAAAAAATAAAAAATAAAAAAAATCCGTGCATCTGATTCTCGTGCCCGCATCTGTATCCGCACCCAAACTGGTAACTTGGCAAAAAAACATAAAATGTGCTTTTTGAAAAATCAACTTAAAGGCAAAAAACACTTTTCTGAAAAATAGGGAAAAGCAAAAAACACTTCTTCAAAAAAGCGGCAAAAAACACTTTTCTGAAAAACAGGGAAAAGCGAAAAACACTTCTTCAAAAAAGCGGCAAAAACAAAACGCTTTTTCTTAAAATAGCTCTCAAAAGTTATAAAAGGGAGATTGGGCCTCTCATTATGTGTGTTAAAGTTGATATCTAATGTTATGCTTGTCAGAATTATTCTGGAGTTCATGTTTTGATTGATTCGGGACAATACCCCACTTTCAAATTGCTGGTTTGGGTGGTGAAAGACCCACCCTAGCTGGTTGGTTCTCATAGTTGCAGGTTTTTGAGTGTTCTTGAAGCTTTTAGGAAGATTTTAGTTTGGAGTGATAAACTACTTTGCAGTTTTCTGATGTGGGTTTCTAGTGTTTGGCGTGTAGTGTGGTTCTAAACTGTGGTGTGATTTTAAGTGTTTTTAGAGTGCTGAAGTGAGATTTGGGATCTCTAGAGGTGTGCTCTGTGTGAGGCTGTATTCATATTTTGCTCATATCTTTTGAAGGAAGGTTTATTTGCTTATGGGTATTGGTTTATACCTCGTTCTTAGCCTGGGCGATTCATTTTGAGAGGTTATTTGCAGCCATTGATGAAGATTTGATTTCTTCCAAGGCAAATCGTTCCTCAAGGTGGCCGTACCAATATGCCCTAGTTGGTGTTTCAGACTGAGTTAAAAATCAGACTTTTTGGAGGTTTTAAATCTGTTCATTGTGGTGACTTTATGTGAGATATTTGCTAGTTTTGGCACTTGCATGTATCCTCTCTTATCATGTTCTAGTGAGTTTTCTGCATGCTTTATGGTTTGATTTTAATGATCAGAAATTCTGATTTCAATTTCTTATCTGATATTGTAATTGAATCCAACTCCATATTTGAAGGGTTTCAAGTTATCTATACTAGTTTTTTGATTAAGTGGTGATGGTGTCAAAACCCCACTTAAATCAATAGCTGCACTTTATGTTTTGTATTGACAAAGAGTTGAAGACTTAGTCCCCTCCCATTTGTTACCAGCAAACAATCTTTTTTCTTTCTATGATTTGTACTCACTACTGACTGAGTGGCGATGGTTTTAAATCCCACACTCCATATTGTTTACTGTTGTGAGCATTGCATTTGTTAGTTTGTGTATTTGCATGTACAAGAAGCTAATAATCAGCAGTTATTCTAATTTAGTTGCAATATTGCATTTTATATTTAATTTTTTTTGGGGTGGTTATTATAGTGGTATTAGAGCATGTTTACAGAAGTAACCTTCAATCAGATGACTACAAAGTTTTTCTTGCAATGGGAAGACTACAAAATTCAGGAGGAACTGTTGGGTCACAATTGTTACCTTCTATGCCATCACTGTCCCCAACGGCTTGAGTCCATGCTAGTTGGCACCTACCAAGTGAAATGTCGGTGGCTTGAGAGTTGGTTTCCCGAGGCACTTCTAGGTGTCTTCTAGCAGTATGTTTATTCCTGAGCCTCCATTGACGATGGTATTTGTGAGATTCTTCTCCATGATTTCCATCTGAATGACTGACGACTACTTCCTAATGTTCATTGTTAGTAGCATTGGGTCAATGACTTGTTCGTCCTTGCGTGGTGGCTCTACTATCACGTCTTTACTTGGGTCTTTTTGTCACCGACTTTGGTTGTCACCGACTTTGGTTGTCACCAACCGTGGTGGTAACTGCCACTCTCAGTTCCAACATGGTTTGAAAGTATGTTAACTTGATGGGTACAATTGTTTATAGCACCTGTTGAACTATGTTCTTCTCTGACTCTAACCACAATGACACACTTGCAATTCCGTTGTAGGTTCTTCGTTCCTTCGTTATAACTTGTTCTAATTTTGTTTTGGCTTCTCAAAGTTGTTCTTTCTTTCTGTGCTCTCGTGATTTCCAGAACGTTTTGTTCCTCCACGTCTAGCATATTAATACCCTTTTTCTTTGTGCAGTCGGTGTCTTCATGGTCACTTGGTACACAATTTGCACAGTAATTGTACGTTGTCTTTCTTATTTTGGCAGTGTCTCACAAAGTGTCCCCATTCACTACATTGTTAGCACTGTATGATAAGACGTCCTTTGGAGTCATATTGGATTTGATTTCGCCTCCCTCATTGATTTTGATAACTGCCTAGCAATGCATTCTATGGTTTTGATGGAGAGGACTCCCCTTGTGTGAAGAGTACTTGTGTACTAGTCTTCAAGTTGTATCGGCACTCTTTTATTGAATGATCCATCACTTGGCAAATCTCACAAAACATCTTTCCTGGACAATTACTTGTCATGTGACCCTCAATTTTGCACCCAATGTACCATAGTTCATTAGTTTCTCTGCCTTCAATTCTTTCATCATTCTTATCATATCCCTTAGTAGGTCTTGGATTGTTTTCGATTTGTCATCGCTGTTACCTTTAGTGTTCTCATCATCATCTGTCCCCCTCTTCTCTCGAGAGGATGTTTTATTTTCACTCTCGATGTCCATCGCTTGATTGCAAGAATCGATGTGCAAGGACGGAGGCACCACTTTCATCTTCTTGCGTAGCAAGGGGATCAATCCCTTGATGGACCACTATTTCTTTAGTCCATAACCTATTGGTTCTCCAACTTAACCAACAATTCTTTGAGCCTATGATTGTAAGCTCGTACATTCTCATTCTTCCCTTGTTTGGTGTTATAAATCTAGGCGACGATCTCATTGTCGTCCTATAGCAATTTAAACTTGGCCTCGAACGCCTTATTTAGCATGTCCTAAGAGACTGTGGATTAATTATCAAGTTGCGTGAACCAGTCAATGGCTGTACCCCATAGCGTTGCTGGAAACACTCTCAATCAATAAGCTTTGTCCTCCTAACCACTTGCTATCCAGATAGTTTCACACATCTTGCAGTGCCATATCAGGTCCTCCAATCCATTCCGAGTGAACTTAGGGAGTTTCTGCCTGTCAGCATTGGACTTGTCGGGGGAGTCACCATCTTTCTCGGTTTGTACACTGTCCATGCCTTCAATTTGATTGGGCTGTTTTGCTCTCGACATTCCGTTGCTTCAGTTGCACTCATGGCCATGTAGGAGTCCTCCACACGTCCACTCTCAGTCTCCCTTGCACTCTGGTTACCTTTCGCTTCGTTCTTGGACTCTCTTCTCCCCAGATTCTTTGGCTCAGTTCTCCCAATTCTTGGTTCTTTTGAGATTGATAGTTGTCAAAGTTTCCTTCTTCCTCTTTGTCTGACGCTGACTGATTATTTTCAGCTGCAGGAGTGGATAATTCAGAATTCCACACTATTTTAAGAAAGAAATGGTGAAGCAGTATACTCAGTACTAGGGGCAACGCTGAAGAAGAGTGGCATGAGAAAGGGAAGGAAATTGTGGCTTTGTGGTTCCACTATCACCAGAAGGTCCCTTGTCACTTGTCCACATGGCTAGCGATGTCTTTTCCCAGTTTCATGCTGGAAGCACATGCACACCAGGATGCTGAAAATGGAGAAGTGAATGTGGGATGGCACTTGAACAGAGGAGATAGCAGAGTGCTTTGAGGCGATCTAGCAGGCAGTCCAGTGCCCACTTGTTAATCCAACTCAAGTCCTTGATAACTTCACTGCCTGTGTTTGAATTCATCTCCATGCCTGCTTTTTAAGTCCATATCTCACCAAATTCAGAGCAGTAAAACTCTTCCACTCTGCTTTAAGCTGAATGACATTGCCTTTTGACAGCTACACATGAAAAGTTAAGCTTCAAAATCTCAATACCCTGTTAGTGGGTTGCTTTATTGTTGGTGTTACTATCGAAAATGGAAATGAATGTCTCTGGTAAATGTGCATCGTAAGCATGAAAAGGAGGCATGCTCAGATTTTGCAGAAGCTTCTGCATTTTTCATTGTCATTACTCTTGCTTTGTGTCTTGGCTCGCCCTTATGCTTTGATCTCTCTGCTCTGCATTAGTCATAGTGCAGCCACCATCATTACCATGGTAACGATAAAGAGGGTGCATGTAATGTCCCAGATATATTTATTTCAAAGAAAGACACATTTTCTCCAGCATTCAAATAAAATCCCCAAATATATTTATTCCAAAAGAATGAAACAATTGTCTTTGCCAGCATTCAAATAATTCACAGTTAAATACTTCTGAACAGTCATGTATATAACTTCCAGAAAATTATTAAGAAGGGCTCAGTGCACCTGTTAATAATGCAGAATACAAAGTCCCAATGACAGCCGCATGTTCTCCAACTGTTGGCTTTAGACTCCTGCTCTGTTGATAATCTGAAGAGTGGCGCTTTCTGGAAATAATCAACGGTGACCACTTTGGAACATACTGGCGGCAGCAACTCCTGGTATCGACAATCTTCTATTCCAAATCAATTGGGCCGCTGGTACCATTCTGTGTGCACGAGTACATGCCTGCTTTCTGGAACGAATGGACCTGGAAGCAATTGACGCAACCTCTCAAAGGTAATATAATTTGAGTATATAAGCTTCTTCACCAAAGGCACACGACTTCTAGAATTCCGTTCACAAATATAGAATGATCAACTTCAGCAATTAATTCTTATATCATTCCTGCTTACTGAGTATGTCTGATGGAGTTTCCGCACATCGATACAGAGCGTTCAGCGACCATAGGGAATTGGTCTCAGGGACCAATGAAGCCGGAAGTTTGGCACAACCCAGGAATTAGTCGGAAGTTCTCCAATCCGCCTTGCTTCAATACATGACGACTATTATTCAAATTTCAACTGCACCTAGACCAATGAATGACATTGATGAAAGCACATATCCTCGATTTCAGTTTCGAGTTCCACCTTGCAAAACCAAGTAATAAAATTTCCGATACCCACCTTCCTTCCGGGAAAAGCTTCTTAAAGGAAAATAGTTCCCGTAATTGAACCACCTTATTCCCGTATAAGAACTTCCTTCTTAACAAATATTTAATTATTTAAATATTAGTTTGTGTTACTAATATTTTAAATAATTAATATTCTTTTATTATACTTCAATACTTCATATTATTTTGTACACTTGATTATTTAATATTAATTTTGAGGAATAATTAATATTAAATAATTATCGTTTATTTGGCGTCTCAACAATCGAGAAATCCAGGGGACATTACAGTGCAAGAACGTCATGACCCGTCACTTCAATCAATGCTTGAGCCAGGATCAGTAATCTCTTCCTCTCTGTCTTCTGCACCTTTCAATGCCCTTCATGCATTAATAATTTATCTTTTCCTTTGCCACTATGATGGTCCTTGCAGGGTGAAAGAATGCAGAGAAAGGGAATGACATACCTCAATTATGGTGTGGCAGGAGACCTACCCTTCCATGGCACCCATGCCTTTCGATTAATTTGTCACCCCCTTAGACCATCTCTGTGGTGGATATTTTGAAGCCTGTTCTGCACAATATTTTTAATAAATTGGCAATTAAACCTTATATATATATTTTTCTTTTCTTTCTTATAGTGCCTTGTGTGTGGGCTTCTAACTTTTGTGCTCATTTCTAACATGGCAGACCTAACTACCACGTCTGACAAAGTTCCTTTATCCTTTATGCTTTGATGGATGTCCATAGTACCATACCTTTGCACAAGGCTCTTGTTTTTGTGCAAGTGGTGGGGATGTGACAGAAGCTGACTTATATGTTATGGTGACCCACAATTCGTCTAGAAAATTTCAACATGCTTATTACTCTTCTGTAGATTTTGCTACCTCCCTTTGTGGAAAATGAAAAAAAAATGACGAACCTCTGAAAATCTTTCAAAAATGCCAATCTGCTATCTACGATGAATCAAGATTGTAAACAAGGCAACCAAACTATGCCTCTTCAACAATCTGTCAAGGGTGTACCAATGCCTTACTCCATCAGCACATTGAGATTCCTCTTTGACCTACCTTTTGGCCCTAATTCAATTTCTTAAGGAAATACACACAATTTATCTGGCAATTGCTGCAGTTTCTTCAATTGCATTACATGGCCATTTTATATGTTATGAATAGTAGTTTTCCAGATGTGAGCTTATATGTGCGCTCACTCTTAGCATTTAGAATTTTGGGGTTTTCCAACACCTTTATTTACAGGGTTATCTTTTTGTTGCAATGTTTCTTGTAATTGTCATTGAGATTTACATAAGCAGATTTGATTGGCTTTGTTATTTAGTTTTAGAATATTGTTACACCTTATATAAGCAGAAGAATGTTTATTATGTTATTTTGAGTGGTGTTGAATTTTCGCTCAACTTCCATAATGAGCGTGTTTCTCATTGTCAGATATAACAAATTCTGCTATTCCTAGTTGACAGTAAATTAAAATTTTTAAATATATTGGGTAGAGTAATGGTGAAAATTGTGCTGTTTTAGGGTTGGTTAAGATTTTTTTTTTTTTTCTGTCTGCAATCTTTTTGCAATCCAGTTTGATTTTCTCTTTGTGGCTGCAGAATATGGGGATTCTTTTGCTGATATTGCACAGACCTTAGGGCACACACTTGAAGCTCTACATAGCAACTGTGACATGGTACCTTCAAGCTTTAAGTATAGGAGAACACTTGAAGAGCAGGTATATGGTTTGTGTTCTCATTATGTCGATATATATTTCACAGTATTGGTGACAAGTTGTCTTGTTTCAGTTTTTCTTATTTTGCCAAACATATTAATCTGATTTTTATGGCAAGTTTTGCAGTTAACATCAACCACCTTTCATATTTTTAGTCTTGCTTTGCCAGAAGATTATAAAAGTCTACATGATTTTCTTGCCAAGGTGGGCAGTTTTTTATTTGTAACTTCCAAATAATATGGAATTTAATTGTTTGGCAAAGCCATTTATCCAGTAATTTTGATTTTCTTTAATCTTGTTGGCTGCATTTAGAGGGCATCTTTTTTAGAAGAGTGGTTAAAGTCGATTTGCACTGCAATCCTGAAGTTTGAAGCTCACGCTGATTTTCAGTCGAGCGGAACATCAAAAGATTTACATAGACCAAAGGGCAGAGAATATGATGCCTTGAATTATACTGTTAGTGATGAACACATATCATTGGAGTACAAGCCTGCTGACATTTGTACTGATGCTGAATCCACTACTTCTATTGAAGAACAATTGATGCAAAAGAAAGCTAGCTTTTCAAGGGCAATTCAAGCATTAATAGGAATGTATCAATGTGGTAATCATGCACATCTTGTTTCAAAACTAGAGATTTTGGCTTCTCAAATTCGTTGATGTATCTCAAATTCAATCTTCATGCTCCTGTTTTGCACAGTTGTGGATAATATCAAGTAAAGAGAGCCACAATTATTCTACATTTAAATTGTTGAAAGCCCTTTGTCACGGGCATGGTGGTGTCAGAGGCATGTTGGAGCTGTTGGAGTTGAGAAGCACATATTGCGTCCTTGGTTTAATAGCAGGTCAAGGCAGTCTATATCCCATATAAAATTTTGAAATGAGTACGCAGTTAATGAAGCCATAATATTGGGTGAGCTGACAATGCTTCCACAGCAACAATCCAGGATATTCTGCTACTGATATCTTTCCTGCCGAAGAAAGGAGGAGAGAAGCACATTCTCTGAGCTGTGTTAATAAGTTAATAACAAGTCAGGAAATTATCATCTCGTCTTACCCATGAGGAGTTAAGTACTGGGCATTCATAAACATGTATGAACATGCATTGAGCCCTTTATTAAATTAGTGCAGACTTCTTTTGTAATTTCAGTTTTATCTGTAACTTAAAATTTCTATTATTTTTTTTATGAGCAGCTAGCTGGCTAGTTATGAGTTGGTGCAGACCATTTTATGTTATTTTAGTTTTGTTCTTTTAACACATATATGCCTTTAAATTCAATTTTGACGAAAATAACAATTGATGTTTTTGAATGATTGAAAAGTTCACTGGAAATTTGTTCGTATACTCTAATGAAGGTGATTATTCGAGAATTCGGGTCCAGACAATTTCACCTAATTTAACCCCTTATAATTTTAGAACAAGAAAAAGATTATGTTAGAGTCACGAATGGACCCAGTCCTTCATGATCACCTGCAAAACCAAAAAGATACCTTCCACAAGAGCAGCAAGAGCAAAATAATGCTTGGTTATGGACACAATAAATTTGATTGAAGTAGATACTATAACATACAATGTACATATGATGCCTTGCTTATATAGACAAGGTTGATAGATAGGATTAAACAAGATTATGACACCTATCTTAATCTTATGCAATGAGAAAACTAACTTCATAATATTAAATGTCCTAGAACAAGAAGTAATGCCAAGATAAGAAAAGATCTAATTAACTAAGACTTTTAGAAAGATTCTAGGTACCTAAGTAAACTTAACAACTCAAATAGGACCTATTGAACTAGTTAGGTAGAATACCTTAAATGCAACTTAGGGAGTAGTAGACATGCAAATGACACAAAGATGATGATCATGATCATGGGTCCTAGCTACTAGGCCATGTTAGGTGCCCATTTATAATGTAATCCCTCAAAAGTAGAGAAAAGGAGAAAACCCACTAGGACAAAACTTCGCTCCAAAAGATATACTTGTAATGCTTTTAATTAATCCTCACTTAGGCTTAGATCTAAGAAGATATACTTGTAATGCTTTAAATTAATCCTCACTTAGGCTTAGTTCTAGGATCTTATTTTTATGCTTTTATTAGCATTCATTGTAATTATTGTAATCTATTTAATTTACTTACGAGTTTATCTTAATATCAGATTTCTGTTTGGATCAATCTCCCTCAAAGTTGCATGAGCACATCAAAGGATTTTTCTATCTTTGGATCAATCTCTCTCAAAGTTGCATGAGCATATCAAAGGATTTTTCTAACTTTGGATCAACCTCTCTCAAAGTTGCATGAGCATTTCAAAGGATTTTTCTCTACAAATGTGATGAATGTTTTGGTTCCAGGTATCTTTGGGAACTTTGGGGTCAACTATTAGCTCCAACATTGACGATAACTTTCCCGCCTTCTATTGTTTGAATTTCTCTAAATATGTATGATGCCCAAAATTTGTCATACATCGAAAATCCCCTTTTATAGTCTTCAATATTTTACTCTCAAAGTCTATGGGATGTCTCCTTTGAAAAAGAACAATGCCAACTCATATTTCCGTTGCATCACATTCTACAACAAATGAAAGAGTGAAATTTGGAATTGCAAGTATAGTACAAGAGCTCATTACCTTCTTCAAATTTTCAAAAGTAGCTTGTGCCTCGTTAGTCCATTAAAATGCTCCTTTCTTGGTCAAATTTATTAAATGTGTAACAATATGTGAAAATCCTATTGTGAGGTCTTCACACCATTGCTCCATTGTAAATGTGGACCCCCTCATTTTTGCCTGGTAGTAGGAGTTGGGGCTTAGTTCGCCTTAGTATGATTGTAGTTTTGGGAAATCTATGAGCTAGAGATGAATTTGTGCAAATTTTGCCCATCTTGGAGCCAAACCAAGCAATCTCCTAATTATAGAATTCAGTTCTTAGTCGGGGAATAAGATGGATTGAGTTGAAGGTCAAGAACTAGTTTGAGTGAAATAAGTCCGAGTTGTAAGCCAAGTCTTGTCAACTAATAGAGAATGAAGTGATGTTGAAATTGAAAAACATGGTGAAGGAAGATACTTGGTGATAATTGAAATGGAGAAGAGCGAGACAAGAAAGCCTACTTGATGGATTGAGATGAAGACAAGGGTGATGAAGATGATTGCCAAGGGGGGAAGACAACTTTATGCAACTATGAAAACATGAATTTTTGAACACTTTGATGAAGAAGAAATGAGAAGTAGAAGTGAACAAGGAAATCAGATTACAAATGGAGAGTGAAAATGGAGTTCTAAGTCCAAACCTTGCTAATAAGGAAGGGACAAGGAGGGGTTGGATTTTAACCCCCTCTTATCCAAGCTTGGACAAGGAGGGGTTGGATTCCAACCCCCTCTTGTCCACTCTTGGACGAGGACCCCAAAAATTCTGTCACTTAATTGAGAAGAAGTTTTCATTTAATGATGTTGATGGCGATGAAGAATTGTGGAATTAAGGTTGAAAATCAATTTTTCTCCAAGCATGATCATATTTGAAAGGCTAGAAAGGCACCAAAATGTGAAAATCAGACCTTTGAAGAAGGAATTCTTGATCAAGACTTGCAAGATTGAAGTGAAAATGGTTGACCAAGAAGATGAGCTTGAGGTGAAATTGCAAGAAAATGGAAAAAATCAAATCCAAATCCTTGGTGAATGCAAAAGAGAAAGGGACAAGAAGGGGTCAGAATCCAACCCCCTTGTCCAAGCTTGTGTTGGTATGTGGCTACTGATCATGTTTTACTATACACTTGTCATGCTTGTGTTAACTCGTCAAGTGTTTTTGGTTAACTCGTCAAGCATTTCACTAGGTTAAGTTGTCAGGCATTTCACTAGGTTAACTTGTCAAGCATTTTTTAGGGTTAATTTTTTAACCGACATTTGCAAACAGTCTAAAAGGCCTATAAATAAGTGGCGATGTAATGTGAAATTATCAGATTGTAATTTTCTCTTCGCTGTATAATGAAATAAGGAGACAAGATTTTCTCTAGTGGATGTAGCCCATATTGGGTGAACCACATTAAATCTTTGTGTTATTTGTTTTTTCATCTTCTCTATTTCTGCATTATCTTAATATTGTTTATTGCTCATATCTGCCTAAACCCTAACAATTGGTATCAGAGTGATGTATTTCTCAGGGTTTTTGCGGGAAATTTCAGATTCGAGTGGGAGTAATGGCAGAGGAAGGCAAACTTAAGGTTGATAAGCTCAACGACCAAAACTATCAGCTATGGAAGATGCAAATGGTAGATTATCTATATCAGAAGGATCTTTACTTACCGCTGGGTGGAAAAAAAAAGAAGCCAACAACTATGACATATGAACAATGGGAAGTTCTTGATTGGAAGACACTAGCAGCAATACGGATGTGCCTGACATCGTTAGTGACTTTTGATATAGCAAAAGAAACAACAAGAAAATAACAAGGAAGCAAATGTAGCAGATGATGTGCTACAAGATGCTTTGATTCTTTCTTTGGATAATATTATTGATTCTTGGGTGTTAGATTCATTGGTTTCTTTTCATGCCACACCCCATAGAAAGTATTTTCTAGACTATGTTCAAGGTGATTTTTGATAGGTTTTTTTAGGTGATGATAAACCATGCAAAATATTTAGAAAGGGAAACATATAGATAAAATTACCAAATGGAAATCAATGGTTGTTGAAAGAGGTGAGACATGTTAAGGATTTGCGAAGAAATTTAATATCAGTAGGACAATTGGGAAGTGATGGTTGCACAA
>MU227000.1:1615015-1633625 GCA_018584345.1 Thuja plicata
CAAAAGTGTCTCATTGGTCCAAAACTCTTACACCCTCTTACACCTTCTTACAAGATCCTTCACATGTGTACTTTAAGTACACTTTGACCCATCACATCCAAAGTTGCTCACACGTGTGAGCAAAGTGAGCCTTTTGCATGGCTTATGTGTCCCTCATGTAGCACCTATGTGGATGCAACATGAGCTCCATCTCATCCAAGCCCTCTCTCTCCTCCAAAAACTCTATAAATAGAGGTTTTTCTCAAGAGCAAATCATCTCTTATTTTTGCATTGTTACCATGCTAGTTTAGCTCTAGAATCTTTAAGCAATTTAGCATTTCATAGTAAACTTAGTTCATTTTCATGTTTGTTTCATTATGAAATCTAGATATCACATCTTAGGTTTATAATGGAATGAATCTAGTTCTATTATCTTAGTTAGATCTTATATATCATTTTAGTTTTAGCCTTGCATTATCATGTTGAATGAACACTTAAGACAAGTTCCTCATACTTGTTCTTGAGTTATTCATTCTCTTAGTTGCATTCAATAGATCATAGTGGGATTTATAATATTGTGTTGGGAGAGCACACCCACACACCTCTCTAAGAGCAAATCAACAAGGTCTTGGGTGCCCTTGTTTAGCTCATCGGAGGTCATGATAGAGTTTCTTGTTTTCGTAGTATGCTTTAGACATGTTAGTATAACTTATTGATTGTTATTTCTCTAACGTTTGCATGTCTGAACGTGCTCCCAACAGGTAGGTTTCCAACATGTACAGTAACAACTCAATCTTTATGTTTTGGATGCTCCCATTCCACTTTACAAGGTTATGTTGATTCAGATTTAGCAGGAGATATTGATAGCAAGAGGAGCACTACATGGTATGTTTTTACTGTAGGTGGCACAACAGTCAACTGGATTTCCAGATTGCAAAAGGTTGTAGCACTTTCAACCACATAAGCAAAATATGTTGCTACTAGAGAGGCTAGTAAGGAGATGATTTGGTTACAAAGGTTTATGGAGGAATCATGAAAGACACAAGAGCGGAACAGGTTGTACAGTGACAGTCAAAGTGCGATTTATCTTGCAAAGAACTCAACCCTTCACTCTAAGAACAAACACATCCAACTTCAATATCATTTCAGAGATTCATTTATTTGTACATTGGTACCTCGTTATGACTAATAGCCAAGACCTATTCATGCATTCATCATTGCATTCTAATTAGATTTTTAGGTTCTTCCTAAGTTGATCTTAAGGAGGGGCGGTATTGGAGTAATTAGATAACCACCTTAATAATTAATTAATTAATCATTAATTACTTAGGTCCCTTAATACTTTATTACACAGGATAAATTTAGGAGTTCTTTTCTATATTTACATTAAGCTAATTATAGGTCATATTGTCTCATTACATAAGATGATGACACTTGGCATGCTTTATATTAATCCTCATCTAGGATTTTTTTTGGTCGATTAAAGGCCTAGGCCAATAATTTTCGTTCACTGCGAACACTGGTAGGAAAGAACGAGACCAAGAAAACCTTCGGTCTTGCTCGGAGGTTTTCAACCCAATTTTTAAAATAATTAACAATACAACTTAAAAATGTTCTGCCCTAGACAACCGACATAAATTTAGCCCTTTGGCTATACATATCCAGCTTGATACATTAAAGTTATTTCAAGGTTTTACATTGTAAGTTGTTCTTTATATTTTTCTGGATCGGGTTACTTTTAATCCTTGTGTTTACTCTTGTACTTTCTTGAGATGCTATTTCTCTCAAAATGTTGTATATCATTTCATTTGATCCCTTGTTCCTTGCCTCTGTTGTTCTTGCTATCTTGGTTTGGCTTGATTATTAAAACTGATGTTTGGGATTTACTTTGTGACCTGCATCACAACTTTAAAACAACACAAAAACTCTACCAAGAACTTTGTTAAGGCGTTAGTATAGACCTTTTAAAGTTCTTTGATTATATGCATACTCAAATATCATAAACATAGTAGTTTTTCAATTTCATAGCCTTCATTACCTTAATTATTCATTTTGCGGGCAATATTAATCATTTAATCATCGAGAACTGTTGTAACCCAATATTTTACTCTTAAACCACTATTAATATACTCCATCCTGCATAGTGCGAGATTATAAAGATTATAGAAACTTTACCTTGTCTATGATTGCAAGTAGTACTAGAATGAACCACAAGATTGTTTAAGATCAATAGTTATACCAAGCGTAAATTATAATAGCATTTGGTCTCTAATTGATGTTAAAACCTTTAATCCTACCTTGTTATACTTATTTTGATTGCATCATCAACATTTGGATATTAACCCTAATCTATTCATATATAAGAGGATAGAAATAGTACACACACACACATACATATATACATATATGTTTATATAACTATGTGTGTGTGTGTGTGTGTGTGTATCATCAAGAACTATTGTAACCCAATAATTTACTCTTAAACCACTATTAATATACTCCATCCTGCATAGTGAGAGATTATAAAGATTATAAAAACTTACCCTTGTCTATGATTGCGAGGAATAGTACTAGAATGAACCACAAGATTGTTTAAGATCAGTATTTATACCAAGCGTAGATTATAATAGCATTTAGTCTCTAATTGATGTTAAAACCTTTACTCCTACCTTATTATACTTATTTTGATTGCATCATCAACATTTGGATATTAACCCTAATTTATTCATACATAAGAGGGTAGAAATAGTAGAAATAATACACACACACATACATATATGTTTATATACCTCTGTGTGTGTGTGTGTGTGTGTGTGTATGTAGACGTCCAAAAATATTAATATTATTTTCCCTATTATTCCCCTAACTATTTAATTCAATCAATTAAATAGTTTCATTTATCAATAGTTTAAATACTATTCCAATGTATTTTATTTAAATACATTTGTCTCATGAAATTCCTTTTTTAATAAATTTATATTTATTAAATCCTCCATTTTCCTAATTCTTCTAAACCATGATTTATTCAATATTGATTTGAATAATACCCTAAAACCCTAGCTAGGAACCTATTAATCCTACCCTAAAGCCTAGCCTATTCCTACCCTACTCCCATCACCTCATTTCCTAAGTATGCTTCCACACCTAACTGTCCTCTAACCATGTTTAATGGGTGATTCCTAACCTTTTTAAGGCTAATGGAATGCTCACCCACATGGGGAAATTCTCTCCAAAATGGGCATCCATTCCTCTTTAATTCTCTCTTACAACTTTGTCTCCTCTTTTGAAATATTGAGCTACTCAATATTAATGCCAATTTTGACTCAAAATTGGCCATCTTTTCAAAGCCATGTGTCTCCTATGTGGATGCCACGTAGGTGCCACTTCATCCAAACCTCTTCCTCTCTCCAAAAAATCTATAAATAGAGGCCTTCTCCTTTCATATTTTCCTCTCTCAATTTGCATTGTTATCATGCTAGAATTGTCTTAGAATTTCATAGTTGTTTCTATGCTAATGTTCTTAGATGCTAGTTTCATGCTTTCCATGTTCAAATCATCTTAGAAATCACATGCTAGGTTCTAAATTAGTGAATGAATCTTAGCTTCTATATTAGCATATGCATATCATCTTCATTTCCATAGCTTAGATTATCATCTTGCAAGAAGATTTGAGACTAGTTCCTCATACTAGCTCTTGAATCTTTCTTCTTGTTTTCATAAGTCTTGCATTTGCATTGGGATCCATAGTATTTGTGTGTTTGAGAGAGCACACCCACATATAATCTAAATAAGCAAATCAAAATGAGTAAAGTAGGGTGCATTTGTTTACTCATTTTTAGCTTAATCTGATGTTATTTGGTTTTCTTTGTTGCTTGCTTATTTTCTTACATGCTTTTGAAATGATATATGTGCTGACCTGCTAATGTTTGCATGTTTGAGCTTGCTCCCAACAGGTTGAAGGATTCCTCATACACATTCTGGCACGCCCGGTGGGACCCACGTCCCTAAAACTCTAACTTCTTGTCTTAAATTCTGTTCAAATTTTGCCCAGAACGTAAATCAGCGTCTGCGTTTCACGCAAAGGCGTCTGCACAAACGCCGGTTCTACCTGAACTGTTGTTCGACATCTGCGTTGAACCAGCGTTTTCGCCCTGCACTGGCGTTTCCGCTTGACAGACCTAGTTTGAGAGTTTACAAAGCACAATTTTTTAATTTATCAAGTTTTCTCTCTTTCCTATTGGTTTTTGGCATTTCATCATTCTATTTTTTAGCAGAAATTCATTTTACAAGCAGAAATAATGCTGAATTTTTAAGGAAAGCAAATCTTGATAATGATTTAAAGAAAAACTAGCTTTTAAGTTGTGTTAATACTTTTAAAGTGGCTAAATTTGATTTAATTAAAGACTAGAAAAGAAGAAAATTGACTTCACTTGCTATCTTTTTGTGTTTGTAGGTAAATTGACGTCTGCGTAAACGCCGGTTCATGAACCGGCGTTTGCGATTCACAAACCGGTGTCTACGACCTGCATCAGCGTCTGCGATCTTTAAACCGGCGTTTCCGACTGGTATAGCCTTTTTTGTGTTTTTTGGAGAATTTCCTGCTTTCTATCTTTTTTAGGCAAAAACTAGAATCAACGTCTGCACCCTGAACTGGCGTCTGCGCTCTGTTAAAGTTTGATTTATCACATGCTAACAATTGTGAAGTGTTTCTTGTGTTTTTAATGCTTGCCAAAGGATAAACTAGAAACTACTAACTGATTGTTTTGCAACACCGCTTGTCAAAGATGCAATATTCAAAACTACTCACGTTTGTCTTACAAGTTGCCTCGAATCTACATCGACCAAATGACCGTGTTTGAATAAATCTTTTCTAGGCACCTAGATTAATTAGTTAGATCTTTTTTTGCTTAATCCTAAGTGAGTGTTAGGGGATTATGCTCTCTTCCCTTTTGGGAAGATCAAAAACCTAGACATGCTTACTTAGTGTTGAACAAATAAATCTTTTGAAAAAGAACAAAGTGTCTTGCGTGTTTGTGGAGAAAATGATATTAGATAGGAGATTATGCTATTTTCCCCTTGTGGGAAAATCAGAAATCTAGACTCCTTTTTGTCGCCAATCCAGGTTACTATTAATCCTTTAGATGGGCCTGCCGGTTGAAGAAAAAATCTTCCGGGAACGACCCACGTGAGAACAAGGTGTAAGCCACACCACTCTAACTCACATTAATCAAATTTACTCTTTGGGGTTAAAGCCTCGGGAGTCGGTTGACATTTGAGCTTATACTCGGCTCTCGTCTAACTTAAGTGCGGCCTCACGGTCTTAATCAGGTTTACGTGACCACTTTTGTAAAGACGCTCTATGGGGCTATACGCCTGAATCATGCTTGCACAGACATAGAGGATACAATCGAACAAAGATCCATACTAAACACTCTAGGCTTAGAAGCTACCCGGAACACCCTCGAAAGGTGATAATGCTTGTGCAAGGAAGATAGTAACTTCCCCAAGATCACTCGTACATTTGTGCCATCCTGAGCGTTTGGAACCGGATAATACGATGTCATGACTGGAGCCATTGCGTGCTTGGTGACAGCCGTATTCTGATTAGCTCTTGTGTGTGTGCCTAAGCTTACGAGCAAGTATTTTCATGCTATGCCAATTTCTTAGGTAGATTTTATGCTTGAAGTGTTTGAAGAAATTTGACAAATCTAAAACACGAATAGAATATGCAACATTCAAATTTGTCACGTGCTTGTATCCTTCAAGGTTGCTTTGTCCCTTGTCATATTTTTTTCAGACACATGCTTGTCATTTTTCCAGGTTGATTATGTTGAAATTGGTTCTTGCCATAGAACTATCCTATTGAAAAATCAGAACACGATCAAGCTTTTTGCCAGATTATCAAAACAAATGTCCTTTTGCAAAAAAATTTTGGTCTTTCATGAGATATGTCCAAAGAACCTCAAACTATTCATCCAAGATCAAGATCTACTTATAAGGACATGACCAATTCCAATAAACACAAGAAGGTGAAAACCCCGTTACCACCCGTGCAAAGAGAACAAAAAAACACAACCCAAGAGGCTACCAAGTACCAACACATTGTCGATTCCGTCAAGCAAGAAATCTATAAACGAGAACTACTTGAAAAAGTGATTTACAACAACAAGGTTGCTCACTTCATGGGCAAATATCATCTAAACTCCGCTTTTGTTGTAATTGAACAATATGACTAGTCAGTTTACCACAACAAACACAGGTTCCTCCTCTTCTTAAGCTCACTTAGCTTGCATTTTAGGACCTCACTTAGGTTGTCATCTTTAGGAACACATCATACACTCATCCTAGCATAATCTTGCATTAACCAAATCAATCCTAATCAACCTAGCATCATCCTAATCATCATCCAAAACATCCTTGATCACACACCTCACTTGGTATTGCATACCCTTTTGGAGTTGCTACAAACCTAGGTCTTAATCAAACCCCATCCTTGAATGTCCTTAAACTTAGCATTGTTTTAGGATAATCCCCTTTGTCTTTTGCAACCTCATCACCTTGATCAAAAGGTTGGTTCGCATTAACAAAGAATCTCGTCCGCCGAAGACCACAAGTCTGTCTTAGGTAGATAATCACATCCACTTGATCCTACACTAGGGAAAGCAAACCTTAATCCTTGCATACATCAGGTCATTCTTAATCCATAGAAGCACCACCCATCATCTTAAGCACATCATAATCCTAGTGTCATCATCCTTAGTTTCCTAAGTTCATCCTTGCATACATCTCACATCTCATATTCCTTTAGGATAATCATTTCATGCCACCTATCACACGAACCACTAAGAAGAGGAAGAACATGGGTCCTAATCTTGCCGCTAGCTCATCTAATCCTACGACTGACAATACCAACACCATGGTCACTTATGCGCCTTAGCCTAATGATCAAATCGAACATATTTGGGTAGACACTAATGAAACTCCCACTCTAAGTGCCGTGGAAACATTTATCAATCATCCAACGCTTGTTCACATGGTAAACGCCATGAGTGGACGTAACAACAACCAGGTACTCTTGGACATCCAACAACAAGGACTTCAACTTCCACCTTGGATTATACCCACACTTGTCACACGACCTATGGCACCTCCAGGGGAACGTCCTTATCCCACTAGAAATGAAGTTTTTGATCCGCTTCAACGAGCCCTACAAGTGGGAAATCTTCTCGCACAAGTAGTTCATCCTTCCATTCCACCTTCCATCATAATCACAACACCCTCATCTACCTCTGGAGCCCTGCCTCTTGATGCCACATCAGCACCACAAACAATACTCCCCATCACTATGCTCCTCTTTCGCAAGCAATCCCAACATTCATTGCAAACTTTCCACCACTACCACCAGTTAGTACACAACAAACCACAATTCCACCCATTCCACCTCAACCCGTTCAAAGTGCTACAACTAGCTCACAACATCAAAGCACCCAAGTCTCCATGCCTATTCTGCCTTTCTTCACCACATGCATGCCACCCACCAACGCCTACAACCAACCCTTATTTCTGCAAGGGTCCACTTTTCCCGCTCCACCATTAACACAATCACAACGAATGCCCACGGTTCCACCTCAGACGTTGTTCAACCCAAATCCCCCCATCCTGCAACCATCCACAAATCCCTTCGTCATACCCCAAATTCCCATTCAACCTATCCAACAACAGCAACAACAACCTATCCAACAACCTATCCAACAGCAGCAACAACAACCTATCCAACAACAACAAATCACCAACCCATTTACATGCCAATCGCAACAACACCCAATCAACCCCTTCACGGCTTTACAGCCCACTATCCAAGCTACACAGCAGCCACAACCACAAACACAGGGGGAAAATCCCTTCATAGCACAACCACTGCAACATTTTTCTAATCCTTTTATCCAACCCATGCAACAACAACAAACTCATTCCGCCAACTACATAGCCATGCCATCTTCCGCTGCATCACAAAAAATTCCCCCACCACAACAAGTTCTCACTAGGGGTAGTCCACCACAAAGTACCTATGTGGGTGCGCAACAAGATCATCCCACTTATCCAATGCCGCAACAAATACAAGCATATTTCCAACAGTTGCAACAATCTTATCAAGCCCCGACACCTCCTCCACTGCACTATTTCGCTCAACCCCAGCTTCCACCACAGCAACCCGTATATGTTGACTAGCAACCCCCCTACCAAACACCACAATATCCCCCACAAAATCCTCCATACTAACCATTCGATCTGTATCAGGCACAAGGAAATCCCACAATCACGATCAACAATCCTCCCATGCAAATCAATCATGAATGGGAGGAAAGGAAGAATGCTCTCAAAGAGCTAAAAGCTGGGACAGAAGCCAAAACATTCAAGTTTGAAGAAGTATGTCCTTATCCATTTGACCGATCTATCATTGCTATACCCTTCCCCAAGTACTTTGAGACCCCAAAATTTGATAAATATCGGGGGAAGGGTGATCCTGTGAGTCACGTGAAAGAATTCTACATGGCCTGTCAAGAAGTGGCCTATAGCGATAACTTCCTCATGAGACTATTTCCCAAAAGTTTGGGAGGCACCGCTCTTGAATGGCTTTAAAAAATCCCTTACGGCACAATCTCTACTTTCGCAGAATTATTTGAAAAGTTTGTGGCCCAATATGCACACAATATCAAAAATGAACTCTCACTCCTTGACCTATGCAATTCCAAACAAAAGGGAGTAGAAAGCTTGGCCAATTATCTTCAGCACTGGCAAGGGCTTACCACAAGGTTATCTTACCAACCCCCAGAGCAACATCTTATTAAAATCTTCATTAACAACCTTCATCCTAAGCTTTCCTATCACATGCGCATGAACTGTATACAAACTTATCACGACATCAGAATCAAGGGTATGGACCTTGAACGAGGCCTCATAGAAGAAGGTACCATTAAGCACTACAAAGAATCCTAGCCTGAAAAACATAACAATGATCGATCATGATACTGGAACAAGAACTAGAATGCGGTAACAGATGGAGCCACTAACACCAAACACGTTCAGGTTGTGGTAGCTAGTCCTAATGCACCTACCCATACTTATCAACAAGCACCACCAATGTATCCACAACCTCCTCCCATGTATCAGCAACCCACTCTCACGTATCCTCAACCAACATATCAGCAAAACATGCACCCTCAAGGCGCGCCTATCTATCCCCCTCCAGGTACATTGTATCAACACAACTATCAAGCTCCTATGAATTAGACAAATGCTATCTCAATCCTACACGAACAACAAAGACCTCATGCTTTGAATGTGCCACAACGCACATTTACCCCTTTGGGTGAATCTATAGACGTCATCTTCTGCAAGCTGGTCCAAGCTAACCAAGTCATGTATCCTAAAACACAGCCATTTGATGACTCAACTCCTAAGCCTGCTTGGTATAAAGACAACGAGTATTGTGAATACCACCATGTTAAGGGACATACTACTCTCAAATGCATGAATCTGAAACACTATATCCAAGATCTCATTGACCGCAATGAGATCAAAGTGGATTCTCCTGTCCAATCATCGCCAAATGCAGGCCTTAAAATTTATCAGAATGCATTCCCTAAACACACTTCCAGTACAGGTCCTAGCAATCCTACTCAGTCCTCTGATCAGGGAAAGGGTAAACAAGCGAAAAATGCTGAAAGAAAAGATTATACCAATGCTTATATCAACTACGATAATCTCATCAGCTGCATATCCCAAGTCCAGTCCTCCATCAATGTCATCCATGTCAAGGGTGCCGATAACCAATGTGTGATCACCACTTGTAGAGGTAGGATAACAATTGCAGGTGCTGGTCCCACCCCATCTGCTGGGACCCAATACAACATTTTGGAACACCTAGGGAATACTCCAGCCCAAATTTCCATCCTGGATCTTCTCTGCACATCACCCACTTATCAAGAGATCCTCACTAAATCCTTGCAAGAATCCTGTGTTCCCAGCGACATCAACCTCACTAAATTCCAAAACCTTGTCGGACACCTGTCTATGTCCTATGGGGTCTCCTTTAGACCAACATACATACCCTCCAATGAAACCAATCATAATATCCCACTCAGTATCGTTGTCATGGTTAAAGATTTTTCCATCAAACGGGTCATGATAGATAATGGATCGGCCCTAAATCTGTGTACTCTAAAATTCATAAAATAGTTGGGTTGCACCAAGGCTGATATAACAAATGATGTCATCACAATAAAAGCATATGACAATCTAGAGCATACTTCTGAAGGTACCATAATTTTACCCATTCAAGTGGGTCCAGTTATCCAGGAGACATTATGTCATGTTGTTGATCTTGACCTTCCCTACAACATCCTCCTTGGACGCCCATGGATCCATTCTATGCAAGCCATCCCATCCACCTACCATCAGTGCATCAAATTCCCATATAAAGGCACTGAAGTCACCATCCGCGTAGATCCCAAGCCCTTCGCATACTGTAATGCGTTGGAGACATCCTTTCCACATTCCACTCATTGTCCCGGGATTGATATTGGCACCTCTGTCACCAGCTCATCTTGAGTCCATTTAGATCCAGAAACAATCCTCTCCTCCACCTTGTCCACGATCAAGATCAACAACAAAGGTTGCGGTGAGTACACTTTATCTGATGCCTTCGCAGTTGGAGCACTGCCGATTGATCCTCACACTCAAGGCCGCCAGCCTAATCTAAGCAAAATAGAATTAGAGACAACCAAGGTACTCCAATTTGGTTCTACCACTTTCATATCACAAGGTACTTTGACTGGCCAGGAAATGGAACCAAACATCGACCAATGGCTATATAATGATCCACCATCTAAGGACACAAATCGCCTCAATTACTTCAAAGATAAGTACCCCACAACGCACAAACTGGTGACAGAAAAATGGAATTACCAAGGAGGTGGCCTTGGCTATGAAGAGCAAGGAATGAAAGATCCTATTGTACCTACCCGACTAGAAAAGCACCTGGGCCTTGGTATGGGCTTTGACATGACTGGGGGCACCAACGAGCTCATCAATTATTCCTCTTGTCAACCCCTGGGCGAAATCACTGACATTGAAGATATCCCGAAAGAGAAATTTGTGAGAGCTTATGATGATGTTTTTGACGATGAAACCTTCCTAGGAAATACTGTCCTACAAAAAATTTCCATCCTCTTCATTGACCTCCCCCTCTTCCATCTTGAACTCATAGATTGGGACCAACCAAGTATCGTACACGTTGACGAGTTCCAAAGTGAGGACACGCTCCTAAGCTTTATGGGAGCAATCAAGCAAAGTAGTGACTGGGGGCAAGACTTAGCATATGTCTACAAACTGGACCCAAAGGCATACTTTGGGGAAGAGAACTTTAGTCGCAAAAATGACACAGAAAATAAAAATAAAAAA
Source organism: Thuja plicata (assembly GCA_018584345.1). Lineage (NCBI taxonomy): Eukaryota > Viridiplantae > Streptophyta > Pinopsida > Cupressales > Cupressaceae > Thuja > Thuja plicata. The sequence continues at coordinate 1,626,458 of MU227000.1, forward strand.
GAGAAAAATGGATCTTCTAGTGAAATCCCCTCTGGGGTGCTATCTGATCATAAAAAATTAAAAACAAAGGGCATATCCCCTGGTGAAAACCTCTTTGAGGCACTAGAGGATGAAGATTCTCCTCTTCCTCTTATCCGAGATTACAGGCTTGAACAGTCGTCAATACTCATTGAAGAAGCAAAACCTGTTAACCTGGGTACCAAGGAAAATCCCACCATCACATACATAGCAGCGTCTCTGTCTGAAGCAAAAGAAAGTGATCTTATCACTTTATTAAAGGAATCACTCAACAAGTTTGCATGGTCTTACTCCCACATGCCAGGGTTAGATCCCAACTTGGTGGTTCACCGTCTAGCAGTGGACCCGAATATCAAACCTGTCAAGAAAAAGCTCAAAAAGATGCACCCTAAAGTGGCCCTACTTGTCAAAGCGAAGCTATAAAAATTACTCCACGCCAAAATCATCCGCCCCATTGACTACTCTGATTGGATTTCTAATATGGTGCCTGTCTCTAAGCCAGATAAATCAATCAAGATATGCACAGATTTTAGAGACCTCAATAAGGCATGTCCCAAGGATGATTTCCCCTTGCCAAACATAGACATGATTGTAGATCTCACAGCAGGACATGAGATGTTGTCACTCATAGACAAATTTTTCGGATATAATCAGATCCGCATTACAGAAGAAGATCAGCATAAGACAACATTCACAACCCCTTGGGGCACCTTCTGCTATAACATGATGCCTTTTGGCTTAAAGAACGCTGGGGCAACCTATCAAAGAGCAATGACTGTCATTTTTCATGACATGATACACAAGATCCTTGAAGACTATGTGGATGATATCTTGGAAAAATCAATAAAAAGGGAAGATCACCTGGATGTTCTGGAATGTGTCTTTGATAGAATTGGACACTATTGCTTAATGCTCAACCCTAAGAAATGTGTCTTTGGAGTCACATCAGGGAAACTCCTAGGGTTTATTTTATCCAGACGAGGCATTGAAATTGATCCAAAGAAAGTGCAAGCTATCATAGAGATGCCTCCAGCAAAAACACTCTGACAGCTACGCAGCCTCCAAGGAAAGCTACAATATTTGCGTCACTTCATCTCTCAACTAGTAGACAAGTGCCAACCATTCACTCATCTCCTACAAAAAAACAACACATTCAAGTGGGATCCTTAGTGTCAGAAGTGTTTTGACAAAATCAAAGAATACTTGGCTAATCCACCCATCTTGGTACGACTTGTACCTGGTCGACCGCTCATACTATACATTTCTGCTCCTACCACAACACTAGGGGCACTCCTCGCTCAATTGAATGACGAAGGCAAAGAAAGAGCTATTTATTATATCAGTAAAACTTTAGTGGGTTATGAGCTCAATTACTCTCCTATGGAAAAAGCATGTCTAGCAATGGTCTTCGCCACTCAAAAACTTCACCACTACATGCTTAGTCACACAACCAAGCTCATTTCAAAGGTGGATCCTCTCGAGTATCTACTCTCCAGGACTACACTTATAGGTCAAATGGAAAAATGGGTTATGTTGCTGAGTGAATTTGATATTCAGTATGTTGATAGAAAAGACATTAAAGGGCAAGTCATTGCCGATCAGCTAGCCGAAGCACCATTGGTAGATGCATATCCTTTGATCACAGAATTTCTAGATGAGCACTTGTACATGGTAGAAGAACAACCAACATGGCAACTCTACTTTGATGGGTCCTACATAGTTCATGGCGCAGGGGCAGGAATAATTTTTGTCACACCTCAAGGTGACTACATCCCCATGTCATTCAAATTGGGATTTACCTGCACAAACAACATTGCAGAATATGAAGCGCTCATTGTAGGACACCGCATGGCTATAAAATGGAACATCACAGATATCAGGATCTTTGGTGACTCCCAACTCATCATCAAACGAGTATTGGATGAGTATCAAACCAAAGATGACAAATTGATGCCATATAAGCAGATGGTTGACAAGCTAAAAGAATATTTCCTCTACTTGCATATAACACAAGTACCATGCTTACAGAACAAAGTTTCTGATGCAATGGCCACAATTGGCTCCCTTCTTGAGATTCCTCACGAGTCTACGCAATACAAATTCTTAGTTGAGCAATTACATGCTCCCGCTTATGAGAATAATGAATCAAATCGCGTATGTGGCTTGGTTAGTCCCCAGTCCCCATGGTACCACAATATCCAAGCTTACCTATAGAATGACATCATATCTCCCCATATCACTTTAAATCAATGCCAAAAATTTATCCACAGAGCATCCCGTTACACCCTCGTAGCCAATACTCTTTATCGTTGAGGTTATCACAACGTGCTCTCTAGATGTCTAGATGAAAATGAAGCCGCCTAGGCTTTACAAGAGGTACATGTTGGAATCTGCAGTGCCCACAGGAGTGGCATGGTCCTAGCCAAGCAACTTCTACGTACAGGGTATTATTGGCCTACAATAGAACATGATGCTTGTGAGTTCATCAAAAAGTGCCTACCTTGTCAACAGCATGCTAATTTGATCCATGCTCCTGCTTAGGACCTCAAACCTATTGCACCTCCTTGGCCCTTCTCTTGTTGGGGTTTTGACCTCATTGGTAAGATTACTCCCCTCTCCCTTGAAGGCCACAAGTACATAATCACAACTATAGAGTACTTTACAAAGTGGGTCGAAGCAATTCCGCTCACACTCACTACTGGTGTCCAGATATCCAAATTCATCCTCTATCACATTGTTTGCCGCTTTGGCATACCCTCTACTATCTTCACAGATCATGATACACCATTTGAAAATCAACACGTCAGTGATCTCTGTGCTCGCCTCCATATCCATCACTGTTTCTCCAGTCCATATTTCCCGCAAGGTAACGACCAAGCCGAGGCAACTAATAAAACCATCCTCAAAATCCTCAAGAAAGTTGTCAATGATACTGGTCGTGACTGGCATCTCCAGATCAATCCTGCCCTCTGGGCATATCAAAATTCCTACCGTACTCCTACTAGCACTACTCCCTACTCCCTAGTCTACGGTGCTAAAGCATTCTTACCCATTGAGGTTGAACTACCCTCCCTCCGAGTATCACTAAGAGGCCTAATTGATGATGAAGATTACCGGGTAGCATGACTCACACAGCTGGATCTCCTAGATGAAAAGCGCCAGCAAGCTTATGATCACCTGATTGTTTACCAGAATAGACTCAAGCAGAACTATAACAAGAAGGTCCACCCACGCCAGTTCCAGGTAGGGGACCTTGTGCTAAAAGAAAATTAGAAAGTGGGCACTGATTGGGAAAGAAAGGCAAGTTTGAAGTCACATGGCAAGGCCCATATGTTGTCACTGCATGCTTCGGTTCTGGGGCATATCAACTCTCCACTCCTAAAGGGGAGTCATTGAATGATCCTATCAACATCATTCATCTTAGGCACTTCTACGCCTGACGGCTGGTTGTTCATTCCAGTTATTTGAGAAAATCCATAAAAAGTGTAAAAAGTCTTAAAGAAAGCACAAAAAATAATGAAAAATAGTCCTGAAAAAAAATCTCTAAAAAGCAGAAAAATGAAGCTAAAGAAAATGGTTGTCATGGTGAAAACTTGGTAAACAGGCACTTGGGCAATATCGAAAAAAAGAAAAAATTCAAAAATATCAAAAAGATCCAAAGAAATCAAAATGAAAAATAAAGAGAAAAACTTTCGTCCAGTGGTGAAAACTTGGCAATCAGGCGCCTTGGACAAGTATGGGTGATGAAAACCTGGGAACATGCGTCACACATAATGGACCATTCCATTATTTATCAAAATATCATTTCCTTCCATCCCCAACACCATCTCCATATTTCCTACATTCCCTGGGTGTTCGCATATCGTACGCACTAATCCGCAATGATCTCCCTATCTCGTATCCTGAGCTTTTGTACACATAATCTTGTATATTATTGTCCATAAGTTGTACTATTTCGAGAGCCCTGAGTGTCAGTCCTGTATATTGCTCGTGTCTTGAGTTTCTCCTTATCATACATTGGTTCTATAGTTTGCTGGTAGTGCGCATTTGATCAATCAACTTGGTAAGTCTCATATTTCTGGAAATGAGTCCTGAGGATGTGTCCTTCCTCTCATCAAATTAGATCTAGATTATCGTCATCTTTGGGTTCTTGCAGGATGCATCTCTCCTCCTGAACTAATCAATCAGCACACACACCTATCACGTGCATCAAGACAAGTAATATGATCCAATAAAATCTTGACAACAACCTTTTGTATGTAATCACTGTAACTAATCACTTGTAATTAATCAGCTCAGTTTGATCCTTGTACATTAATGATGCATCCCATCCTCCCTCCATCATGCTAACATCCTGATTCGTCGTCCTGCTAACATTCCCTGCCCTATCCTCCATAGTCCACCCGTCTGGTTTATTAGTTGATTGTGACACACCAAAAATAAAAATAAAAATAAATTTTTTTTGAGACTCAAATGCCATAGATTGTTCAACCTCAAACAACTCATCGTCTGAGCTCTTCAGTCGCACTTTGCATTCCTTCTCTATGGATGCTTTTGGGGATTGAAAGCAAAGAAATTGATGCAGAGAACAACCAAAAGAAAATCCAAGAACAAGAGAAGGATGATCTACTGCTCATGGTGTCATTATTAGATTCATTTTAAGATCATTTAAGGCATCTTGCATTCATTTTAGGTGCATTGTTAATTCATCTTGCATAATCAATTCATTTTAGAGTCATGTTAGCTTGCATTGTTAAGGTCATTTTAGGTTCATTATATCATGTTGCATTGTTGAGGTCATTGTAGGTTCATTATATCATCTTGCATTGTTAGATTCATTTTTAAGATCATTTAAGGCATCTTGCATTGTTAGATTCATTTTAAGATCATTTAAGGCATCTTGCATTGTTAAGGTCATTTTAGGTTCATTATATCATCTTGCATTGTTAAGGTCATTATAGGTTCATTATATCATCTTGCATTGTTAGATTCATTTTTAAGATCATTTAAGGCATCTTGCATTGTTAGATTCATTTTAAGATCATTTAAGGCATCTTGCATTGTTAGATTCATTTTAGGTCCCTTTCATTAGCTTGCATTGTTAGATTCATTTTTAAGATCATTTAAGGCATCTTGCATTGTTAGATTCATTTTAGGTCCATTTCATTATCCTGCATTGATAATCCATTTTAGGTTCATTATCTTGCATTATTAATCCATCTTGCATTGTTAATCCATTTTAGGTTCATTATATTGCATCATTAATCCATCTTGCATTATCAATTCATTTTAGATTCATTATCTTGCATTGTTGATACATTTTAGGTTCATCTTGCATTCATCCATTTTTATCATCTCACATATTTACAACATTTAGATTCATATACCATTTGCATAATTAATTCATTTAAATTCATTTTAGTCTTGCATTATTAAAACATCCTTCATCTATGCATATTCATAAAACATCAACATATATATTGCATACATCATAGAAATACATCACATCCTGCATCCATAGCCGTCAGTACATCACATACATATAATCATCATCCACCCTACATAAGTCATACATCATAATCAAGTCATCCATATACATCACATCCTGCAAGCATTAAGTGTTAGTAATCATATAGTATGCATCAACACATCATATAAATTATATATCATAAGCATCAATAAGAGTCCTCATCATATATATATCAATGTCTATCAATAAAATACATCATGTGCACCTCAGTGCCAATATACATGTATAAATATCAAAAATGCAAAACTATGTGTCATATAATCCTTTGACTAATCATGCTGGTGGCTGTGTTTCCTCACCTCCCTGTCCTAGTGGTGGACGTGGTGGCATCCCCACTAATCCCTGTGATGCGGAAGTCCGTACTATGATCTGAGAATGCGACCTCTCTGAGTAGTCACGTCTCTGTCCCTCAGGAACAAGCTGTTGATAGAGTGCTCTATAGTGGGATGCCTCCCTCCTTGCCTTGTTTGCATCCCTGTGGGCTGCAAATGCCTCTGCTACCACCTGTCCTACCCCACCTACCACAGCTTCCTGTCGCATGATGTCACAATCCACCCTGTATCCCTCTGCTCGTCGCAGTGCTGCATCCCTCTCTGAGGTTAATACTGAGATCCGCTCGGTGGCCTGCTCCATCTGTAAAGTCAATGTACCCAAATGGCCTGTGAGGGTATCTATCTTAGCACGTAGGTCCCCAACATCCTAAGTAAGGTCCACCATCCTGAACTCGCCTGAGTCCACCCTGCCTTGAAGAGTGTCCAGCGAACCCCCTGCCCTATCCACCCGTGCCGTCTCAACAGTCAGTAATCCCTATATCCGGGCTATCTCAGCATGTAAGCTAGCATCAGACACCATTGCCATGTCGAGTAAACCTCGCAGTCGGGTGCACTCAGTCTGAAGGCTGTCTCACTCTGCAATGACAGTATCATGTGTCTCATGTGCAATATACCCTGCGGGTGGCCCCTGTACCTATGGTGGCACTGGTGGCACTTGCACTTGGTCCTGTACCTGCACCTGTGGTGGCACTGGTGGTGCCTCTACCTGTGTGTGTGTATTTGGGTACCTGATGAAAACAACACAAACACTCAATAGGTCATTGCATTAGTCCAAATGGTTAGATAAAACGTTCAAAACCACTAATATTGATCTATTGCCTTCTAACTAGAAAGAGTGTGATTAGTTGCATATCAGCCCTCAGAATATGCTAAAAATCAGTGACATATACTATTCTAATATGAAGGATTTAATTCAAAATTAAGTTAAAAAGATGATAAAGCATGTATTCTAGCTCTAAAAGATGAAACTAAAACAATGCAAAAGCATGGAATAATGAGTGGAATGCGAATCTAGGATGAATCCAACAGCATAACAATGTAATTTAGATCTAATGTGAAGGCTTATTTTCTCTCAAAATAGGCTTCTATTTATAGAAGAATTGGAGAGAGAGAGGGGGGACAAGGTTCATTTATGAATTAGAAGACTCATAAATGAAGATATAAGAGCCATTAATGCCCAAGACATTAATAAGGCATGTGAGAGACATAGGCTTAAGGTATCTTCATTAATAAGGCATTAATGAAAGCCTTAAAGAGGCAAGGGAGGATGTAAGAGGATGGCTTGAGA
>MU227000.1:1633683-1646667 GCA_018584345.1 Thuja plicata
AAGTGGGTTGAGTTGCTAAGCATTCCTTAATGGAATGTGACAACATTAGGAGGTGGGTTAAGACTAGAATTAGGATTAGGATTAGATTAGTATGGGTGAATGGGTTGAGAAGGGTTAGAACCCAGGGTAGAAGTGGTTGAGATAGGTTAGGTTGGGGTTTAGGAAAATATTAATAAATGAAATAAACTTATTTAATTCATTTAGAAATATAGGAATTAATTATTTAAACAATGAAATTGCTTTTTAATAATTAGGGGACTATAGCCATTTTAATTAAATTAAATAGGCTAGGGGAATGGGTTATTTTGCAAGTGCGTATTTGATTTAGGGATTTATTTAATTCCTTTATAATTAAATACTATAGCCATGTTCAATTTTGACTTGATTTGATTGGTCAAAATTGATTTGAATTATATGGCTATAATAGTTAATATAAATTAGTGATAAAAATCACCTAGGATATTAAATTGATTTGAAGAATTATGCCAAACAGGGCCGTTTGGACATAATCGAGGGTATGATCACACCTAGGGAAAATAGGGTCCATAGTTGGAACAGACCAAATTTAGGTGGTTATATTTGCCCCTCTTTGAATTGATGTGCGAGCAACGTATTGAGTCAAAGAAAGTTTTTTGATTTTGACTTCAGAAAGATTGAGAATTTCGTTCTTGGTTGTCAAATGAAATGTTGATGAGATCAGTCTCGCACTTGATTGAACCAAACTGATAGAATTGATTTTGAACTTGGTTGTCGTCCAAAGATCAATAAAACATTTTAAAGATATCAATTCCGAACTTGGTTGTCATCCAAAAATTGATAATACTGATTCTGAACTTGGTTGTCGTCCAAAAGCCAGTATGAAGCTGCTAGGAGCTTAATAAAAATCTTTTAAAATGAGGAAACACAAGATATCCAGCTTATGAGAACCAAAGATTTCTATCCAACAGTTCTGACTTTAGTCAAGGAAATTGTTATGCCCCTAGTTTGTTTGATAACAAAGTCATTTTTAATGCAGTTTCGAGCAAAAATTTAATTGATGATAGTGTGATCATGTCCCCTCGGGAATGAAATTGAAGGAAAAGAATAAAATCCCTCAGTTGAACAAACGTATTACTTGCAGGAAGCAGTTAGGAAAAGAAAGAATGAAGTAGAAGAAGTGAAGGAACGAGGTTGTGTTTAAGAGTAAACACACAAGTGCCAAGTTAATCACATTGAAAATATGAGTTTGATTTTGTTCCCGATAGATCAGAGATTTTGGGAAGCATGGGTATTAGTAATAAACTTGGATTTTAGATGAATTATAAATAGAAAGGAGTTTGAGCTCAAATCCTTATGTTTTTCTCTCAAAAATGCATCATGCAATCTCTAAATGCAACTATATGCAGACTCTTAGGACTTGTCACTGATTAGCAAATTTTGCAACATTTTTATCATCATTGGGCAGTTTTGGAACATATACCATCTGATAGTACAACCATCACTAATACCCACTGATATTATGAAATTATGAATACTATGTTTTATGGAAATGTCAGAAAATAGACTTAGGCATCAAGGCATAGATGCCAGGATAAAAATAGTCACCTTCCTTTTAATATACCAGATTCTGATTAAGGCAAGATATTGGACCCGCAATGATCTTGAAAATTCATATCCTTGGGTACATTATGATTTGTATACCTTAGTGAGAACCTGGATCAGAAAACAAACAAGGAAATTGTGTCAAACTCACCATAGTTTACACATAACAAAGATCGAGATATACGCGGCTATCCACCCATAGTGGAATCTCTTACCATAAACATCCAAGTTAGGTGAAATTTATAGGATCATAAGAAATAATCACCATACGTAGAAATTCAAGAAAATATTATGCCCCCAATCCTTGCGACTCTTTGTCTTTGCGCAGACGTCATTGAGTAACTAAGAAGACTTAACAAATTATCAATTTGAGAATTAATCAGATAAAATGTACAATTACTTAGATGCCCCTAGTTGAAAACATCATCAGGACATAAAAGAATCATAATGAAACCATGAGAAAATTGTGTGTTTAAGTAGTACTTGTTTATTCATCTGTCAAACATAGTAAAGATTCATCAATCAAAAATTTAGAATATAAGCAATATGGTGTTCCATGTTTGTGCCTTGATAGGATAATTCAGTCATGTTTGTGATCCAATACGGCTTTGTAGGAATGCTGGTGAGTGTTAATGTCATGTCTCATGTTTTGAAAAGATATTTTGGTTTTTGGGAAAGTGACATTGTGTTGCATGTGTCAAGAAACTTTGTGTTCGTGAGGCAAACCATCCTAGAGCAACCTAGCAACCGTAACTGACTATGCCAACAAAGATGCCCCTAGTGCAAAATGACTTATTCCTAGGACCTAAAGATAGACATATCCCAAGCGAGGATAAGATAGTCATGTAGGAATAATGAAGTCAGCGTATGAGCATAGGCAAAATTATGATGACGTAGCATCAGTAGTGCATTGATAGATGGAGCGCAGAACACAAGTGACACCTGATTGCCAGGTTTTCACCACTTGACAAGATTCTTTTCCTTTCTTTTTGCTACCAAGATGCCTATTTTACCAGGTGCTCATCAAGGCACTTTTCTCTTTTTCAATTTTTTTCAATTTTTGCTTTTTTGAATGTTTTTGTAGTACCAAGGTGCCTGTTTACCAGGTTGTCACCAAGGATACCCTTTTTGAAGGACCTTTTCCACTATTTTTGGATTTTTTCAGGGTCAATTTTCTGAATGTTTTTAGTATTTTGCAAGAACTTTTTGTTGTACAGGCTCTGCTAGCCAAACATTTAAGCGTAGAACCCCTTCAAATGTAGAGTATTGATAGGATCTAGAAGAAAATCTCCCTCAGGTGTAGCTAATTGATAAGCTCCAGTCCCAAAAGTAGCAGTGATAACATAAGGTCTCAACCAGTTAGGTTCAAACTTTCCTTTCTACTCTCTGTTAGGCTGGTTCTTAGGATTCTCTTTTAGGACAAGGTCTCCCACCTCAAACTTGCGTGGTTTGACCTTCTTATTGTAACCTTTGGACATTCTTGCTTGGTACACTTTGAGGTGATCGAACGCTTGTTGTCTGTGCTCATCTAGTAGGTCCAGAGAATTAACCCAATCAATGCGGTACTGCTCGTCAGTAACAAGACCTTGTAAAGATATCCAAAAGGATGGGACTTCAACCTCAATGGGTAATACTGCTTCAGCACCATAGACTAGAGAAAATGACATGGCTCCAGTTGTTGTTTTGATGCTTGTTCTATAGGCCCATAGTGCTAGATTTAGTTGTAGATGCTAGTCTCTGCCAGACTTACTTACAGTTCGGTGTAAGATCTTGAGAATGTTCTTGTTTGATGCCTCAACCTGCCCATTACCTTGAGGATAATAGATTGAGAAGCAATGTTGAGTAATATGGAACTGTTCATAGAGGTCATCAATGTCTTGGTTTTTAAATTGGCCCCCATTGTCTGTCACAATTGAAGAGGGTATCCCATATCTACAAATAATGTAGTTTAGGATGAACATAGCCACTTGTTTCCCAGTGGCTTTGATTAGTGGCATGACCTCGAACCACTTTGTGAAATATTCAGTGGTTGTAATGATGAACTTGTGTCCATTTGAAGAGTTGGGATATATTTGTCCAACCAAGTCAAAGGCCCATTGCTGAAATGGCCAATGTGTTATGAAAGGTATTAGTTCTCTGGTAGGAGCATGGATGAGGTTTCCATGTGTCTGGCATTTAAGACATGCTTTTGAAAATTGAATAGCATCCTTCTCCATGGTAGGCCAATAATAGCCTATTCTGAGTAGTTTTTTAGCTAATGAAAAGCTATTCGAGTGTGATCCACATACACCTTCGTGGATGTCTTTTAAGGCTAGATCAGACTCTTTGAGTTCTAAAAAATGAAGAAGTGTACCATCAAGACTATGTCGATATAGGTTGTTAGTTATGAGGACGTAACGTGATGCTATCCTAATCAGGGATCTTTTCTCATTTCTAGATAGATTGGTAGGAATGGTTTAGTTAGAAAGATAGGCAATGATTTTGGCATATCAAGATCGATCTGGGGTATTTAAGGCACAGATTACCTGGTATTCTAGATTGGCAACGGCGGGATAGGATATTTCTTCCACCAAGAAGTCATAGCGGAATTGATGCTCCTCTAGTTGTAACATGGATGCCAAGGTAGCCATAGCATATGTAGCTTTGTTCTTTGATCTGGGTATCTGCTAGAAAGTGACGAAGATAAAGTATTTCTTCAAATCATCAACTAGTTGCTTGTAGGGCATCAAATTTTCATCTCTTGTTTGATATTCTCCATTGATTTGATTGATAACTAGTTGGGAGTCACCATATATGTGTAACTCAATGATCTTCCATTCCATGGCGAGCTTGAGGCCATTGACCACTACTTCATATTCTGAGATATTGTTGGTGCATGGAAACATTAATTTGTAAGATTTGGAAATCTTATATCCTTGTGGAGTTATGAAGAGGACCCCTGCTCCAGATCCTTGTTGAGTAAACGAACTGTCAAAGTACATCTTCCATGGATGTTCGGTGAGATGCATGATTGCTTCATCAGGGAATTCAATTAGTATTGGTGCATCATCCTGAAGTGGTGAATCAGCCAATTGATCTGCAAGTACTTGTCCCTTGATAGCTCATCGTTCAACATACTCAATGTCAAACTCACTTAGAATAAGGACCCATTTTCCCAAACGACCTGTTAATGTTGTTCTGCTTAGCAGATACTTTAGAGGATCGATCTTAGCAATGAGCTTGAATGTATGTGAGAGCATGTAGTGTCTCAACTTTTGCGAGGCAAAGACAACTGCTAAGCATGCTTTCTCAATGATGCTATAATTGAGCTCATAAGCAACTAAAGTTCTACTAATGTAGTAGATAGCTTGCTCTTTCTTTGTTTTATCCTCTTGTGCTAGTAATACTCCTAGGGATGTAGCTGTAGCTAAAATATATAAGAGCAAAGGTTTTCCATGAATAGGCACCATAAGAATAGGTGGTGAAGCCAGGTACCCCTTTAATTCTCTGAAGTTGGCTTCACAGTGTTCATCCCAGTTGAACACAACCCCTTTATTTAGTAGCTTAGTAAAGGGTTGTGCCTTATCTACAAGTTGGGACATAAATCTCCTGATAGACTGGAGTCTCCCTTGTAGTGTCCTCATTTGACTGATATTACGTGGAGGAGTCATCTCTAGAATAGCTTTTACCTTTGCCGGATCTACCTCGATTCCTTTTGCCGATACTATGAATCCTAAGAGCTTGCCTGATTGGACCCCAAAGGCACATTTCTTTGGATTGAGCCTGAGTTGGAACTGTTCCATTTGATCCAATATCTTTCCTAAATCAGAAATATGAGTACCTCTTTCTATGGATTTAGCCAGTGTGTCATCAACATAGTCCTCCATGTTTTTGTGCATCATGTCATGGAATATTGTTGTCATAGCTCTTTGATATGTTGCTTCGGCATTCTTTAGCCCAAATGGCGTGACGTTCCAGCAAAATGTACTCCATTCACATGTGAATGCAGTTTTCTCTTGATCCTCAGGGGCGATCTTGATTTGATTATAACCTGAGAATCCATCCATCAATGAATACATCTGGTAGCCAACTGTAAGGTCTATGATCATGTCAATATTTGGTAGAGGGAAATAATCTTTTGGACATGCTTTGTTGAGGTCTCTGAAGTTCGTGCAGATCCTAATAGATTTATCAGATTTAGAAACAGGGACCACATTGGATATCCATGCTGCATAGGCGATGACTCGAATAAATCCAGCTTTTAACAACTTTTCCAATTCTTCTTTCACCAATAATGCAACATGAGGATGCATTTTTCTAAGTTTTTGTTTCACGGGCTTGATCCTAGGAGCTATAGATAAGTGGTGCATAATGAGATTGGGATCTAGCCCTGGCATATTAGTGCAGGACCAGGCAAATTTGATCTTTTTCTCCTTTAATAATTCTGTGAATTGTAGCTTCTCCTCTTGTGATAGGGATTGTGCTAGATGAACTATCTGAGGATCTTCAACAGTGCCCAAGTTCACTGGTTGTATCGGTTCGATAAATAACAAAGATATTTCATGAAAGTGTTCTGGAAGGATATCAAGAATCTCATCCTTTGGCGCCTCTGAGAGGTTTTCACCATTAGATATGTCTTTTTTCTTTACTATTTTGGGATCTGATACTGCCATAGAGTGGTTTTCACCATCAGTCCACTTTTTCTTTTTGTTTTTCAATTTGTGACTAAGAAACTTGATATCCTCCTGTGACATGTTCTCGCTCCTTATATTGGTGGAAGAAGGGTGAGGTTCACAAGCATTAAGGTAACAAGCTAGGGAGTGGTCATTGGGAAAGTCGAGGATAGGGGTAGGATCTATTTTGGTCCAATCAATGAGGTCTGAAAGTACTAATGTTAGGGAGTCAAATTCCAGGAAGGACAACATCATGTTAGCATCAAAACTGTTAACCGACATGACACGGTCTGTTAAGTTAATATCTTTGATGTTTAGATCAATAAGAGTAAGATCATTGTTAAAAGGATCATTGTCAGTTATATATGGATCAAAATCTAGTGACTCATCAGTAGATATCTCATCATCATCCCTTTGTAAAATGAGGCTTCTTGCTTGTAGCCTATGAAATTCTTGTAGAGTTATGTATTCACCAGTGTCTCCGTCAATGATTGGAGGAAGGAACTCTTCTTTTGCTTCAGGAGGATCAGTGTCATTGAAAGGAATGTCTGGTCGTTTACTAGGAGCTCAGGAAGCTGCAAACATGTGAATTGTTTCTATCCCAATTTCCTCGGAGGCAATAGACAGCCGATCCCACTCATAGTCATGAGAGTCTGTGATATCATCATTAGATCTATCCAAATATTCAGCAATGTTTATTTGATGGACTCGATTAGTGGCTTGTAGATCAATGTGAGGTAGATCGAGAACATGTGTAATGGTGACCAATTGCCCCTAGTTGGGATGTAAATTCTGTGGCCGAGGTTCCTCTTGAGTGATTGTAGCTATGGTGTCTCCTACCTCTTGAATGGGCGGTTGTTCTAGCAAAGGAGTGTGGAGATCCTTTGGTACCTCAAAACTAGGTACGTAGCGTTCTCCTTGATATTCAGGATTCTCTGTACCAATATGTAGTAATCTCTCATAAGGCCATGGTTTTGATACTATTTCATCTATTTTATCACTCTCTGCCACAGAAGGTGGACTCTTCTTTGAAGTAGGTTTTTTGGATTGAGTATTAAAGCCCAGTCCTATTTTATCTCTGTTGAGGCAGAAATCTATGGGTATGGGTTCAATGATCCCTCATCTTGTGTCATTTAGAGGTCCTTTTCCTTTGTATCCCATTTGTTTGAGGAAATCATATCCCTTTCCATATTGTTTTGGAGATATCTTTACATGTTTGACCTCAGAGTTCACTGGTTCTCCTTTGTAAAGTGAGTTCAAAACTGCCTGTTCTTCTGTGTTATCTGAAGAAGATGTGGATGCCTTTATCATACCAGTAGCTTTGTGTACTTTCTGCTCCTGGAATGCGAGAGGTGTGAATGTTGACAACAGTTTTCCATAAGATCTCAGTGATACTTGAAGTTCTGTTAGTGAAGGAGTCAGGTCCAACTTGTACTCTCCCATACCTGTTTCTTGAAGTTTCAATGTTTTGCTAAAGCCCTTCATGACCATGTCCTTGGTAGTCTCAGGAGAAACTATGTCCATAGCTTCTTTGTTGTGTGGGATCATGCTACTTGCTTTGATATTGTTGCAAGTGTAGTTGGCATCCGTATGAATTGTCACCTCTATCCCATTATGTGGGAACTTGATGCATTGATGATAAGTGGATGGTACAGCTTGCATCTCGTAGATCCATGGTCTCCCTAGTAGAATGTTGTAGGCTAGTGCTAGATCTAGAACTTGACATATAACATTCCTTCCAATCGGCCCAACTGTGATTGGTAGACAAATAATACCGCTAGAGGATCTTTCTTCCTCATTATATGCTTTGATGGTTATCTTATTTCTAGAATCAATTGTTTTCTCTGAGAGGCCTAGCCTCCTGACAAGATCCAGTGTACAGATATTCAATCTGGCACCTCCGTCTATCAATATGCATCTAACATGGGATTTATGAATAAGAACTTCGATATGGAGGGGTTGATTGTGTGGATGGGTCAATGACTTGTCATCCTCCTCATAAAAGGAGAGGTAGTGTGGCGCTGAGATGTGATTGACCATCGCTTGGAATTTTTATATATCGATATCTTTTGGAACATTAGCAACGTGTAGAGCTTGTTCTAAGATTTCTCTATGCACCGTGGATATTTTGAGCAATTCAAAGATGAAAATTTTGGCAGTGGTTCTTTGCAATTGGTCTACCAAGTCATATTTTTCTCTAGGGATAGTGACCACATGTTTTGCTACTGGTTTAGGAATAGTTACAGCGGGAACCTTGGGTGTTGATGTTGGTTTTGGAGGTCCTTTGATTGTAACCTATGCTTGGCTCCAGTTACAACATTTGTGGAGGATGAGGCTCCTTTGATTGTGATCATGTTGATGGATTCATTTTTAATGCTGAGCATATTGATCACATTGTCATTCTTGGAATGGGTGTAGTTTATCTCATTACCTTTCCCCTTAGATGTTTCCCCTTTATTATAATTAGGGAATGGTTTATTAAATGATCTATGATATTCATTCGTAGTGTGTCCATCCACCTTGATCTTACCTCCTTCGATGAGGTCTTGGATAACGTGCTTGAGCTTGAGACAATTATTTGTCTTGTGTCCCTTGTTTTTATGGAAGACACAATAGGAGTTATCATCCCACCATCTGGGTTTGACCATTGGTTCCCAAGGTTTAGAATCAGGAATCGTAAGGACTTTGTTATCCACCAATGTTTTTAAGATAGTCTCAAGAGGTTCCCTTAAAGGTGTGAATGTTCTTTGGGGTTTTGAATTCCATGTTTGTCCCTTGCCATTATCATTTTTTGTTTTGGGAACGGGAGGTGTTATTTTAGCCTCCTTGCTTGCTTGCATACCATTGGTCAGATTGAATGCTTTGGGTTTAGAATTAATGTTAGAAGCATCAACCACTCCGTCATTGACAAAATTTTTGTTTTGTTTCCACCATTTAGGCTTGGAGTTGGAGCTATTGCCTTTGCTTTCATTTTGAAGGGTGATCTCCCCCCTTTTGACCATGACTTCCTCAATATGGAGGGCATTTTTAATCATCCTATCGAAGCTAGGAGAATCTTGCATTTGTAGAGCATAGCTCAATTTAGGTATGAGATTATTAACAAAGATCTCCATCTTCTCTGTTTCGGGAATGACTCTTGAATATCGTGCAAAAATCTTCCTCCATCTTTGTAGGAAATGTGTAAAGGATTCTCCCATTTTTTGCTTGGCGTTACATAGATCCATCATGGTGATGTCATGTTGGATGTTGTAGGAGTAATGTTGAATGAACCGTTGCATAAACTCCTCAAATGTTTTGACTTTAGGATTCCACTTTGAAAACCACTCCATGGCATTTCCTCCTAGACTTCCTGGAAATAGTCGCATGAGGTAAGTGGGTTCGTGCATGTACTCAATGCTTAGAGCACAAAATTCTCTTACATGGTCATGTGGATCAGTTTCCCCTGTGTATTTATCATACTTTGGCCTTGCCATATTGGGAGGAAATGGGACCATTGTGATACTCTTATCGAAAGGAAATGGACAAATGGCGTCCAAAGAGTATTTTGTTTTTGGTTTGTCCTTCTCTTGTTTGAGGTTCGTGAGCTTCGTTTGCATTTGATTGAGCTATTTGGTAAGAATAGATATGGGGTTTGGTACTTCCTTTTCTTTGAGATCATCTACATTGTAATCCTTGGGTAATTTGACACCCATGGATGCTAGATGGAGAAAGTACTTTTCTTTATCATCGCCAATTATTCATTCCAATAATTTGGGGATCCTTTTGCTTTGTTTAAGCTTCTCGTATTCATCTTCAGGGATCTCTTTTTTATTATCTGACCCAAACGGATTACGTTCAAACCTGGGTCTTTTTTCCTCCTCCATGCCTACGGATTGTGCTTGTTTTCCATCATCATAACCCTCAAAGTCCTTATTACATTCATTAGTGTTGCTATCCATTTGATGTGAATCAAGATAAAAAAGGGAACTACAAGAAGTTTCTCCTTGGAAGTGTGGTGTTTTAGGAGTTACTTTTGAACCTTTAGTTGTGTATTGGTTGCGTCTCGTGTTAACCATGAAGTTTGTTTCTCAACTTCGTTAACATTTTCCAATAGTACAAGTATGGTTTTTAGATTGTTCAAGTGAGCATGTCTAGATAGAAGTAACTATTTGTTTGTTTGGTGGATGCAAATGATTCCAGCGTCAGAGGGTTAGAATGCCTTGATAGTGAGCTGGGAACCAAGTTTTTGATAGAGAATGGGTAGACCACACGTATTGAACTGATTGTGAAAGACCGACTATACATGCAAGGTAGAAGTTTCAAAAGTGTTTGAAAATAATAGTAGGGAGACCAGAAGAGACAACATGGACCAGCTAAAGAGCAAAAAGGGTACCTAAAACAACTGAGACTTCCCAAGAAAAATTGCTAGAAATGCCCATTGTGCTGAATGCGAGCTCCTAGATACGAGCCTCTGACAGAACTAGATGTGATCCTAAAACCTGGATGCGACTATATGCTTGACCAAATATGATTCAATACACCAGATATGATCCTAAATATAGGATACGACTCAGGAAAAATAGGATGCAATTTTATGATGGTCTTGTCAGTTTTGGTCAATTTTGAAAAATTTGTTTTTGAGGAGTGTGAAGTTGTTTGTTTTCATATTGCATCAAGAGGTTTTGTAGAGCATGAAAAACACTTGTACTCCAAGGTGTGACATTTATTTATTGTTTTGAGGAGCTTATCTTTTTAGTGATCTTTTTGACACATCAAACAGTTTTTCTTTGTTAAGAGGAGGAATCAAACATGCATCTTTTCCTATTCTCTAGGTGGAGGATGAAAATCTTTGCTCGTTGACTTAGGTACATACTCAAATGCTAATCATAATATATCCATCACCAAGCATGCAATGGCTCCATTCATGATGCTGTATTAGCCAACTCCAAATGCAAGTGAGGGCACGATATGACGAGTGTCTTGGGGCAATTACTTTTTGCCTTGCACAAAGATTATCACCCTTTCGGGGATGAATCAAGAATTCTTTCAGTTGAATGTGTTGTAGATTATTGGGAAATCCGTTCAAAATTGTCTCCCATAGAATTGCACAAGGAAAAATTGAGACGTATAGCCCTATGAGTACCTGAATATATATAGTCTCGCAAGTAAGATTCAAGCGGCTCCACTCTATATATACCTCGATATGTTCAAGGAATGATGTCAAAATTTCAAGAACAAAACCAGTTCCATCTTCTGAGGCTTTGGCCTATAAGGAAGCAACTATTTATAGTGAGTTAGAAGGGTTGGCATAAGACCTATCCTCACTTGGGTCATTCCCGAGAGATTTTTTCCTCAACTGGCAGACCCTCTACTGTTAAAAGATTGGTAACCAGGATTGGCGAGCTTAGGAGTTCTAGATTTCTGATTCTTCAAAAGAAGAAGAGCATACTCTCCTAGTCCATGCCGTTTTCTCCTCAAACACTTAAAACAATATTCTTTCCCTCAAGCTATGTTGAGCTTGATTTAATGATTCCTATTTTAAAGAAAACAGAAAAGGAAAGTTTATTTTGTCCAATTAACCACAATATTTAGTGAGTTTGAGTTGTTCAATTATTGAATCCAAAAGAAATTAAATGATTTTGTTCATTGATCCCACATGATTTAGTGATTTGTGTTTGTTCAATTTCTATCCCAAAATGAATTAAACAGTTTGTTTGTTGTTCATGTACTCCCTATTTCATCCTAAATGATAAGACAACGCCCGACTTTCTAATTCTCCTCAAGAGGAAAAGAGCATAATATCTAATTGTCTTAGCAAGTAGAGAAATGGTTTTATGTCTTTAGAAAGCAGGGAAATAGAAGTCAAGATGGGGTTGGCAACCTGTGAAAACCACGTTAGTATTTATCTAATCTAACTTCATGAAAAACCTCCAAATATGCCCTGCAAACACCTATCAAGCTGCAAAATACCACAAACACCACTTTTCCAAAATGTTAGGATTAGTCAAATAAAATGCACAAACTTTCAAACCAGATGCGATCTTAAAATCCTACTAAATACGATATAGTATCCGGGATGCAAGCCTATTTACCGAATGCGAGCCTTTGTTGACCAAATACAAGCCAAAACTAGATACGATCCGAGAAATCCTAGATGCGATCCAGAATTTACACGATGTGAGGGCGTATCCGGGATGCGATCCTGCAAGATTAAATGAGATTCTGTGAATGATTCTTGAGCCTGCAAATTGTAAAAAATGTGTTAGAAATGAGGCTAAATTGAAAATTGAGCCCCACGGTGGACGCCAAAAATGTGTGTGTGTATTTGGGTACCTGATGAAAACAACACAAACACTCAATAGGTCATTGCATTAGTCCAAATGGTTAGGTAAAATATTCAAAACCACTAATATCGACCTATTGCCTTCTAACTAGAAAGAGTGTGATTAGTTGCATATTAGCCCTCAGAATATGCTAAAAATCAGTGACATACTATTCTAATATGAAGGATTTAATTCATAATTAAGCTAAAAAGATGATAAAGCATGTATTCTAGCTCTAAAAGATGAAACTAAAACAATACAAAAGCATGAAATAATGAGTGGAATGTGAATCTAGGATGAATCCAATAGCATAACAATGTAATTTAGATCTAATGTGAAGGCTTATTTGCTCTCAAAATAGGCTTCTATTTATAGAAGAATAGGAGAGAGAGAGGGGGGACAAGGTTCATTTATGAATTAGAAGACTCATAAATGAAGATGTAAGAGCC
>MU227000.1:1651314-1662716 GCA_018584345.1 Thuja plicata
ATAGCTTAGATTATCATCTTGCAAGAAGATTTGAGACTAGTTCCTCATACTAGCTCTTGAATCTTTCTTCTTGTTTTCATAAGTCTTGCATTTGCATTGGGATCCATAGTATTTGTGTGTTTGAGAGGGCACACCCACATATAATCTAAATAATCAAATCAAAATGAGTAAAATAGGGTGCATTTGTTTACTCATTTTTAGCTTAATCTGATGTTACTTTGGTTTTCTTTGTTGCTTTCTTGTTTTCTTACATGCTTTTGAAATGATATATGTGCTGACCCGCTAATATTTTCATGTTTGAGCTTGCTCCCAATAGGTTGAAGGATTCCTCATATATATATATATATATATATATATATGTTGGCGAGGAGATTTTGCCTTCTTTTCTTAACTCAATAAATCACTCTACTACCCTTCTTTGAAGACAAAAGATTTCAATCCAACAATTGGGTAAGTGTATACTTATCACTTCCCTCTGAATTTTTAACTAGGTACATCTCCCTCTCCTAGTTATTCAAAGAATAATATATTCTAATGTATGAGACATACTTTTAATCAGAAAACACATAAGGTTGCCCTATTCATTCCTAAATGAGATGCACATTTGTTATTTCCACTTCAATAATAGCTTAAACAGAAAATCAAAGTTTTTTGGTACGATTCACATATCAAATCCAAGAAACCAGTAACAGGAAATCAAACTTCTCTATAATCAACTTCCACTTCAAATTCAAGAAATTAAGAACATAAAATCAAAGTTCTCCATTAATCATTTCAAATACGTAAAATTTTAACATCAAAGGAAAGAAAGCTTCCAAATGATAGATCTTGACACGCTGAAAAATTGTAAGCGTATGTGTTCCACATGAATCAATATTCACAAAGAAATACTCATCCGCGAAGCTTAAACACCAAGATTTAAAATTAGGAAACACCAATTACTTATATTCTTAATGCAACAAAGACAAAAATGTTTTTCCAGTTCTTATTCTATTTCAATCTTGTATCAAACCAGAGATTTCTTTCAGAAAAAAACCAAAAACTAAAAAAAAGTATCAAAATTATCTAACTTTCTAACTATTTTTTCGAACCCCTAGCTGTTCTTTACTAAACTATTAAATAATAGTCTATGCAAAAACTAGGGGAGATCTCCTTGAAAACCCAACCTCCCTAGAGACAGTTACCAAAGTTTAACAATGTTTTTGGGACACGTGTCCCTAGTAAGTATCAAAACATGAAAATAAATTTTAAAAGATTAAACAAAGCCACCATCTAGTTACGCATCATCATCCTCATCAGATCCATGTGTAGTTTTCAAGGAAGTACAAGCGGCTAGAAATTCCTAAGTCATGTGCATGTTCATATTTTTCATGCCGAGGATCTTGGTCTTGGTAGTTTCCTTTTCCTATTTCAGCTTCAGTACCTTCTCAACATATTTGGGAAATTGATCTACACTATATCTGCCGCCGCGAGGTTTTCCTTGGTCCTTCTCAACTCCATGTTCGCCTTGAACACCTTGACAACTTGATCTGTATCCAAACCACAAATTCCTATTTTTCATTCATGCATTGGGGTCACCACCCTATTACCATTCACTAGGATCCCATGCATATCTTTGAGCTCGTATTCCCAACCTTTCATGTCAGAAATCATGGTTCTAAAAGTAGAGATTCTCTGGCAAATTGTCCTCCTCAAGACAAAGAATTGACTTTCATCAGCCATTAATTTGAGGGACCATTCTACTAGGAACTTGGGGATTCCGTACTTCTCTAGTTTGACCATCTTGGTCAACAGGGCTCCCCATTTGTTCTCCTCTATTTCCCGGCTTTGATTTTGGGTTTGAATCTCTCCAATAAGAGCTTGCACATCAGTGTACAGATCCCTGGAGTCATGAATGTACTTACCCCCATCCTTAATTATGCTCTCCATCCAGTCATCCACCGTAGTTGCCATTGCTCTGCCATGCTGAATTCAGCTCAACAACCTTTTACTTTCAGGGGATGTGGGGTCAAAATTCTTTGGAGCCTATGCTAATGGAAGCATGTTGAAACAACAGAAAGTGTCAATAAACTTAGCCAAAACTCAGACTGTCTATTTTAGTTCTTGCTTCTCTTTACTATCCTTCATGGACCAGGTGAGCATTCTATGAGAGGATTGTTTAAAGTGGTGATTGTCTACTTCTTGATCCATAGAGGCCAAATCCACTTTAGTAACTTTGAAATCCTCTACAGTGTTGGGAATAAAAGTCCACCAACACAACTGAGAGGGGGGTGGATCAGCTGTGAGACAAATTATTAGACATTAAACTTTATACATAAGAACGTTAATCCAAATGAAAACACAATAAATGCCAACACCATAATACAATCCTTTGTTGTCGAGGAAACCCTGTTAAAGGTAAAACCTTGGTGGGAATTATCACCCACAAATGATGTACTAAGAGTATAGTATCCCTGTTAAAAGATTTAACCCTGTTAGGAGCTTATTAATGCATTACAGTACATAGTCCATGTTAAAGGTCAAACCTTGTTAGGAGTCAAGAGTAACAATGGGCTCTCTGCCCAGGCACTCTTCCTAAAGAAGGTTATATCCACCCTTAGGACTTACTGTCTGAAATACAAATGTATAAGAGATATACAATCTAGTGAGCTGTCTGATAGCAACTGTCTTTTCTTGGTTAGTTCCAATGAAGTAACATAATCACAACCTCTAATTTACATCCAATAGACTTCGTACAAACAAGCTCATAGCTTCCACACTTCGCTGTCTCTTCCACACTACCATAAAAGAAAACAAATTTGTTTTATACATATTTACAATAAGAAAATAGGTTTCCCAATTAAGACTTCCCCAATGCACAAATAATTACATAACCTCTTGCTAAGATACAGACAGTACCTATAACACATAAACATTAAATATAATTCATCAAATATAATCCAAGATTCGTAATCCACGCTCAAAATCCATAATACACGCTTCATATATGAAGTCAGCCCCAAATAGGTCTCCTTGAGAACACATGGCACAGTTGACGTCACCAAGAGTCCTACGACCTATTAAATATAAACAACCTTCCTTAACATGTCTTCTGCCATCCCTTAATCTCTCATAACCTGAATCCATGTCACACGTAAGTTATTCTGAAAACACAGAGACTAACTCTGTCAAAGATCACTGTCACCGTCCAGTACCCAGTCTTCACTAAAACATCTGTAAATCATCCAATATATAATATTAAGCCATGTGACATTAGAAATAAGATCACAAAATATCCTTGTACATATAACCATCTTCGCTCGCTCTGTATCAACAGTACAATACCCATACACTTCTGTCAATCATCAAGCAACAGTAATAACCAGTCTGATCTCCCTCCATAGAAATATATGTTGACATCAGTGACAAAACATGAATTCCAAAAAAAACATCAAAAACCAATTCCAACAATACCCCCTTTGGCATTGATGACAACATATGGGAAAATCCATCAACGCAAAAGTACACTCTCAATACAATCTTCTCAATATCCTCAACACAATTCTCCCTAGAATAGTAGAGATTTTCTCATAGAATCTCTCCCCCTTTGACAACAATGGAAAATGGTGCCATAAATCTGCTTCAGACCATTTTCCTTCTGCAAGGCATAGCTTTTTCAAATCTTCATGCCTCCAACAACCAGGTGCAAAATCACCCAAATGTGTTCTATAATGTTTTTGTGATCACTCCCCCTAAGGAGTAGATCCATACATCAAGTTCAGAAAATGATATAGCTCTGAAAGCCACTAGACTAATGCAATCCTGCATCAATTTAGTTCTCACAAGGATGGGCTCACACCCCAAGAATACCTCTGAGATAGTCAAAGGCATCCTTTGACAAAGGTTTTGTAAATATATCTTCTATTTGTTCCTTTGTGCTGATATACTCCAATTTAATCTCCTTCTCTGCTACCTTGTCTCTCAAGAAATGATACTTAATGGAAATATGTTTAGTCTTTGAATGCATTACTGGATTCTTTGATATATTCACTGTGCTAGTATTATCACAATGGATAACCACTGGCTCATCAAAATTTATCCCAATGTTCTTCAAAATTTGCTTCATCCAAACAATCTGTGTGGAATTTATAGCAACAAAAACATACTCATATTCTACAGTAGACTAAGCTATACAATCCCTCTTTTTACTTAACCAAGAAACCAACCTTTTACCAAGAAATAATGCTCCACCACTTGTACTCTTTCTTTCATCAATATTTCTTTCCCAATCAGCATCGGTATAAGCATGTAAATCAAAATCATTAGATTTTTTAATACCATAAGCCATAATCTAGTGTTCCTTTGAGATATCCAGTTATTCTTTTTACAATAGCAAGGTGTGTCTCTTTAGGATCTGCTTGATATCTTGCCACAGTTCCTACTACATTAGCAATATCTAGTCTGGCGTGAGTCAGATATCAGATATTGTAAGCCTCCAATCATATATCTGTACTTTTTTTGAAAAAATATGAGATTCATCAGTAGTAGTAAGCTTGTGACCAATAACCATAGGTGTTCCAACAGGTTTACAATATTCCCTTCCAAACATTTTCAACATTTCTTTAAGATACTTTGTCTGAGAAATAAAAATACCACTCTTGTTCTAATTAATTTGCAATCCAAGGAAAAATTTCATCTCACCAATCATTGACGTCTCAAATTTATTTTCCATTTCTGTAGAGAAATCTTTCCTCATTACATCAATTTCTCCAAAAATGATATCATCAACAAAAACTTCAACTATTAGAATTCCATCTTCATTTGTTCTTAAGTACAAATTGTTGTCTACATTACCTTTTATGAAACCAAGACGAAGTAGATACCTGTCCAATCTTGCATACCATGATCTTGGTGCTTGTTTCAGTCCATACAAGGATTTCTTCAACATTCAAACCATGTCCTCATCTTTCGTCAAATGAAATCCATCAGGGTTTTCAATATATACTTCCTCTTCTAGATCTCTATTCATAAATGCAGATTTCACACCCATCTGATATACTTTGAAGTCTTTGTGTGCAGCATGGGAAAGAAATAATCTTACAACCTCAATCCTGGCAACGGGAGAAAATGTTTCTTCAAAGTCTATAACTTCTCTAATATGAATTCTGTTCAAAGTATAAACAACAATACCAACAAATTCTCTCCAATGAACATGAGATATATTTCCTTCCAACAACATAGTTCTAGTAGCATCTAATATTATTCTGTTACTTTGCACTGCTATCCCATTCTGTTGTAGTGTCATAGGAGTGGATGTTTGTCTGTATATTCCATGCTCTTCATAGTAGGTATTGAACAAATCTGAAGTAAACTCTCCACCTCTATATGATCTCAAACATTTTATCTTTAAGCCTGATTCATTCTCAACTTTTTCTTTGAATATCTTGAATTTGAATATGTAACCCACATCATCCTAGAAAAGTCACCAACAAAAAGAATAAAATACCTTACACCATAGTAAGATCTTGTTCTTGTAGGACCACACAGATCTGTATTCACTAGATCCAACTTCCCTTTTGCCGAGTAAGATTTTCTTTTAAAATTTCTTCTAGTCTGTTTCCCCATTACACATTTTCTACACATGGTGTTAGATGGTTTCACAATCATCGGTAGGTCTATAACTACATTAGTCATACTTTCCTTCACAATATTATCAAAATTCACATGACAAAATCTTCTATGCCATAACCAACTGTCATCAACCTTCGCAACAAAATAAGAAGCCTCAGATGTATTTAATTCAAATACATTACCTCTGGATTTAGTACCAGATGCAATCAAGTCTCCTGACTTACTTCTGATAGATCATTTCCCATCAATGAATTTCAATTGATAACCTTTGTCCACTAGCTATCCAATGCTCAATAAATTATGCTTAAGTCCATCAACAAGTAATACATTGTCAGTATTGGTCTTTCCATCCAGAGAAATAGATCCAACTCTAATGATAAGCTTAGGAGTATTGTCACCAAATGTCACAACACCACCATCATACTTGGTTAGCTTAACAAATTTATTTCTATTTCCAGTCATATGGTGTTGTAAGATAAGAATATGTATATTGTATGTAATGTGTAAGATATAAATGTATGTAATAGAAGAAATGGGTGTTGAATGTGTATTTAAAGGTTTTGCGGGAAGATAATATTCTCCTCCTAGCCCCAAATTTCATAAAGGAAAGATCCACTTTGATCAACCATAAGAAAATGGTTAATGCACAAATGCATCAATCAATTAGAAATAAGCAGAAAGAAGAAAGCCTTACATTCACGGTTTATAGATGAAGAGTGTGTAATATATTTTAATTGATTAAAACCTATATTGAAATGAATTGAAGGCAAGTACTAACCTCAAAGTATAGTAGATCTAGAAATTACTATTTTCTGGCGTCTGTATCAGGTTTCGGGAAATTCTACAATCAGATCTGGAACAGAAACACAGAGATAGAGAAAACCCAAAAATATTTCCTTTTCTAAGTCAGGTCGACGTTGACCCAAATGTGGGGCGCAATTGCACCCCTTTATGTCAAATTTGACCTGCACTGCTCCGACAGAAATTCTGTTTGCAGATCTCGAAAGTTGACCGAAAAGGGTATTTGAATCTGTTCTATAATTTGTTGTCTTGTACCTATACCTACAAGGAAAATGGTTTTGTTTGTTGGGGGGGAGCGGTTTGCCTTGGTCAAACCCCAATTTTGGAATTAACCTTAAAATATAATTGAAATTTCAGAGATAAACAAAGTAAATAAACAAATTCACCTTGCTTGTATGGAAACCCTTGTTGAGGATTCGAATCCTTGGATCCATAAGTATGAATGCACAAAATGAATTTAGAATGTAGAATGTAGGATGTAGGATGTAGGATGTCTCAAATCAATTGCTTTTAGATCTTCAACACCAATCTTGAATGGATCTTGGAATAAGAAGAAGCTTGATTGGATGTGGATGGAGAAATCTTCAACAAGAGGGCTCCATAGAGCTTTAATCCTTCAATGGCTACTAATGGATCTCCTTGATGAATTGAATGCTTAAATGCATAGATTATCCTTCAGCCGATTTATTTTATCTTCTTGTGTCTTGTGATTTCAATTCTTAGAGAAAATGAGAGGAGAAAAGATTCCTTATATACAAATCTAGGGCACAATCTTCAAGGGAGGCTGACATAGAAGAATTAAATTCCAATTAGGCCCATACCCCTAGAAGTGGACCTATACTAAATATAATTTTAAGAGTCGTTACTTCAGAGTCTAAAACAACCGACTCAAAAGCGGTAATTAAATATTTCCAAATAATGACATTCGGAAACCTGAAATTTGGACTCTGGGTCAGGGTTAAGGTCGACCTTGACCCTGAGGTCAAGAAACTCAAATTTGCAGAGCAGGATATGAGAAACAGGCTGGAGAGAAGTGAAAAATAGGGCAGAACAGGGGAAAAGCCAGATCCAAGTCAAAGACCCATTCAAGGCGTTTGAAATGACCCCAAACCACTTACTCAGAGGGCTAAACTAGTCCAAAATGGAAGTGCTTCCATTTTTTGACGATACAGGTGTGAACAACCATTATCTATGACCCATTCAGATTTCTTTTCAACATGTGACACTAAGGCTCTTTCTTCATGAATAGGTTCATCAGCCTTGATAGAAATAAATCAAACCTCATCATAATCAATAGCATCATCATCAAAAACACCTTCACTAGCATAGTAGCATTCCTTATCCTTGGAATACTTAGGTTTATAAAACTTAGATTTATGCTTTGGAACCCTTGTAGGACATCTAGCTGAAAAATGACCTATCTTATTACATGAAAAACATTTCAGAGGTAACTTTCCTTCAAACTTACCCTTACCTCTCTTTTTGCTTCTAGTGATCAGGGCCACAATTTCATCTAACTTTCTTTCTTCCTGTATCTATCCCTAGTCATCAACATATTCACCAAGCTCTTCTCTTAAGTCACTAATGTTGGTGCTCACAGTTCTTGATAAAGTCCTTTTATTTTTATGCACAGTCGCCTTGAATGCTATCTCAACTTTAGGTAATGAATCTCCCAACTCTGCGGCCTCAAAGGTAGTTAATTTTGCAATCAACATCTATCTATTAAAGTTCATAGTTAAAGGTGTGATCTCTTGTATAGCTTGCACTTTAGTTTTTTAAATAGGTGTAAAATATATAAGAATCTTTGCGATCACTTCTTCTTCAGTGTATGTGCCTCCAGAGTTTCTAATCCCAATAGCAACCTTCGTGACTCTCTGTACACATGTTCTAATGTTCTCATCATCTCTAATTTTTAGTTTTCCCATCCTCGTCTTCCATTTTTGCAACTTCGCCTGCTTAGTAAACTTATCTCCTTCATATAGTGCTTCAAATCTTGACCAAACTTTATGTGCAGAATCCAAATCCTTAACCTCTGGGAATTCACCTTCATAGAGCGCACTAATCAGTGCTTCTCTTGTGACCATGTTATATGAAAATATCTTCTTTTCTTCATCAATAAATTTATCTAGTTCAACCTTAGCCTTCATCTGTACATCCTTCTTTGTGATCATCCAGTAGTCGATTCCCAAGCATAGAAAGTTTTCAGGATCAAATTTTGGTCTATCCTTCCTATAGAATGCCATCTTTAGGATCACCTCAAGTTGTTAAGCTTTATCTCTAAGGACCAGTAGCTCTGATACCAATTGTTAGGAATAACAATCCACCAACACATCTGAGAGGGGGGGGGGTGAATCAGTTGTGACATATATTATTAAACATTAAACTTTATTCCAAATGATAACACAGTAAATTCCAACACCATAACATAATCCTTTGTTGCCAAGGAAACCCTGTTAAAGGTAAAACCTCGGTGGGAATTATCACCCAAAAATGATGTACTGAGACTATAGTATCACTGTTAAAAGATTTATCCCTATTAGGAGCTTATTAATTCATCATACTACACAATCCTTGTTAAAGGACAAACCCTGTTAGTAGTCAAGAGTAACAGTAGGCTCACTACCCAGGCACACTACCTAAAGAAGGTTAAATCCACCCTCAGGACTTACTATCCAAAATAAAAATGTATAAGAGATATACAATCCAGTGAACTATCTGATAGCAACTATCTTTTCTTGGTCAGTTCCAATGAAGTAACATAATCAAAACCTCTACTTTACATCCAACAGACTTCGCAAAAACAAGCTCGCAGCTTCCACACTTCACTTTCTCTTACACACTACCATAAAAGAAAACAAATTTCTTTTATAGAGATTTACAATAAGCAAATATGTCAGCCAACTAAGAATTCCCCAATGTACAAATAATTACATAACTTCTTGCTAAGATACACACGGTACCTATAACAAGTAAACATCAAATATAATTCATCAAAGATTATCCAAGATCCATAATCCACGCTCGATTTCCATAATATACCACTACAACATTTGGGGTCGAATTTCGACGCCAATTTGTGATGGAACTACCATTTGTGTGTGATTTTTGTGTTTTTTTTTCAAGTTCCCCCGATGTTGTCATAATAGTGATGGTACTGTCAGAATTGCGACAACCGCGTGATTATAAACAAAAAAAATAAAAAGAAAGGCTCATTTCTAATTTAGTGCGAAGAGGGCCTAACTGTGGAAGATTGGAATCTTCGTATATGTTATCCATGACTTGATCAAGTAGGAATTCGAGCTTTTTATTATCATTAACTCAACTTCATTTTGATGGCATTTGTTCATTTAATGGCACAATATGAATGTTAATACTAGCATTGTTGGCATTGTTAATACTGGAAATGTCTTGATGGATTGCAAGCTTCAAGCTAGGGCATTATGCATTATTTATGAGCTCACTATTTAATACTGGCATTGTTTACATCTTTGCATTTCGAATGCTTGATGACCTGCAAGCTTTGAGAGCTAGGGAATTGTTTCTATTACCTTCAAGGTATTGTGTGAAGTGTTTGATCTCTCTTTATTTGTTTTGCTGTTGATATTCACTGTGTGGTACTCTTTGTTTATGATAATTTTAATGAGGAAATGTCTCGATGGCTTGCGGGATGCAAGTTAGGGAATCATGCATTGTTTATTAGATCGCTATTTAATACTGACATTGTTTACATCTTTGCATTTCGAATGCTTGATGACCCACGAGCTTTGAGAGCTAGGGCATCGTTGCTGTTACCTTCAAGGCATTGTGCAAAGTGTTTGATCTCTCTTTATTTGGTTTTTTGTTGATATTCACTATGTGGTACTCCGTATTGATGATCATTTCATGAGGAAATGTCTTGATGGCTTGCGGGCTGCAAGCTAGGGCATCATGCATTGTTTATTAGCTCACTGTTTAATACTGACATTGTTTACATCTTTGCATATGGAATGCTTGATGACCCATGAGCTTTGAGAGCTAGGGCATCATTGCTATTACCTTCAAGGCATCGTGTGAAGTGTTTTATCTCTCTTTATTTGTTTTACTGTTGATATTCACTATGTGGTACTCCCCATTTATGATCATTTCATGAGAAAATATCTTGATGGCTCGCGGGCTACAAGCTAGGGCACCATGCATTGTTTATGAGCTCACTATTTAATACTGACATTCATTTACATCTTTTCATTTGGAATTCTTGATGACCCGCGAGCTTTGAGAGCTAGGACATCATTGCTATTACCTTCAAGGAATTCTGTCAAGTGTTTGATATCTCTTTATTTGTTTTTCTGTTGATATTCACTATGTGGTACTCAATGTTTATGATAATTTCATGAGGAAAAACATGGTATCTTCTTTCCTTTCTGTAGCATTCTTCTGAGTGCACATGTCTTGTAGTGTGGTTTTTCTTTTAGAAGTGTATGGCTTGACTATGCACATTCATAATTGTAGATGATGATTAGTATTAGGATGTCATTCATTGCTTAGATCTTCTTGATCTAACCCCCATCTCTCTTTTATTTTCAGGTTATGGATCACGCAGGAGCACACTGGATTCATACTAGGGTCAAAAATTCATCACTTCAAGCAATATCTGGTACCCTTATTATTTATGTTCATCCTCTTATGTATGCTTGTACTCTTGCATATTCTTCTGAAAGTTGGCTATGCTCACAACAACCCAAATGATTTTATCTTTTAGTTCCTTTCCTTGTATAGTATATACAAGTTATTTGGCATATATATAGTATATACATGTAATCTTTAGATGCAAAAATTGCTTTTCCTATACATGTATCTTTTCATGAAATGAACACAAATTAAACATGATCATCTAATAATGCAAACTAGGGTACTGTAGTCACTCATCTAGTAATTAGGTTACCAATGTACAATGAGGTAACTATTTGTATATATCAAACCATGAAGATGATGCTTAGGAGACAGTGGAGCTA
>MU227000.1:1708822-1756492 GCA_018584345.1 Thuja plicata
CTTACTGTACCACCATTATAGTATTCAAAAGTATTAAACTTTTCTTTGTCACCGGTCATATGGTGAGTGCAGCCACTATCTATAATCTAGATATAATTCTTACTAATCTTAGATATGAGTGCAGTTTTTTCATACCTTTCATCTTCATCTAAATCATCCTTCACAACTACAAATACTATCTTGATGTCATCATCCAGTTCGGTGTCAGTATCTTCATCTTTGCAAGCAGCTAGATAGCTAGAATTCTTGCCTTTATCCTTGTAGTCTCGGGTATCCTTTCTTTCTGATCGTCGATAACCTCTATAATCTTTGTTATCACCTCTGTTAGATTTATTCTCAAAAGATTTGTCATCACTTCTGTTATCTTTTCTTTTGTTAGGACATCTTGCAGCAAAGTGTCCAATTTTTTTACAATTAAAACATACAAGTGGTAACTTGCCTTGTATTTATGTTTGCCTCTCTGCATTCTTCTTTCCATGAGTGCTTCTATTTCATCTAGATCTTCTTCTTCACTTTCACTTTCTTTGTCTCTCCTAGATGAGTGTCTCTAACTAGATTTGCTTATTCTCATAGAAGACTTAAATGCAGACTCTAAGCTTGGTAAGACACTATTGTCAAATTTATTCATCTCAAATGAAATCAGTCTACCAATTAGGCTATCAAGAGTAACTGTATTGTTTGCTACTGCTCTCATTTCTTAAATAGCAGACTCTAATAGCATATACAGGAAAGAAGGTTCTTAAGATTTTACTTACCACTATCTCCTCTTCAAGTGTACCTCCAACACCTCATATAGCATTGACTACTTTTATTCTTGTGTTGTATTGTGTGATTTTTTCACCTTCTTTCATTCTGATATCATCAAAATTTTCTCTAAGGCTTTCTGCCTTGGCTCTCAGAACATTTGTATCACCTCTATGTACAAGCTTCAGTTTGTCCCACATTGTCTTTGCAGTTTTGCAATCTTTGACATCTTCAAATTTAGCATCAAAGAGTGAGGAAGAAAGCTCTATAACCATGTAGTTATGCTCATGCTTCTCTCTCAATTGATCTACTGTCAATGGTCCTGTAGGAAATACATATTTAGTAGCTAAGTATTGAGTAATATCATTACCAATACTTAATAAGTGGAGTCTTATCCTACTTTTTCATGAAGCAAAGTTGTCTTTGTTCAACTTAGGCACATCTTGTCTGTTCATCTTGTGATCTTTACTTAGGTCTTGAAACCTTCCTTCTAAGCACACAAGCTCTGATACCAATTGTTAGTAATAACTGAGGGGGGGGGGTGAATCAGTGGCCTTAAAATTTATCCTTTAATCTTTTACCACCAATCAATACACCTCAGATTATTAAGTCCCTACAAGATGCATGCGTTGAAATACTTTGAAATAATTAACTGTCTGTTGGTTTACCTTGTCTATCCTTATTCTCCTTGATTACTGATAAACAGTAAAACTTATTTACCGATACTCAGTAAATATGTAGAATATACCAATCAATCCAGAAATGCATATGTGAAATGTAAAACAATAAAGTAATAGACCATACACACATAACACATGAATTTTAACGTGGAAACCCTGTTAAGGGAAAAACCACTGGGACCGGTACCCCAAATTTTCACTCTTCTAAAGTGAGCCTTGTTAGGAGCCAACCCTGTTAAAGGTTACAAACACACTGTTAAGTGTGACCTTGTTAGAGGATTTTTATACATAGATTGTCACTTAGTATCTGGCATCTATTTTTCTACCATCCTTGAATTAGCCTTCTTCTTAGACTATCAATAGGCTTTAGGCAAATCTTGCTACCATCCTTGAATAAACCTTATTCTTAGGCTGTCAACATTATTTATGCAAATTCAATGCTACTTTCATGAATCAACCTTTTTGGCAATCTGTTAGGATATACCTCAATTATAGAAGACGGTTAAGTCCTGCTCTATTAAGAGACTTAATGCTTCAATGCTTAAACTGAAACACAATGACTTGTTTCTAATGCAACTTGAATTGTAGATTATCAGATCTATTTAAGTACAATACCTCTCTGATCAATGTATCAATTCAATTCCTTTGTGCTCCACACTTTTTTCTCTGTGATGTTGTTCTTCACTATTCATCGGTGTCTGCATAATTCTTTAGCTCTCCCTCAGCTTGATTGATCAGGACTGTATGAAGTTTATCCTTCACCAGTTTCTCTTCAGCATCTTCTTTCTATTCACTCCCCTTCTGTGTATCTGATTGCATGCGGAAATGAATTATGCTTGTCTCTTATATAGACCTGACATTCCTTAATTCTTGATTCTTGGCGTGAAAAACAATCTAGCCAATTTGATTTACGGCTTTAACTCCTAATTTATCTCATAGTTATCTTCTTGCCAACTATATAAATATTCTTTAAATCAATTACTTAACTGTGGTCAAATAAAACAAATAAAACAACCAGTTAAGTCTATCCCTAAGCTCTGCCAGCTAGATATTTTGTCATTTTCTGATCTCTCTATTCTGTCGGTCAATTCTGCAGTTCATCGTCAGTGACAACTACCAGTTCCATTGGTGTAACTCTAGTTAGCTTCGAGATCTCCGTCCGTCGGGCAACTTTGTTTTTAGTTTGTCGGGCATCCTGTGATTTTTCTTTGTCAGGCAACACTGTCTTCTTCTCGTCGGGCATCACTGTGAATTTTTCACTGCCTTTACCGATGGTGTGCACTCCGTCGGTGTAGTCTGACACTTAGCAAATACTTGACTTTTATGCATTGTTGAAAGCATAATCATTGTTCCATTGATTCTTTGAAGTCTTTGGCATTATGTACATGACCGTACAAATGATATCAAGTTGACATCAATGAAAATATAAACCATTAACTATTTTAATGTCTTGCATCATCTTCAACTTAACATTATCAAACATTCAATCAGTTACATGTCATCAAATGACAACACAAGATAAGCCATATACTCCCTGAGAGTCAACTTTCCAACAGATATTCCATTACTACATTCGACCAACTCTTCTTGAGTTTGACACGACCTCATTTTACTTTTTACATAATAGAATCTTGGACAACTACTACTTGGTCTTCATACATTATGTTAAATCTGGTAAAGTTCACCTGACATGCAAATATTAAAACCGTTTATAATGTCTAGCATGGATTCCAAGAAAGTCTATTTATCTCTCATGTTAGATTCCTCAGCATCTTCCCTTGTTTCAGAGCTTTCAATGTCATAATTTAATTCCACTTCCCATCCCTAGTTACCGACCTAATCTTCCTATATGAACATGTCAAACCAGTCTTCTTCTTGTGGCCTTCTGATATGTAAGAAGTGAAACATAAAATTTATATTTCTACGGATGGAGGGGCATATTTTCTTGAAGGTATCCAAATATTCTATTATTAAGATGGGTAGGGTAGGAATTGACATTCCTCCAATTATTGGGGAATCATAATATCACAGTTTTGGAATGGTTAGATCACCCCTAATGTTGTTGATCACTATATCTAAGTCTCCTAGATATTTCAATTTGAAGATTCGTCTACAGAGCTATCCTATGGCCTATTTATCTGGATCTAATTGTATTGCAGAGGCTATAAATATGGTCGATATATCAGAATTAGCTTTGTATCTGTCTGTGTTGGATATAGATTATCTTCCAAGGATTCTAAAAAATTCTTTAACTACCGAGAAGTGGGAAGATAGCATAATATTTTTTAGTCTTTCCCCTTTAATGACTTCATCAAAGGCTACCAGATTCTTTGGGCCTCGAATCTTAATGGGGGTGTCCATCCTAGGGGAAGGAAGAGAAATCTTTGTGGGGAGAGATATGGGGTCATTCTATTTATACTTACGGATAAGAGGAATCGAGGTGATTTGTTAAATTCAAATAGATTAATCTCCTTAGAAGTTCTAAGATTCTAAAGATCTAGACAACTGTTATTGGATTAATATAAACAATTATGTCCATTAAAATCTAACCATCCCTTGTTTAATAAAAATCTATGGGATATTTTTTGATTAATTTGTAACATTATTGTAATGCAAGGAATAGGTTTAGATTTAACTCTACCCCATAAATAATTTAACCTGGAATCCATATTTATGTAATATTCCTTAAATTCATAACTTCAAACACAATTTAAATCTTAACACAATTATCTATAACTATATAATCTTTATATAAGATCTAAAACATTCATATCCATATTGCTAAAGTCTGAAGTTTGAAAAGTATCTTAAAAGCATATGTCTACTACCAATTCTAAGGATAAGTCTACTTTACAAACTTACTGTTAATATTTAGATCTATATCAAAACCCGCCGTCTATATCTATGAACAAACTAGAGTACTACTAGAAAGGAAAATTTAATACTATAGTAAACCCCATAATTACTCTGCTATCTCCTTGCCTTTGTCATTCTTCTTTTCCTTCTTACCATGGGCATTATCTTCCTCCTCGTCTCTATGATCAACCTTATCCACCTTTAGGTACCAGTCCATGCCCTTCCATTCATTGAAAATCCTAACCTGCATTACATTCAGGACAAACATCCAGTTCCTCTTAATTGTTGGAAATCTCTTCTCAAATGCATTGTAGTCCTCGATGATCAAAATGGGATAAAATCAAACCGGGTGATTTCTGTTCCCATATTTGTTTCATTTGGGAATGCATAACTTATCATCAATATTCTCAAGGACTACCTCTAACTCATTCAGTAGGAATTTCTTGAACAGGTAGTTGCAAATTTCTCTTATATCCACCTTATCCATGTCAACATGGAGTATAGTAGCCACAAACATGGCTATTATTTTAGTATTGTTCTTTGGGAAAACCTCAAGTAGCGAGAACTCCTTACCCACAATCTTCATTACAGCTCTAAAGATAAGATCATGCTTAAATTTCATCATCTTTCCTAATTTTATCTCTGTTATTTCTCCCCAAAATGACATCTCCCTCTTGCCTAATTTCATCTTAATCGGTGTGTCCATACTTCTAGCTAGTTCATTTATCACTTCTAATGGAATTAATTACAAATGCTTCTATGATATTTAATTAGTCTATACATGTGTGGAGTTAATTACTCATGATGACAATCTGTATCCTATAGTTGTAAACCATTACTATCTGTTCTACTCGATCTTCACAAATTTTTATTCATGCTTCATATTTCCTTACACCACTTCTTTTAAATCATTATTGCATTGTATTCAATACCATCTTAGATGGAGAGCTATCTTTTATCATGTTTCTTTGTGCTAAAAAGTAAGTAATTATAGCTTCTTGAGAAGCATTAAATTGGCTAAATTCTCCCTTACCTTTACATGATTTTCTTTTGTCGTGAGGATAAATGAGTGAGATAAGGTGATAATTAGGGATTTTATATTATTATGTATGCAAGATGGTACTTTATTGAATCATTATTTTATATTTTCCCTTACAAATTGCTGAGGTCTTACATAATGTTTTCGGAGTCTCCCCCTGTTTATTCTAAAAAATGTGTTTTACAGTTTATGTGTGTTTTGGGATTAATAAAAGGGGCCTATTTGAAGTGTATTCCTCCTGTATATAGGCAAAATGGTATCATGTTTTAAGATAAGGGAAAAGTGTGGGAGTATTGGCTAGTTTCTACTATTTTTACCTGTCTAATAATCCTATGTTTGCGATTGAATGTAAATACATATTCCTGTGTATTACTAATTTTTAAATTTGTAATTGGATTGAACTACTAATAAATACATGTGTATTCGACCTAAAATAGCATATAATATTATTTCTTTTGTCATAATTAATCTAACTGTATATTTCTATGCTTATTGTTGTTTTTGTTATCTCTATTAATTTCTTTTTTTCAATTAAAGAGATTTTGTATTCCTATGTCTAAACCTCTATACCGTCGTCAATATTTTATTAATCCTCGGGGTTAGGATATCTAGTTATATTTATGGGTATGTTCTGGTTACAAGTTTGGAAAAGACTAGACAGGTTTGAGATTGGTATAAATAGTTGTTTATCTAGAACTCTTATTTTGGTTGTAATGTAATTTTGTAAAATTAACTTCCTATGTTATTCTAATTTCTTCTATTATTGTACCATTTTCTCCTTTGTTAGCTAGTTCATCGGCCATCTTGTTTCCTTCTTGATATATATGGTTAAATTTTGTTAGATTAAAGTACTCTAGAAGATCTACTTCTCTTTCAAGTCTAGTATTTAGGTTTCAATTGGGGGTATTTCTTGTTCTTATTGTATTAATGATTATTTGTGAGTCTTCTTCTATCTCCAAATTTTTGATTCCTAACTTTTTACAAAGTATTAACCCTATAATCAAGGCCTCCAATTCTGCTATATTGTTGGTGGTATTTTCAATAGGTTTTGCAAATTTTCCATAAATTTTTCTTTCCCAGTTATGTACTACACATCCAATTCCTGAAGTGCCTATGTTTCCTCAAGACGATCCATCAAAGTTTATCTTAAACCATTCCCGTTGTGGAGGTGTCCATTTGAATTTTTTTCTTGCCTCCTTGCTATTATTTCCTTTTTTACCATATTGAGGGGGAATAGTTAAGACAAACCATTCTTTCCTCATCTCACTGTCCCAATATGAAAAAGAACCTTCAATTTGATTCTTATTTTTTAGTCTACTATTTATGGCTTCGACAATGTCAGCTTCAATCTTGTTCTGGAGACTTTTTCATCCATATCCTTTTCCTGAAAGATTCTTTGATTATGTTCTTTCCATATTTCCCATACCATTATTGATGGAGCTATTATCCAGGCTATTCTATATAAAATTTTATTCTTAATGATTGGCCAGGCTTTCATACGATCTATTAAATTGTTGGGTATTATAGTCTTAAGTTGAAGTTTCTATGTAACCATCACCAATATTTTTCAATATAAGGGCATGTAACTAAAAGATGATCTACTATTTCTGCTTCATTTTTGCATAGGACACATCTAGATAGTCCTTCAAAACCTATTCTCCTAAACCATTCAACTGTGATGATTCTCTTTTGGAGTGCAACACATAAAAAGGTGCCTAGTTTTGGTAAACATTCCTTATCCCAACACAAGTGCAATGGAAGTTCCAATTTCTGCCATTGTTCCTTTTTAACCAAGGAGTCATAACCTTCTTTTACTATACATGATCTTGTTTTTGACCTTATCCAAATCAGTTTATCATCTGTATTTTTAGGAAAGATTTGTCTCTCAATAAGAATTTTTGGAAGTTATGTTTTCTCTATTTGAGTTAGTGGAGTATTATCAAGGGGTCTCCATTTCCATCCTAGACTAGGATCTTCTTCTGGAAATGCGATATAATTGTTTATATTATTACCCCATAGATTGAATAATTTCTCTTTTATTTCTGGAGATATACTATTGTGTAGAGGCACATATCCTCCCCACGAGTCTTCCCAAAATAATGTTGATTTACCTTTTCCAATATCCCATGTAATTTTATCTATAATAATATCTCTGCACTCCAGAATGAAATTCCAAGCCTTTGAGCCTTTAGGAGGGTTCATTGTCCTAACTATGCTTGTTGAATCATTGTTGTTTAGATATTTATTTGTTAATACCTTTTATTTTTTGGTTCTTGGTGTATTTTCCACACCAACTTAGCCCCTAATGCCATACTTTTCCATTTGGATTTTCTAATGCCTAAACCTCCAACTTCCTATGGTCTAGTAATTTTATCCCACCTTATTAAAGCCATTTTGCTATTATTAGAAGCTCGTTGCCAAAATAATTTTTCCATTATCATTTCTAGCTTCTCTTTTGCATTTTGTGAAATGAGCATACATGACATTTGATAGGTAGGAATTGCCGATAATACTATTTTTATCATAGATATACGACCTGCATTTGATAACCACTTACTCTTCAAGGTGTCTATTTTATTTTCTATCTTTTTAACTAAAGGATCTCATAATTTTTTTGTTCTATTTCCATTTTCTATTGGCATTCCTAGGTATTTACATGAGAAATTTTATTTTTTTAAATCCAAGATTTGGCAGATTTCTTCCTCTTTCTTTGGATTTGTGTTTATGAAGAAAATTTCAGACTTGTTAGAATTTACTTTTTGTCCAGAGGCTTTCATATATATACACATGCACGCACACACGCACACACACGCGCGCGCACACACACACACACATAACATTTACTTATAATTTTTAGCTTCTTCTTTTGATCTTTTTGCCGATAATAATGTATCATCATCAAATTGTTGATGAGTAATGTTTGGTACTCCTTCTGTTACTTTTATTCCTGAGATTAGTCCTGTCTCTTTTTCTTTGGTCATCATTCTACCAAATGATTCTTCCATTATGATGAATAAGAATGGATATATTGGGTTTCCTTGTCTCAGACCTCTCGAGATTTCAAAAAAACCTTTTGGCGATCCATGAACTAGAATGGATAAGTTAGGTGTAGAGATACAATTACATATACGATTAATCCATTGTTTGGAGAAACCTAAGTGTTATGCATTTGCATAAAATTCTCTAGTCAACTTTGTAGTATGCCTTTTAAATATAAAGTTTAATTATCATACATGGGTCCTTTTTATTTTGTAATGAGTGGATGATTTCTTGTACTATAATGATTCCACCTAGTATAGATTTGCCTAGGACAAAACTTGTTTGTTCTTCTGAGATGATCCTAGGTAGAATTTTTTTGAGCCTATTTGCCAGAGATTTTGATAGTATTTTGTATATTGTGTCACAAAGGTCTATAGGTCTAAAGTCCCAAGGTTCCTCTACATCATATTTTTTAGGTATTAAAGTTAGTAATTTGTTATTGTTTTCATTTAGCAAATTGCCAGCCTTTCTAGTGTTTTATATGGCTTCACAGAGTTCATCTCCTAAGAAATGCTAACATTTTTGAAAGAAACCTGCCTGGAATCCATCCAGGTCTGGTGCTTTATCTGAATTTAGTTGAAAAAGAGAAATTTTAATTTCTTCTTTAGTAAAGTTACTATTTATTATTATGTTATCTTTCTCGGTTAATATTTTCAGAATATTGCTAAGTAGTGTTTGTTGAGCATTAAGATCTAAACAATCCCAATTGTTCAGGGTATTCTGATAGAAATTTACTAGTTCTGTAGCTATTTCTTTAGGATTCTTTTATATAATTTCCACTTTCATTCTTAATCCTAGTTATTCTGTTAACATTCCTTCTTAGTCTTTTGCTATTTTAAAGAATTGTATATTTCTTTCCCCATCTGATAGCCAATTCTCCTTCAATTTTTGCTTCCAAAATATTTCTTCTTTTGTGAGTATATCTTCATATTTTTTGAGTAAATATTTTTCTTTAAAATATCTATTATTGTCCATAACTATTTTAATTACTTCTTCATTAAGGTCTTGTATTTCTTTTTTTGTTTTTTCGTTTTCTTCAAAAATATTTTTATTCCAATTAAGAATCTTCATTTTTAATGTTTTTAATTTAGATATGAAACAAAAAAATTTGGTACCTTCAAATTTCTCTTTTGTCCACCATTGTTCCAAAAGGCTTACAAATTCATTACCTTGAAACCACATTCTTTCAAATTTAAATGGATTTCTAGTTGGTTTAGCTTCTTCCATTATATCCAAACTAATTGAAAAATGATCTAATCCTTGGATGGTTAGGATAGATGCTAATAAGGTATGGTTGAAGGAAACTAAATCACCCATGAATAAAAATTGATCATTCCTTTCTGCTATATTATTTGTTCCATCTCTTCTATTGTTCCAAGTGTAAATTCCATTATTAGTTTTAATATCCATCATATTATATTTTATGATCCATTCTCTAAAGTATCTAAGAGATTGTGATTCTACCTGTAACCCTCCTCTTTTCTCTCTGATATCAGTAATTGCATTGAAATATCCTCCTAGAATGTACTGTCTGTCAGGAAAAATATCACAAAATTAACCAATTTTTGTCCATAATTTATGTTTTCTAGTTATAGGTCCATATATATTGATAAGGAAGAAACCTAATGAAGTTTTTGATACTCTTTACCCACCCCCTTCTAGTTACTATTTTTAATTTCACACTTAAAAGCTACTTTCCTTGGATCCCATAGTATTGCTAACCCTCCAGAAGCTGTTTCTACATGGGTATTATCTATCTTCCAAATTCCTAATCTCCTATTTAGTTTATTAATTTATTTGTCAATTAATTTGGTTTCATGTATTATTAGTGTGTGTAGAGAACTGTGTGCTAAAAAATGCAGTTAATTATTAAAGACACTTAGAACACAAAAACAGTGCAACAATCAAAATTAGATATAAAAGAGACATTAAACAAATAGAGAAGAAAACCAGCTAAGACCTTGTTGTAGCCTCTTTGTTGCAATGATTTGTCCAAGATGTTATGGTTGTATGTATGCTCACGAATTCGACAGTATAACAACATCAGAGTGCTCCATAGTTTCTCAAGCTTGGGGGAAGAACCTGAAAAGGGGATTCAAAAGGGTTTTCACAAGTGAGGCTGATTTTTTCTGAAATATGCATGATTTTGCATAATGGGAGAGTTGATAATGGATTTAAGGATTTTATACAATGATGGGTGAGTGGATACAAGGATAATGAGTTTTCAAGGATGAAGCTCTCAAAAATATGGAGTTCCAAAATGAAGGGAAATGGGAGGGTTATATAAGAGAGTTGAGGAGGTGAGGGCTATCCTCCATTAATGAGGGGTGATCAGGTGTCCACCTCAGTGTGGTTGGGGGATGAGGAAAGAGACTTGCCATAAATGACATTTATGTCTCAAAGCCCCAAAGTCTAACCTCATTAATAGGGGGTTTATGACAAATTTGTTGAGGATTGGGATAGAGGAAGAAATTTTGGACTTTGCTTCCCTAATCCTCATAGTTAGGAATGTGCAAACAATTAGTGGGGGATTAGGCTAATGAGGTAGGTTAATTAGGGGGCAAGTGCATAGGTTAGGATTTTGCAAGTGGATGAGGATTAAGAGGGGATAAGGATTAATTAGATAAATAGGATATTTATCTAATTAAAGACATATTTAGGGATGCAAGTGGGAAAAGTAGGAAAATGCAAGTGAATGAGGGATTTGGTGAATTTTTGAATTATTTTATTGCAAAAATAGAGGGAAGGTCCAATTAATTAAATATATAGATTTATTTAATTAAAAGAGGATATTTTAATTAAACACATAGATTTATTTAATTAAATAGATTTGGGCATTAGATAAATTAATTTATCTATAGGGATTTAGAAGAGGGTGAAATTAATTAAATATGTAGACTATTTAATTAATAAGGTGACTATAGAGGAATGTGTACTAATTATTTAATTAAATAAACATAAATGTCCATTTAATTAAATAAGATAGGGACATTCGATAAATTAAATAAATTAATTTACTAAGACTATAGAAGATGGGTAATTAATTAAATGAATTATTTACATTTTAGATCTAGGTATTTACATTTTGCCCCTCTTCGAAAGGGCATTAAAATAACTTCTTTTCGAAGAAAAATAAAACGTAGGTTGCATGAAGAAATGACAACATGCCCCAGATGAAAGGAATGAGTTAAAATCACTAGGTGATGCCCCATCAAGAGGATGAACGAGAGACAAAAGTGCTCGGATAGGCTCTCAAAAAGAGAGGAAAATCAACAAAAATGAAAAAGGAAAGGGGGCGAAAATATGAATCCGTAGACGTAAACATCACCAAAATCAGAGTCTGTATGAGGAAATGATGACAAAAAGAAGGGAAAAGGGTAAAAAAGAGAGTTAAAAAGAACTCTTAAATAAGAAAAAAAATGACCGTTCCTAGTAATTTTCACCCACACAAGTTGAAATTTGGAGGAGAGGAAAAGAGAGGGAAATGAGAGCAAATGACAGTGTATGGGCAACCAGAGCATCAACAAGAGGTGATTGGACAGTTACAACGGAGACGATGACCATACCATGAGGTAGGAATTTTGAACATTGCCTTTGCATGTCATTTAATACATACTTTTAATGGTTGAAAATGAGGATTTCAACGAATCTACCAATGAATGACAAATTTACCAAAAATTGTAGAATGGGTTTTTAGGATTTTGAGCTTTTTGGAGTGTTTGATTTTTTGTGGGGTGTTGGATTTGTTGTGGGGGGCACCGATGGCATAGCAATGGGTTGCTGGCTAGGAGAGCATGCTCGGTTTTGCATTTGTCACTCTCGAGCTGATGAAAATGTCAGTTGGGCATGCATGCCCATCGATGCATCTGTCACGTGCAGGTCGGTGGAAGCTTCAGCTGAGCGGGCACGCTCAACATCACTTCCACCGCTTGCAAGCCAATGAAAGCATTGGCTGGGAAGGCACACCCAGTGTTTCTTTTGTAGCTCACGGGCCTATGGAAGTGCCGGCTTGGCGACACACCCAATGACGCATCTGCTGCTAGTGTGCCAAAAAAATTATTTGTCTAACAGACATGCCTAGTGGTGCATCTACCGCTCTCAAGATGAAGGAAGCGACAACTAGGTGAAACACCTAGCGGTGCATCTGCCTCCCAATAGCTAGAAAAAGCACTAGCTGGGTAGGTACGCCAAGTGGCACATCCGACACTCACGGGCCCGAGGAAGCACCGGTTGGGTGATGCACCCAGCGACACATCCACCGCTCGTAGGCTGGTAGGAGCTCTGGCTAGGCGGTGCACCCAATGACGCATCCA
Source organism: Thuja plicata (assembly GCA_018584345.1). NCBI lineage: Eukaryota > Viridiplantae > Streptophyta > Pinopsida > Cupressales > Cupressaceae > Thuja > Thuja plicata. The sequence continues at coordinate 1,721,494 of MU227000.1, forward strand.
CCAAAAGTACTAGATGGGCGACCACTGGACCATGTCTGACATAAGCTCCGGAGGGGTGATGCTTCTAGCAAAAACACCAGAGGGGGCCGAGGTAGAGGGGAGAGATAAGGTAAATAAGAGGATGAGACGAGGGGAGAATGGGGGAGGAGGGTTTTTTGGCATATGAGCCCAAGAGAGTCGTCGAGCGTGCAAGGAGGACTATGTCCAACAGAGTGGTGAGGGGGGGAGGAATGGGAAGGGTGTAGGCATTGAGTAGGGAAGGGAGCATGGGGTTAGGAAGCGTTTAGGCTTAGGGAATTTTGAATAAGAGTTATGATGAAATAATAGTGTTCTACGTTTAGAGGATGCCCTGATAGTGTGGGAGACCTGGTCTTTAGTATTGCAGCTCTCGGAGGGGTTTACGCTAGATCAGTGGGCTCACATGGATGAATTGGGACTAGGCTACATAGCCTAGATGCCCAACATTCAAACACATAGTGGCCTGGTTACAATGCTGGTAGAGCAATGGCGATCAGGGACGAGCACCTTTCATCTACCGATAGGAGAGATGACGGTGACGACAGAGGACATATATAGGATATTTTTGTTGCTGATTAGGGGGTCATTGGCATAGATGCAGAGTGTTCCACACACTACAGTGCTATAGACATTGCTAGCAAGGATAGATGTACCCGTTCATAATGGGACAGTGGTACTGGGTGTTGCGAGAGCATATACGAGCCTAGAGAGATATCTGATTGTCTATATATGTGCATTGGTGGATTGTTTTATTACACCAAATAAGAGAGGTCAAGCCATACCACTAGGTTGGTTTCAGCTGGTTGTAGACATAGTACATCAACATAGGTGAGTTGCATGGGGGACCTTGATGTTAGCAGAGCTCTACAGAGAGCTACACATGATATGCTACCATGACACGAGGACAGGGTATGTGACACTATTGTAGATATGGGTGTAGGAGCACATCCTAGTTACCCAGCCAGTAGGGGAGATGATGCAGAGAAGGGATGATCAACCGATGGTGTACAGATGGGGAGGATCACTAAGTTATGCGGGGTTAGCCATAGATCACTGGAGGATGATGCTGGATGACCTAGATGACTCAAAGATAGTGTGGAGGCCATACCATACATGATGACACCATCATACATACATGGTAGGAGAGAGCATGTGATCAAGTGCTACAGGCTGGACCAGGTTATGAGACAGTTTGGGGTGAGACAGGACATCCCATGACCTCTACATAGGTTTGCATGTTTATCACAGGAGGGCAGTTTATGGGAGGCATTAGTGAGGAGGGAAGAGGCTCGACAGGAGTGGGCTGGGATACAACCAGAGGTGTGAGACCTAGTAGGTGGAGTGGATGATCTAGGGACCATAAGAAGGTATGAGGCATTGTGGGAGAGATTCATGCCATATTTGGTAGGGATTTCAGGGATAACAGTACCTGTGGTACAGAGGAGGAAGGCAGCCAAGAGTCAAGCTTGATCATGGATAGCTAGTGTACAAAGGTTAGCATTGAGCATAGCCAAGAGAGGGGAGGACGTCAGACATGAGGAAGAGGAGGCCACATGGGAGGCAAGTGATTATGTAGAGGAGGGGGAGGCCATGGATTAGGAGTTATCAAATGTAGATATAGGGATTGAGGTATCATCGGATACAAATGTGATGGAGATAGATGCGATGGAGGTAGAGCTGTCAATATTAGAGAGGTTAGGGAGGAGACGGGTGAGAGCAGAGAGTGATGAGGAGCCCAAGACAAGAGAGGAATCCATTGTAGGGAGACTAATGACTCAATGGGCCAGGGGCAGAGGGATAGAGTTAGTGTTGATAATGACATCAGTAGTACCACAAAGAATAAGACCGAGATAGGTGCAGCAGACAAATACTAGGTTAGTTGATCATGCCGCACATCATTGTGATGACATGCAAAATGAGGAGGATGCAATGGAGAATTTTACTATTTAGTTAGAGAGTGCCTAGTATAGGATTACAAAGTTGATATAGCAACGAGAGAGACTACAGGGAGAGGCAAGGACAACAACAGATGGAGCCTCACAGGGGGAGCAGTTGGAGGCTATGAGGGTAACTTTGTTTAGCTTATAGGAGAGATAGGATACACTGGCACTAGAGAGAGATGGACCGAGGTAGGTGAGGGATAGCCTATAGGATGAGAGGGAAAAGCTAAGGAGTGAGGTTATGAGGTTAACGGGTGAGCTAAGGACCATGACAATAGAGAGGAACATGGTTATAGGAGAGAGAGATGTCATAGAGGTTGCTCGACTGAAGGGAGCATCAGACTTAAATCATATTAGGAGATAGTTGGAGGAGATGAGGAGGGAGAGGGATGAGGCCAGGCTAGGTGTTAAAGCCATAGGGGGAGGAGCTAGTGAGAGGATGTTGAGCTTGATTTCAGAGAAGACAAAGCGTATAGAGGAGCTAAAGGGTGAGGCATTCTGGTATAGGGAAGCTTATGAGATTCCAGTTCCATCTGACCAGAGACAGACATATGTACCCTTAGCGAGACCTAGTAGGAGTGGGGTTCAAGCTAGAGTGGTGGTTTCGACAGGAGTAGCAGATCATAATGGAGCAGTGGTGGATTGACTAGGAGTAATAGGAACTTAGAGAGGAGTAGTAGTTCTCAACACAGGTTAGGATAAATCATGGCTCCACCATAGATACCCACAAGATAGTACATGAGTGGTGAGGCAGGGGAGGACAAAAATATTAGGAGACAAGAGAGACACTCCAGTATGGTCATCGAGGTCAGAGGAGGAGGACATGAAAACTACTATTGGGGTAGAGAGAAGAGCTACAGGTGTCAGGAGGCAGGATGAGGATCCATTAGGGGGTCTCTTGATAGGGATGAGTGGGACAAAGTAGGGGAGACATGGATAGAAACTTGTAGAGGGATTTGGGGATTCAAGGGGTGATGCAGGACATGATCAGGACACCAGAGCACAAACACCATGATTAATAGAGGAGGTGACTAGAGTGATTCTAGAGTGGGCCTAGATAGAGCCTTGTTATGAGTGAATTTTTGAGCTCATGTTTATGCAACATAGATGTACATGATTTATGATGTATACATGATGATTTTGATGCGATGTACTTATGTATTGTGGCCTGAGTATTTAGAAACTTTCTTTATATATATGATGGACATTGGACGATGACCTATAGATGTATTTATGTGATTTTTACTACTTATGATGGATGCTTACATATGGTGTTTACTGTTTATTATGGATGCTTATATATGATGTTTACTATTTATGATGGATGCTTATATATGTTGGTTACTTCTTATGATGGATGCTTATATATAATGTTTAATGTTTATGATGGATGCTTATATATGATGTTAAGCTAATGTGATGTGATGTGGGATGTGTTTCTTTCATTATTATTCTTTTATCATGACTCTATACTGACATCTAGTATGCAAGATGTGATGCGTTGATTTGAATGTATTTGAGCTTATGGTTTTATATGTATATGTAGGGTCTAAATATAATGCAATGTGATGCACTTAATAAATGCAAATACATGATAACTAAAAGAATGTAATACAAATGGGCCTAGATGTGATGTAAATGAACTTAGGTGCAAATGAACTCATCAAGCCACACATAACAAGATTCCAAATAAGATAAAGATTATCTCAAAGAGACATGTACACATTCCTAACTATGAGGAGTAGGAAAGAGGGAAAAAGTGGATTGTAAAGAAAGATTATGGATGATTATGGATGGGGGAAGAGCTTGAGCAGGAGCACCCTAAAAGGGAGTTGTTATGTAGTGAGCACTTAATTTACTTTAGCCTATGATATTATGCAACCAGGGTATAAAAAAACAAGATGAAATTTTATCATAGGCATAAGACTTGACATAATAAACACAAAAGAATTGCCCCAACATCACATCCGAGTACCAAGAAAGGAATCAAGGTGGATACTATGCTGGAGAACCCACAAGAAAATGATATTTACCAAGTGTACCATGTGACCACAAGGATCACACATTTGAAAATGCAAAGGTCATATCTAGCTGACCTGAAAAAAAAAAAAGGAAGATTAAGATCTTTCCCCAAGTTTAACCATTCACAACTCACCATGATATAAATGATCATGGTGACTTTGAGGAGGTAAATGAAGAAGCTAAAAAATAAAGATGACCAAAGATCAAAAAAGAAATCAATGTCATAAGAATTACCCCAAATAATTTTTCCAAAGGGTGACTGACGGATAGGACTGATGTTGTCTGATTGAGGAAGGATGCATCCTACAAAGACTGATGATTGGATGAATGTGTGTGGTGATATTTGGACAAAAGGATAGTGATGTTGGAGATTTATTTCTATACAGTTGATTGATTGTATGTTTGTCATTGATGACAACATATAATACACAGTATTGTTTCTGTATGTACTTATCAGAATGATGATATCAAGCCTTGCGTGTTTAGATACATGTTGTAGAAATTTTTATTATGTTATGTTCATATACGCAGATCCAGATATGATGTTTCAGTCAAGTTGTGTAATTATGTTATTGGCAGTTACAGTTCTAGAAGAGTATCTATTCAGAGCCGACGTATGTAATGTGTTTCTTGAGTTTCACCTATCTTCAGGATATGCGTGTGTATATTCATGATTAGATATGATTTGATGATAGTTATCTAAAGGCACCTATCATGTTTCAAGAAGATTGCAAAGTTAGAGTTGATCTGGTGAAGCTGACTTAGTGAAGCATTACATCTATTCAGTTTATATTTGCGTGGTTTTAATTATGCTTGCGTGCTTAGTGAAGCCGACAAGGATGTTATGAAGAGTTTTCTTATAGGTCCCATGATCTCATACTTTGAGGAAGATACATATAGAAAGTCATTTGTGATATGCTAAGTGTGAATGATACAAAAAGAGACAGAAAATATACAGACCAGAATATCAGTTGTTGTTCATTCATCAAGAGTCTATGTGAAGAAGAAGAAGAAGATTAAAATACATTGGAACTGATCAAGACAACAGGTCTACTCTATAGTTCATCATCAGATATAGTGCATATCTATTTTACAGAAGGTTGTAGCCTTCACCATTGAAGCAGTGAGATTTTGGATAGTGAGTCCTCACCCCTAACAGGGTTATTTGTAAAAGACTCCTAATAGGGTCAGACCATTAACTAGGTCACTATACTTATTGCATTTTAAAGTACAACTCTTAACAGGGTTGAAATATCTTCTAACAGGGATTACTATAAACAAGTATAGTTCATTTTGGGTGCTAATTCCCACTGGGGTTTTTACCATTTGGTTTCCCTGTAATCAAATTGTGTGTTGTGTACTGTGTTATCTGAATGTGCATTTACTTTATTGTATTCTGGAGTTAAAGAAGTAAAAAGAATTAAAGTTACTGATAACTGATTCACCCCCCCCCCTCTCAGTTATCCTTTGGGACTATTCTAACAAGTGAGGGGGATCAGGATGACATGAACACTCAAAGATGTTTGGTGAAGTGCTAGCTGGAATAGGATGAAGATCTTGACGACATGCAACACAAAAGAAAGGCGGATGCTATAGACATTATATACAAGGAAGTCTACACTAGGGCACCCTAAAGACAAATGTACATGACTTAAAAAGGAGAAAAAGGGATGTTATAGATAATAAATTAGGTACAAAGATTAGGAATTAGGATAGTAGGTCAATATACAATGTGCATGTGTGATAGCTGAACACCAAGGGAATATAGGTAAGGATGGATATGTGATAGGATGGATGACAAGTATAGATGGAGGAAGATGTGCATGGGAATGAAGGAGAATGCAAGTGAAAACAAGGAATTGAAAGATAATGGAAAGGCCCCTACACATGGCATCTATTTCTAGGTTTTCAACATTGTACACTCTCTTTCTCTCTCTCTCTTTCTTTTCTTTTCTTTTTCTTTTTTTTGACTTTTTATTATTTTTGACTTTTTACCAAGTGGGGTACACTTTTTGACCTAGGCATAGAATCATTTAAGATGAATGACATTTAGGGGGTCATTCAATGGTTCACCCTCTGGAGTTGACAACTGATATCCCCATGAACCATAGTATGCTGTAATTACATAGGTACCAAGCCAAGTGTGTTCAAACTTGCCTTGTTTCTCGTGATGGGGTTGTAGCTTATGATTCTCTCTGAGGACCAAATTTCTCTCTTGAAAGTGGCGAGGATGAGTTTTCTTATTATAAATCCTCTTGAGCATGCTTTGATATATAAATAGATGGTCATATGCCTTTTTTCTCTTTTCATCTAATAGATCTAGCTGTGTAAGTCATGCTATGTGATAATCTTCATCAATGACTAGATTCTTGAGTGAAATACGTAGAGATGGAAACTTGACCTCAATTGGCAAGACAACATCAACACCATATATGAGGGAATATGGAGTGGTGCCAGTAGGAGTAAATATGTAAGTATGATATTCCTAGAGGGAGGGATGGATTTGGAGGTACAAATCACAACCAGAATCATTGACAATCTTTTTGAGGATTTTTAGAATAGTTTTGTTGGTTTCCTTAGCTTGGCCATTACCTTAGGGATAATATGGGCTAGTATAGCGATGGTGTATGTGGAAGTGTTCGCATAGATCATCCATATGCTTATTTTTGAATGGTGTACCATGATTAGTGAATATGGTTGAGGGAATTCCAAAATGGAAAAGGATATGATAGAGGATTAATTTTGAGATCTAGACACCAGTAGTGAGGATTGGTGGAATTGCTTCGACCCACTTTGTGAAGTATTCTATAGTAGTTATAATATATTTGTGTCCATCAGAAGAGAGGCAGGTTATCTTACCAATGAGTTCAAATAACCAACATGAAAAAGGCCATGGAGGCGCGATGGGCTGTAAGTCCTGTGTTGGAGCATGGAAAAGATTATCATGTTGATGATATGGTAGAAATTTCTTTACAAAATCACATGCATCATGTTCCATAGTAGGACAATAGTATCCTTCTCTAAGAAGCTATTTGGATAAAACCATACCACTCATGTGGGAAACACAAGTCCTGGCATGAACCTCTTGTAATGTTGGGGCAGCCTCATTAGTGTCTAAACATCGAGAGATTATGTTGTGATAGCCTTGACAATATAGGGTGTTGGTGACAAGGGTATACCTAGATGAATGACAAATAAGGTTTTATCGTTGGGTATGAGTGAGATGGGGGGATATGATACCATCCTTTAAGTGGGCATAGATGTCATGGTACTATGGGGACTTTGGACCAACCAAGATGCATATTGTTTTAGAATCAATGATCTCATAAGCGGGTGTGTGGAGCTGCTCAACTAAGAACTCATATTCTATAGAATCCTATGGGATCTCAAGAAGTGAGCCAATGGTGGCCATAACATCAACTAATTTGTTATGTAACCTAGGAACCTGTGTAAAATGCAGAGCCAGGAAGTGTTGTTTCATTGTGTCTACCATTTCCTTATATGGTAATAACTTATCATCTTTTGTTTGGAACTCATCCATGACTTTTTTTATGATAAGCTGTGAAACTTTGACCACCTGTAACTCTGTGATTTTCCATTGGATTGTTATCTTGAGACCAGAAAGAAGAGCCTCATATTGTGCAATGTTGTTGGTACAGGGGAATCACAACTTGAATGCCTTGGGGATGAAGTCACCTTGAAGGGTGACAAAAAGGATTTTGGCCCTAGATCCATGAGATGTGTATAAACCATAAAAATATAATTTACAGGGAGGTTGTTCTTCAACCATGCAAAGATGTTCGTCAGGAAATTCCATTGTTAGAGGGTATGCATCTACCAAAGGTACCTTGGCAAACTAATCAATGATGACCTATCCCTTAGTTACCTTTTGGTCCACATATTGTATATCAAACTCACTCAAGAGCATAACCCATTTAGCCATGCGACCTGTGAGGGTAGTGCGAGAAAGTAAGTATTTGAGTGGGTCAAATTTGGATATGAGCTTGACTCTATGACTTAGCATATAGTGTCAAATTTTTTGAGCAGAAAAAACCACTGCAAGACATGATTTTTCCTTGGGGGAATAGTTAAGTTCATAACCCATAAGGGTACAATTGATGTAATAGATGGCCCTTTCTTTTTCGTCACCATCTAGTTGAGAAAGAAGTGCCCCCAGCGCTGTTGTAGTAGTTGATATGTACAAGATGAGAGGTTTTCCAAGGATGGGAAACATGAGGATTGGTGGATTTTCCAAATATTCCTTGATCTTTTCAAAATTCTCATGACAGTGAGAATCACATTGAAAGGTGTATTCCTTGTGAAGCAGATGAGTGAAGGGTTGACAATTATCTGCAAGTTGTGATAAAAACCTACGAGAAACTAAAGATTTCTTTGTAGGATAAGAAGTTGTTTGAGAGTCCTCAGGGGAGGCATTTCTATTATGGCCTTAACCTTATTGGTGTCTATCTCTATACCCTATTGGGAAATAATGAAACCCAAGAGTTTACTTGAAGTAACACCAAAGACACATTTCTTTGGATAAGCCTTAGATGATACTTTTGAAGGTGATTGAATATACATTCAAGAATTCTGAGGTGATCAATTCGTATTCTTGAATTTCCTAGGATGTCATCCACATAGTCTTCGAGGATCTTATGAATCATGTCATGGAAGATGACAGTCATGACCCTCTAGTATGTTTCCCTTGCATTCCTTAGACCAAATGGTATGACATTATAGAAGAAGGCACCCCATGGGGTTGTAAATGCCTTTTTATGTTTATCCTCTTCTACAATATGTATCTAATTATGGCAAGAGAAACCATCCATGAGTGATAGCATCTCATGTTTGGCTGTAAGGTCCATTAGCATATCTATGTTTGGAAATGGTAAGTCATTCTTAGGACAAGCTTTGTTAAGGTCTCTAAAATATTTACATATTATGATATCACCCAAAGGTTTAGATACAGGTACCATATTTGAAATCCACTCTGAGTACTCTATGACTAGAATGAAGGTGGCGTATAAAATTTTTTCAAGCTCTGCTTTAACCAATAGTGGCACCTTTGGGTGCATTTTTTAAATTTTCTGCTTGACAGGTTTAGCCTTTGGATCAAATGCGAGATAATTGACTGCCAGATTGGGATCTATCCTAGGCATATGAGTACAAGACCATGCAAAGTTGATAGATAACTCCTTGAGGAGGGACTCAAAGCCCAGTCCCTCAACTTCTGATAGTGAGGCTGCAATGTATGTGATTTGTGGACATTTTTCTGGTCCCAGGTTGACAGGTTTGGTCTTCTTAATGAGAATATATGACATTTCCGGTTGATAATCACGAATCAGAGGAAGAGAAGATTCCTCATCTTGTGGCACCTCTAGGAGGTTTTCACCATAGGATACGTCCCGTTTCTTTACTTTTTTAGAGTCAAGAAGTGCCCTAGAGGGGTTTTCACTAGGAGACTCATATTTTTCTTCTCCAATTTTTATTTTTGTGACTAAGGCTCTCCTCCTCCCCAAAATATGCATGAGAATCTAACTTGTAGACATGTGTAGAGTCATGCCCCCAATCTTGTCTTGGTTCTTCCACTCCCATGAATTATATGAGCATGTATTTTCTTTGAAACATATCAAAATGGATGACACTTGGTTGATACCAGTCTATGAGTTATGAGTGGAAGGTCAACAAAATTGATGGAGAGTTGGCAAAGAATGGAACCTCCTAAAAGGGTTTCGTCGCTAGATATATCATCATAGGATCTCTTAACTTCCTCTTCAAGAATTTCTTCGACCTTAACAATGTCACCCTGGACATTAAAAAAAGTGGAGCCAGTCTCCTTGGTGCCCCCAATCGAGGTTAAGCCAAATCCCATACCTTGGTTTCTCGGGCGGATGAGAGGTTCAAGTGGAACCATTAGTCTATTTCTTCTCAGCCCGAACCACCACCTTGGTAATCTCATTTCTCAGTATCAAGTTTGAGGGGTTTGGGATATTTTTCCTTGAAGTAGTCAAGGAGTGTGTTGTCAGGAGGTGGAGCCTTGTGGTACAAGCATTTATTTATATCTGTCTGAGTTTCCTCTCCATTTAAGTCCCTACAAGAAAGGAATGTTGAGTTCCCAGTTTTCTTGAGCTGTAGAACCTTTTGTTTCATCTTAGCTTGATGGGACAGACATCCTTGTGTATGAGGGTCAAGGGAAAATGCCCCTACCACAAATATAACTGACAAGTTATATTCTCCACAACCTCTATTGTTGATCTTGACATTGGAAAGAGTGGACACAAGTATGGTTTCAGGATCATGATAAGAATGGGAAGAGTTGGCCACAGAAGTGTCAATGTCAATTCTGGGATAATGGGTCGAATGGGCGATTGAGGATTCTAATGCATGATAGTATGTGAAAGGTTGGGGATCGACATGGATAGTGATTTCAGTGCCATTGTGGGGGAACTTAACACACTGATGAAATCTGGAGGGGATGGCCTGCATGACATGGATCCATGGGTGACTGAGTAGGATGTTAAAGGGAAGATCAAGATCAACAACATGGCATATTGCATTTTGCACTATTGGGCCCACTTGAACAGGCAGTGAAATAGTACCTTCAAAGGTATGCTCTAGGTTATCATATGCTTTGATAATGATGACTTGTTGTGCTATATCATCCTCAGTGTACCCCACTTGTGTGAATGTTTTTAAATTACATAGATTTAAGGCCAAACTATTATCAATCATGACTCTCTTAACTACAAATAAGTTGACCATGACAACAATGTATAGTGGAAGATTGTGGCCTTGTGAGATAGGTGGCATGTTAAATGTTCTGAACAATAAGCCACAAGGTGTTGATAGGTGACCCAAAAGGGATTGGAAGTGTGTGGGATCAATGTTATCTAGAACATGTGAATCATGTAAGGATTTTGTGAGGATCTCCTGATGGATCAGTGATGTGCAAAGAAGGTCTAAGATGGAGATTTGTGTAGGTGTATTCCCAAGGTGTTCCAAAAGGTTATACTATGTTGTAGAGGAAAGTGTGGTAGAAGCAATCGAAAAAAATATTCTTCCTCATCATGTAGTAACTACACACTGGTTATCTAAACCTCTAACATAGATAATGCCAACAAAAGGCTTGACTTGGGTTTGACATCCAAGAAGGTTGTCATAGTTGATATAAGCATTGGTGTAGTCTTTACCATTACCGTGGTCACCTTGTTTTCTATTTCCTTGGATTGGTGGCTTTTAATTAGTGTTAGCTGGGCCTTTTCTTGTATCATGTTTAGGAAACTCATTTTGGTATATTTGCATATTTGCATTTGGTAACACTTGTGCTAGAGGCTCAACTTTGATATTCTCACAATATATGAGGTCCTGAATGTAATGCTTGAGATTCATGCATTTAATAGTGGTGTGCCCTTTGACATGATGATAATCACAATACTCATTCTCCTTCTACCAGGAAGGCTTAGGATAAGACTCATCAAACAGTTGAGTCTGTGGATAAACAATTAGATTGGCCTTGGCCATTCTATGGAAGATGACATCTAATGGCTCACTTAAAGGGGTTAACATGCACCTTTGGTTGTTCTGGACTCAGGGTTTTGGTTTTCATTGGGGAACAAAGATAGCATTCATCTGACTAGCCATCAATTGACATACAGGTAGTGAGGGTTTTGGGTCATAAATACAAACTTACACATGCTTTGTGTCAGTAGCCCCATCACCTACTATGTTCTTGTTCTTGTTCCAGTAGCATGGATGATCATTACTAGGCTTGTCGTAATGATTTTATTTGTAATGTTTGATAATGCCCTCACCTAAAAGGCCCATTTCAATGTCTGAACCTTTCTCTTAGATGTCCTTATAGGTATGGATACAATTCATACACATGTAGTGGGCCATTTTGGGATGAAGAGTATCAATGAATATTTTGGCCAGATCTTTTTTAGGAGGTTTGTATAGAAATTGTGTTGATAGGTTTTACCACCTTTGGAGGTAATCGGATAAATTTCTCCCCCCTTTTGTTTGGAATTGCAAAGATCAAGGAGGGATAGTTCATGTTGCACGTTGTGTGCATAGTGTGACACAAATTACTTAGACAATTCTACAAATGTGTTGACTATGCCATATTGGATCTTGTAAAACCATTCTAAGGAAGACCCTCCAAGACTCTTGGGAAAGAGGTGCATAAGGAATTTTTCATTGTAGGCGACCTCTTGAGAAGCCATGTAAAATTATTTGACGTGGCTAACCATATCACCACTCCCTTTGTATTTATCAAATTTGGGAGTCTCGAAGTGCTTTGGGAAGGGGATTGCTGTAATGGATCTGTCAAAAGGATACATACAAACCTCTTTGAACTTGAAGGTCTTAGCATGTGTTCCTTCACATATTTATTTGAGCATGTTCTTTATTTCTTCCCACTCAGTATTAACATGTTGTGCAGTGGGTATACCTATCACATTGGATGCTGAAACTTGGTACGGGTTCTATAGTGTTGGGGGATAGGTGGGAGCTTGGGAAGGATGTTGTGGGGTTTGATAAGGAGACTATGCAATTGGGTAGACAGATTGCCATGGTTATTGTGAAGGAGGATGAGCCTGATCTTGATGGGGAGGTGGATGAGAATGTTGTTGAGATGGGTATGGTTGTTGAGTATTGGGTTGTTGTTGGTAGAAAGGTGGTTGTTGTTGTTGTTGTGATTGTGGATAGGTGGGATGGGTGTATGTTTGGCCTGTATAGTTTGGGTACGTGGCGGTGCTAATAGCAAAAGGGTAAGTGCCTTGGGTACTGGTGACCCCAGGGGGAGGTACAAAGTAGTTGATAGGATCAGAAATAGGATTTTACTGGTGTGGAGGTGGCACAAATTGAGAGGCAATGGATGAAGGCATTGCCAAGTAGTTGAAAAATGTACAAGCGAGTGTGGCTTGTTGTTGAGGTTGAGTGGGTTGGGCTATAAATTCCACAAAAGACTAGGAAGTGGAAGGATTAGTGAAGTGTGATTGAGTTTGAACACCCATAGCTTGTAGTTGTGCTTTTGATAGGTGCGAAGTGGATGATGAGGCTACCTGCGCAGCCTGAGGGCCCTGTGCTAAAAAGGTGGGTTATGGGCTTGGGGTTTCTTGAGCAAAAAATGTAGGTTGTTACATTTGTATGGGTTGTTATGGTTGCATGGATGGTGGTAATTGGGAAGCAAAAGTGCTTTGTAGAAAGTATGATGGTACTGTAGTAGCCACAAGAGGTGGAGGCACTAATGGTTGATTCGATGGCCCTGTGGGTGGCATCCCCATAGTGAACTATGGGAATGGTTTCTGCAGTGGTGGAGTAGGTGGTAGAGATGTTTGCATGGTAACTTGTTGTGTGGCTACCGGTTGCATGCCTTTTTGTTGGATGACAATTGGCTATGCGATTGTAGGTTGTATTGTAGCAGGCTACATGACCGTTGGTTGTGTGGCCTGAGGGGTAGCGTGTTGGGATGTTTGTGCCAGAGATGCTTGGGCCAAGTTGAAAAGCAAATCTCCCATGATTGAAAAGGGATTTTGTGTCACAGTGTGCACTATGGGTTGGGTCATAGCTGGCTGGAGTAGTAGAGACATGGATGTGGCAATCTGGGTGGACCTCTAACGAGGGTCGATAATATGCTCTATGATAAAGTTGAATGTATCATCTGGGACATGTAGAGGACATGCAAGGTCAAATCACATAAGATCAGGTGGAATTGGGGTGCCTTCACGCATGAGATTAGAAATAATGGTGTGACAATTTTGGCCTATAATAACACTGATCATGGCTGCATAACCTTGTTGAGTGAGGAAGGCCTCCATAGTACCAAGAGTAGGGTTTCTAGGTTGGTTGACAAGGACCACCTCAGGTTGAAACTAGTTGCGGGGATCAAAGGGAATCATGGCATTATTAGGATCAGGACATAAGCCAAGTGAGGAACCCATAGGAAGATTAGGATCCATTTCCTTTCTCTTTTTCAACCACGTTTGTGGTGGCATGAAAGATATGGCCGACTATGTATGGAAGATGGTGGATACTATGGGTAAAATATGCTCTAGAAATGACTACAAATGGGTGATGGTGATGTAATAAGGGACAATACTTTGGGCCTAGGGCACTCCCAAATACCAAACTAGCTTACATATACACAACACAGAAGGAGAGAAGAAACAATAGAGAACTTTCATTAATTGATCAAACTCATTACATGACGGGCTGTAAGATCTTCTTGGTTTCAGCCATATACATTCAATGAATTAAAGAATGATCTTCATACATGCAAGGTCGCAGATGTGACTTCTATGTCTCAATCATAAATCTTCTATCAAAATCTACTATCCTCCCAGAACTGCTCGCTAAACTAAGAACAAAAAACCAAATATATACAAGAGTTCACCAAAGAGGTCGGTGCTCAAATCCCTAAGTGAGACCCAGATTTAGGTCCACACAGATCCCAATGAGATACCTCACATTAATTACACCATGGAAATTAAATGCAAAATTTAGCTAGATCAGGATAAACAAATTGGGAAGAGCATCACCGAGAAACATCAATCACTCAGTAAGACAATACTCGAGCAAAAGGGATGACTTGGTAAGAAAAAAATGAGCCACAGAAAAAACCAACTCAATAAAAGCATAACCAAGCAACAGAAACCAACACACACCGAGACCCATCGGTAAAGCAAGACAGAAAGAATACCTGAGCAATAGGGCAACTGAGGACTTCACCGAGCAGTCTCCAAACAAGCTAAAGAACAAAAGAAAACATATTTTTGGATGAGAAGGATTGCCAAGGACCCAAGATGCACATACATCAAACACCTGGGGTTAAAAGAAATGATTCCTCGAATCATGTATTGAGTCCAACCCGAAATGAATCCAACTTAGATTAAGAAATCCAAGTTGAGTCCTCAATCGATTTGTTCTTCCATTTTATTAGATAATCCATGTATTCCTTTCCTCTTGTGCTTATGCTAGCTTTCTATTTCAAAATATGTTCAACTTCCTCTATCTGTTTCTTAGGATAATCACTCGGTACTATCACTTCTTCATCAGGTTCATGATATTCATACAAGTCTAAAATATTGAATGTAGGTGATATATCCATGTCATTAGGTAATTCCACTTCATAAGAATTTCCACTTTCAAATCTTCTCAGTATTTTGTAAGGACCAAATTTCTTCATCTTCAATTTTCCATATGTTCCATTAGGAAATCTGCCTTTCTTCAAATGAACCATAACTGCATTGCCAACTTCAAAATTTTTATGTCTTCTTGATCTATCTGCACTATCCTTGTACTTCTAATTTCTTTTCTCCAGCTTATGTTTTACATATTCATGCAATGTCTTCATAAAATCAGCAAATTCCTTTGCTTCAACACTTCTTTTCTCTTCTCTAGCAATATCTCTCAAGTCTGATATACCTCTCGGTTGTGTTCCATGAACAATCTCAAAATGTGTCTTTCCAGTACTTCTGTTTACTGAACTATTGTATGCAAAATCAACTTGTTCCAACATCAAATCCCAATTACTTGGTGTGTCTCCAACTAAACATATTAAAAAATTACCCAAACTTTGGTTTACGACCTCTATTTTTTCCATCAGTCTATGTATAAAATGTAGAACTATACTTCAACTCAGTGTCCAACTTCTTCCAAAGTGTTTTCCAAAATAGCTAACAAACTTACTGTCTCGGTCAGAGATAATACTCCTCGGTAATCCATGCAATCTAAAAATTTCCTTAAAGAAAAGATTTTCTATATGTACTGCATCTTATGTTTTTCTACATGGTATGAACTGTTTCATCTTAGAAAATCTATCCACAATAAAAAATATGGAATCATTACATCTTGTTGTCCTCGGTAAGCCAAGAACAAAATCCATGCTGATATCACTCCAAGGTTTCTCGGGAACAATAATTGGTGTATACAAACCAATATTATGACTTACTCCTTTTTCAACTTGAAAAACTCCACAACTTTTCACAAATTTCTGAACATCCTTATACAACTAAGGCCAAAAATACCTTTCCTTCAGTCAATTCAATGTTTTATCAATACCGAAATGTACATCCAAACCACTACTATGTTTCTCCTTTATCAAATTAGTTCTCATTGATCCTCTCAGTATACACAATTGAATACCTTTGAACAACATATATTCCTGAATGAAATAGTCTTCATACTTACTTGATTGATTGAATTAGGTGCTCTGCACACTCTCCACTGCTCAGAAAAATCAGGATCACTTTCATACAAATTCTTCATATCATCAAAACCAAGAACCTCAATTCTCATTTCAGTCAACAAAGATCTTATTCTAGTCAATGCATCAACAAATTAGTTATAAAATCCACTCTTATGCTTAATCACAAATGTGAAACTCTGCAAATACTCTACCCATTTCACATGTCTCTGATTCAACTTATTTTGACTACCCAGATATTGTAAAGCCTTATGATCAGTGTACAACACAAATTCATATGGCATCAAGTAATGTCTCCACTTCTTCATAGCTTGAACAATAGCATAAAATTCTTGATCATAGACATAATATTTCCCTTTTGCATCATTCAACTTCTCACTAAAGAAAGAAACAGGTTTACCTTCTTGAGTCAACACAGCTCCAATTGCACTTCCACTTGCATCACATTCCACTTGAAATACATCACTAACATTCTCAGGTGTAGGCCAACTAAGTATAGCTGCAACCTTCTCGGGATCCATCTTCAAACCATCAGCTAAAATCACAAAACCCAAACATACAAGTTCTTCTTTCATGAAGGAACACTTCTTCAGATTTATCAACAACTTTTCCTCTTTCAATCTCTACAATACTTGCCTTATATGCATCAAATGCTCTAATCTAGTCTTACTAAATATCAAAATATCATCCAACTATACAATCACACATTTATTCAAAAATGTCTTAAAAAATTCATTCATTAACCTCATAAATGTACTCGGTGCATTAGTTAAACCAAAAGGCATAACCAACCACTCATAAAAAGCTTCCTTTGTCTTGAAAGCAGTCTTCCATTCATCACCTTCTTTGATTCTAATCTGATGATATCCACTCTTTAGATCAATTCTGGTAAAATATCTTGCTCCACTCAAACAATCCATTATATCATCCATTCTTGGTATAGGAAACCTATACTTTACTTTGATCTTATTGATTTCTCTTGAATCAGTGCACATTCGCCATTATTCATTCTTCTTAGGTGCCAATACAATTGATACTGCACATGGACTAAAACTTTCTCTAATCAAACCCTTGTCTAACAACTCATGATATTGTCGGTTAAGCTCTTCATTCTTAGTCGATGTTAAAGGTTGTGGTGCCTTGTTTGGTAAACTAGCTCCAGGAATTAGATCCATACAATGACTAATATCTCTCATTGGTGGAAAACCATCATGTACATTGTCTGAAATGATCTACTTGTACTCAGTAAGTAACTTCTCAACTTCTGCATGAATTTCATCTTTTGTATGCTTACTTGGTTTGTTAGGAATCAAATCATAACAAATATAATCTCTTTTCAAATCCTTAACAAATTGTCTACCTTCCATCAAACAAACTTTCATAGATGTACATATCTCACCAAAATATTCTTCAACCGAAGGTAACAAGATTTTTTTCTTACCATCAACCCAAATAGAATATCTATTCAATCTTCCATCATGTATAGCATGTCTATCATATTTCCACGGTCTACCCATCAAAATATGACAACAATCCATAGGCATAATATCACACAACACCTTATCATAATACTTTCCAATTTTCATATTCACAAAACATTGTTCACTCACCATTAATGTATGCTCATCCTTGATCCATGAGATCTGATAGGGCTTCAAATGCTTCATCCTCTCTAACTCCAACTTTGTTACCATTTCCTCAGATGCCAGATTCTCTAAGTTTCCACTATCAACTATTACCTTCCAAACTTTGTCTGCAACTCTACATCTAGTCTTGAACAAACTTTTCCTGAAAGGGTCTTGCTTATATTTCTCACTCCATAGTATCCTTCTGATCATGATATTTCCTTCCTTCTTAGGTTCATTCAGTGACTCCTCTTGCACCAAATCATTTCTTCTATTACTGACTTTCTTACTTGCAATTGTACACTCAAAAGACCGATGTCCTTCTTCACCACAATTGTAACAAGTTCCTTGGAACCCTCTTCTACTATAACCACCTCGGGAGTAACTTCCTCTTCCTCGGTATGAAATTCCACCTTTCCATTCAATCTTTCCTTTGTCTTGAGATGTGTTTGAAATTGACTTTTCTGGTTCAGGTCTACTATTTTCATCATGAGATCTACGTCTTCCTCTAGGGAATCTACCACCTCTGCCTCTTTTTCTTTGTTCAATTTATCTTCATCTTTTAGGGCAAACTGATATGCCTCTTCAATGCTTTCCATTTTTACCAAGCTAATCTCATCTTGTACATATCTTCTCAATCCATTCAGATATCTTGCTAATCTTTCCACTACATCTTCAACATGTCCATATCTGATGTCCAATCTGTAGAATTCTTCAGCATAGTATTTTACCAGTCCATCTTTCTTCTTCAAAATTTGCATTCACCGAACTAGGTTAATTTGGTAATCAAAAGGTAGAAACTTGCATTTTAATTTGTTAATCATCTTATCCCATACCTTGGTCTTGTCTTTACCCTTCTTTTTTTGATCCAATTACAAATGCTCCCACCACAAGGATGCATGGCCTTTCAAATTTGTACTTACAATATTTACTTTCTTTTCCTCTGATACATTCTCATACTTAAATTACTTTTCCATCTTAGTTATCCAGTCTATCAACTCATCAGAATCCAAATTTCTACTATACCCAGTAGGATTAAACTGGGGTATGGACTTCAAACTTGTCAATGCTCGCATGGATGTCTCTTCTTCCTTTTCCATCACAGGTGCAGGTGCAACTTCACCTTGAACTTCTTCTAATTCATCATCACTAACATCTTCAAGATGTCTTCCTCTGCACTGGGCTATCTCAACAACTTCCAATCTAGCATCCGTCTGTCTTAGCATATCAACTAGACCTAGATCTGCATTTCCTCTCCCATGAACCATCTTGAATCCCTCTGCAATTGTAGGTTAGATCACAATCTGCTACCCCATAACAATATCAACCAACTAGGGTTAGGGCTTACAAGAAGGAACTTAGATCTAACCTTTTCTCTGATACCACCTGACGTAAGGAGGGACAATACTCAGGGCCTAGGGCACTCCCAAGTAACAAACAAGATTGCATATACACAACACAAAAGCAGAAAAACAAAAGGAGAGAAGAAACACCATAACACTTTCATTAATTGATCAAACTCATTACATGTCAGGCTGTAAGGCCTTCCCAGTTTTGGACATATACATTCAATGAATTATAGAATGATCTTCATACATGCAAGGTCATAGACCTACCTTCTATGTCTCAACCGTAAATCTTCTATCAAAATCTACTATCCTCCCAGAACTGTCTGCTAAACTAAGAACATAAAACCAAATATATACAAGAGTCCACCAAAGAGGTCGATGCTTAAATCCCTAAGTGAGACCCAGATTTAGGTCCACACAGATCCCAATGAGAGACCTCACATTAATTATGCTATGGAAATTAAATGCAGAAGTCGGCTAGATCAGGATAAACAACTTAGGAAGAGCATCACTGAGCAACAACAATCACTCAGTAATATGATACCTAAGAAACAAGGATGAATCGGCAAGAAAAAAATTGAGCCACAGAAAAACCAACTTGGTGAAAGCATAACCAAGCAACAGAAACTAACACACACCGAGACCTGTCGGTAAAGAAAGAGAGAAAGAATATCTGAGCAATAGGGCAACTGAGCACTTCACCGAGAAGTCTCTAAACAAGATAAAGAAAAAAATAAAACATATTTTAGGATGAGAATGATTTCCAAGGACCCAAGATGCTCCTGCGTCAGATGGTGATAGTTGAATACAGGACAATGAGGGTGTGCTAAGCCAAAAGTTTTTTGGCTCGGGCGTGAGTTGAAAACACCTAGTACTGGCTGGATGGGATTGGATAGTAGCTATAGAATAGAATAATGGTCCTAGGCTACAAGATGAAAGTAGTATACCAAACCTCTGGATCAAGGTGATATGAAAACAACGACTGACATGCAACTCTAGACAAGACTAGTTTTAAAATGAGCTATGAGATGATTCCAAATGAGGATGTAAGTGTGGCAACTCTAGGATACGAGGTCAAGTAGAAAAATGATTTTGAATTGATTGACAAGGATCTTGGATTTTGATTTGGATAATGTTGAAGGATTTCTGAGAAATGCAATATGGAGGATATAGATGATGTGAAACTAACGTGAACCCAAGATGGCCACAAGACTTTGTCTACAAAAGGAGATAGTTTGTGAACCAAGAGATGATGTTGACAAGATGTGTTTTTTGAAAAGATACAGATGAGGTAGGTCTATCAAGGTATAAATATGTATCTTTTGAGACAATGAATCAACCAAAGAATAGGAACATCCACAACATGAAAAATAGAAGGCTTCATAGAATGTATCTATGGAACGGTGAATCTTGGGTTTGACAGAGCGTATATGTAGGATATTAGGTATCAAATATTTTAAAAAAACCAACAAATCTATTGAAAAACATGAACAATGACTATGCTAACTATGTTCAATACTTCCAAAGGAAGATGCACATTTGTACAACATCAGAGCGTATCTGAGGAACTTGGTATGCTGACTGATAGTAAGATGAACTAATTTTTTTTTGGAAAAAGATATGTGATACAAGCACAAGAACAATTTTGTAACCAAAGCACATGTACAACTTAAGGCAAAATGGGTACTATTTGCTGAATCCCCACTTGGAATAAATTCCAGCTGCACTTATTCAAAGTGGATAACTTAGAAGCTTGGAGTTATGGGCTCCTCCTTTGTGCACTCACTTCTCAGGCACACCAAGCTTCAAATTCCAAGGGTCATCAATTCCCAAGGAACTGTTATCTCTACTATGAACTGTAAAAGTGTGGGGCATCTTAGTTGGTCTATGACCTTTTGTGTCAATAAATATGGGTTTTTGGAAAACTAAAACAAATGGTGTTTAGTAAGGGTATTTGATACGGTGGCTATACTCAAATGATATTCCCAATTAAGGGGTCTCTCCCAATCCTTTCAAAACAAGGTATTTTATGTCTTATAGTGAAGAATTTTAATGCATCACAAGGATACTGAAGGAGATTTTTGGTGGTATAAAAAACTCACACCTATTAATTGTGACTTTAATCACAACCACATTTTTTATATAGTGGTTTGAAAATGCTTGGCATTAGCTGTTACTTCTTGGGTCGCTCCCTCTCACCCGACCTTATAGGCTTCTCGGGAGGCATACCCTCTAAAGAAACAAAAATGTGCCTATCACACAAAACACACCAAGCAAAGCTTTGATCATTTTTAAGAACTAAATGAGGGGTTCCTATGCTAAAAAGACATGGAGTTCACTGATTAATTAGTTTGTTTTGAAAATAATCCCCTTTCTTTGACGGTCCTACAAACACACATGTTAATGTTTATGGGGTCTTTGATAGATGCAAGCAACCTTCTTTCACAGTAGGATACACAACAAGTGTTAGTAGATTAGCAAAATCAAGTATTGAAATAACTCTAGAAAAAATGAATTTAAAACAACTTATCTACTAGATGACAGGGCGAATCTATTATTTCATAGAGCGATTCCATAGAATGACGAATCTGTTGTTTCGCAGAGAGATTTTGCAGAATGACAAATCTGCTAATCTACAATTTTGCTGATCGAAAAATCTGCTAATCGGCGATTCCACTGATCGGCGATTCCACAGGACAACAAATCTACTAATCAGTGATTCCATAGAATGACAAATTTGTTGATCGACGATTCTGAAGATTGGCAAATCTATTGATCGATGATTCCGTTAATCGATGAATCTGCTAAATTAACCAAATTTACAAAATGATTTTTTTAAAGAGTTTACAATTGATAATGAGTAACAATGGGGAAGCAATATAACATAAGACAATACATACTCATAAATGTAACCCATTTATAGATTACAAATCCCGAGGGTTCCATGATGTAGAATTATGTAAGTTAACTAATATACTAAATATAATAAATAATATACAATCTCCATATAATGCAATTGAATAACAAGAACATCATCTCATAAATGAAACCTAGATACAACTAATATCATAAGGTATACATAATGAACCAACATCCAGTACACAAGTCACATGGTGTGTAATAAAACTTAATACAAAGTACAATACAATATCCAAGAATATCACAACTGATATGGTGATATAAGTATACAACATAAGAAAGATAAGAGCAAGTCTCCAACAATGAAGAAAAAGAAGGTAAAACTACAACAAGGATCATCCAAGAAAAATTCATGAACGCCATATCTCAATGGTAATAAGAATCTGATGCAGAGGGTTTGACAATTGATGCTCTTCTTCACTTTAAGGTGTTTGTTTTGTATCTAATCCAACCATCCCATGGTTTTTATTTTTGGATCTTCTTCCAAATAGGATCTCCAAGACCCCTCTACTAGCTTATCCTCCAAGGTGTAGTTGGTTTCAAGAATACTCCAAATTTACCAAGCTTAACTAGTCCAACTAGTTACCAAAAAGCCTACTTTCTTCCACTAACCTTCCACCTAGTCTGTCAACTCTCTGCCTAGGATCTTCCCATACATTCTCCAAGAATCTTAACACCCTTCTTGACCCATCCTAGGTAATTCTTCACTCATCCCAATACTCCAATACCTTTTACCAATTCCAATTGGTCATAAATTCTCTAGGAGGCCTAATTGCCTAGTTCCTAGTAGGTCTATTTTCACCGATTTTGACCTAATGCTTCCAAAATCTCCAAATGAATCCACAAAAAAACTTAGAAATAATCAAGACATCATTCAACCCTGTTAGAATCCAAAACCCTATCCTCTAATGGCACCCAAAACCCTACTTTCTTGCAGGCCCTAGATTATAGCCTATTAATTAGGCCTTTGGACCAGTGAACAAAAAAAATTGAAAATCTTGTCTCCAATCACTAATTCACCTCCAACCACCATTGAATCCTTTTAGGAGACTTTCTGGTGCATTTAGAAATTCCACTATCTTTCCCAAAAGGTCTTGGGTGCTCGTACAAAGTCTTTCTTCTCCCTGTCCTGGCTCACCTGGTTTCACTAGTCAGCCATAGGACTTCACTTTTGGCCTATGAAATCAAATGAAACAACCAAAAAGAAAAATGAAAACCTATATATAGACCCTAACCCTAATATCCCCATGGTTTCAAACAAATCCACCAAAGGAATTTTAGGTTAGAGCCATTTCTAACTAGGTAGCACTGTTTCTGCCTCTGTCAGACCAGTGACCTTCAAAAATGTCTAACTTAACTTCTACTGAACTTCAAAACAAACTACTTAATGCATAAGAAAGCTGAAAGAGAACACTACACTATCATAGAGGCTGATCACCTCTACCAATCCATACAGAAGCAAGAACATAGTGCAGATTACATAAAAAGGAATACAGACATCCGTACAAAGGTGTCAGAATTAAGTGTTTCACTCCAAAATCTCATTAATCTCTTCAAAGCATCAAAACCATGCTCATGTACCGAGCATGGGGTAGTTACATTAGTTTTAACTAAATTTTGTCAAATCTTGCAAAAGTTGCTCGAGCAACTTTCAAAGTTGCTAGCAACATTTTGTCATTTTGAGCAATTTGACCTTGGTAGTTAACTCGATGATGGATGTTGACCTCTAAGACCCCAAATAGGGTGAGTAGGGTCTTAAAACATACCTCTAACTCATATTACCCCAAAATAGAAACATTTCAAAAATTGAAGCCAAAGTGTCCTAAAACACTCAATGGGCACTAAGGCCCTACAAACATGAAGTAACCTAAACATTGTATCCAACCCCTTGGATATTATTCTAACATACACCTAAATACCTACAACAACCCAAATCAACACCAAAACAAGAAATAGGGAGGTGCCCTGCACCAGAATCACTACCACCCGACCACGTGAAACCAAAGGTCCACTCCCACCTTGCTGAGGAGATAACAACAAGCCCACACACAGGAAACAACCAAACAAGTAAGACTAATGCAAAATTACACCGAATAAAAAGGAAACAAGAAGATTTCAAGGTTAAAAGTATGAAAGATCAAGAGACAAAGAAAGTGTACCAAATAATCACATAGGAACCTTGAATACATATAGGGAAGTGTCATAACATAAATCTACCCTTGAGTTACCCTAGTATCCTCTCTGGACCTAGGCCCCCAAGTGAATCTATGTGACTCAGTAATCCTTTCATACAAACAAGGATTCTAACCATGCAAGAAATTGATCAAGCATCTTCTCCCACTCCCATCCTTAGCCCGTGCTAGCACTCAAGACATGGGCAAGGCACATATTTATCTTATTAATGTTTATCTCCTAATAGATTTATTAATTTGTCACTTTCTAGGTCACTTGCAATGAGTTACCCAAGTAGCCTCTTAGGGCCCTGGCCCCCATTGCAAGCCACTTCTCGTCTATGTTTCTAAATAACCTACCCTAGTGCTCCAACCAAAAGAACCAAAGAAAAGGCAAATCCAAATCCACAAAAGACTCCTCATAAATAATCAAGTCATGAAAATCACCAAGGTAAAATTATGGAGCATAATAATAAATATCACATCCTATACAAGGATCTAAACCGTCCACCCCATAATGGACATCTCAATAAATCATCCATCCCATAATGGATATCTCAATAAACAATCACCAAATTCACATAATATCATATCACAAAATCAATGATCTTCAATAGCATAAAAAATATCTCTCTCCAATATGGAGTAAATCATAGTAAAACAATAGCATCACTCAAAACTTTGAACAATCATAGTAGAAGAAACAAGGTGACCAAGTGAACAAATCACAACTCAACACAATATTGGTTGTCACCTCTTATGGTAAATAACATAAATATCAAGGACTCAAGGAACACATGACATCTATAACATATGTACCCAAGAAAACACATGAACCAATTGTGACATAAATAGGTTATGAACTTTCCACAATATGGAACCCAAAGAGCAAAAAGGCATAAAATCATAAGATAGTACAATTCCAAAGACAAAACCTACTTAGGGTAAAAAACTACCCACACTGACACTTAACAAAACCAAGATCACATGAGAGAAGGCATAAATGCATTTGACATATTATTTAACTCCATTTATATAACATCATATTATTTATTAAAATACTCTTAAGTCATAAATGACTTAGTTAATAACATAAAGTACGCACATGGAACATATATGGTGTTTTAGTGTATCTCCATGATCTTTAAAATTAAATTATAAATTGATTAGATCAGTAATATTAATTATTTAATAATTTTCAAATTGACTAATTTTTTAATTAATAAGACTTATTAACAATTTTAACTTTATAACAGTGAGTTTTTGTGTATTTCCTCTACGCACACATCAATCGGTAATTTGAATGGTATAATCTCATATAAAATGATACAGATCTGCAACTTATATCAATGGAAAGATAATTTAATTTCACATATTTTTTATTCGTCTAGTCCTAAAGATAAGGTCATTTAAATGGTGTAAAAATTAAACCTCTCTAACAGCCTTGTTCAGGAATGAAGGTTACTAGTTTGGTAAAAAGACCATAACTTTGTTATTCATTGTTGGATCGTCATACAACTCACTGAAAACATTCTAACAGTATTAGTTAAAATATCACTGAAGCGATTTTCCTAATTATGCAATTAGAAAAATTTATGGATGAATGTTCAGTAGACTCCGATTGAAAAATCAATCTCAAATAGGCCTAACTTCATTATAGCAACCAATATTTGATCATTTCCGTACAAATGAACTCTATTTTATTTTGATATATGTTAAATAAAACCCAAATGGGCATCTTAAAGCATCTTTATATTTTAAGGTGATATCTAAAATAAAAAATTATTCCCTACCTTGACTCTTCACAACCCTAATCCAAAAACGTACGTTTTCAAACCCATATCCTTACATATAGGTATCTACAATACACATAGTTTATAATAAAATATTCCTCCATACATTTTAAACTTATGAAACTAAATTTGTACAATTTGGTAAAACCTTAATGGATATACAACACAAATGTATCTTTTTTAAATCACTCTCCTAGGGTTTCCGTATAAATTCTCACAGAATACCAGACATGCCATAAACATAACTCACAAGAACACCCTATTCATCTGTATAAATTTTTAGAAATAAAAAGAACCTTAACTCAAAACCAAATCACAATCAACCAAGCATGAAGAAAACAATCTTTCCAACAGAAACTGCAAAAAGACTCAGAAACTCCTACCTTAAGAATGTTAGGTAGACTTGTTAAGAAGAATAAGAAGAAGAAGAACCAAAAAGCAGACTTCACTCCCAAGCTTTAAAAAATATATTCTTTAACTTGAACATCTCCATGCAAAACCTATAACATGTCTCCTAAAATGTGTGTTCTGAAAACTCTGTCCTCCCTTCAAAATGACAAAAATACGCTAATAAATAAAAACTAGTTAACTAGGGTTTCTAGGACAACTTCCTGAAATTCTTAACACTGAAAGAAAGATAAAATAATTGTTTTCATTGTTTTTCTTCTTTTTTTTTTGTTTTTTTGTCATTAAATAATTAATTCTCCACAAAACTAATTTTTTAATTAGAATTAAAACTCAATTTATTATTATTATTATTTAAATGTAATTACATTTCATAATATTACTTTTAATTAGGAATAATCTTTGTAGCATATTAATAATTTACTCATATTAAATATGCCTTTTAATTTCCATTTAGACATAATATTTAATTAAATCTTCAAACTTTATCTTTATACTTTTAATTAAATCCTTTTTAATAAATACAAGTATTTAATTAATCCCTATTAATTAAATATCTATATATTTAATATTTTATTATTCTTAGAAGGTTCAATTATTTCAACTTTATAATTAACCTTTAATTACTCTTTTACTTACATCATGAAAAAATACCACATTGACCTTCATGCATGCATACTGAAATCTGACCAAATCAAAATGCAGAAAATATGCAACATAAGCATGTTCAAACAAGGGTTCATGAATTCACATCACCTTGATGAATTCAGAGAAGGTAGTCAACTAGATACTTGTCCAATATTTTAGGATAAATGAGAGCTTATGCTAGGATTTAGGCCTGAATGTTATCTCCTCTCTCTTACCACTGAGATAATTCACTAGGGCACACTCATCCTAGCAATTCAGGGAAGTCAATGCCCAATACCTGCAAACCTGCATCACAAAGCCGAGCACGTACATAATTTATAGAACAAACAATGATAGGGATCAATCGATCATGTGGATCTCACAATGCAAGTAACTACGTCTTCGTCCTCTACCACATCAAACACATCATACAGAAATGTAAGATAGTCACACCACACAACAATATAAAACATATATGTCAACCATACACATGCAAGTATGGAGTCATTAAAATTGTCCTAACATATACATTATCACCATGAAAATAACCAAAAGATTCTGGCATCAATATTGAAAAGTAAATTATGGGTGGGCGCTACAAATTGGATGAGGGATTTGGTGAATTTTTAAATTATTTTATTTCAAAAATAGGGGGAAGGTCCAATTAATTAAATATATAGATTTATTTAATTAAATGGGGATATTTTAATTAAACATATAGATTTATTTAATTAAACATATTTGAGCATTAGATAAATTAGATTAATTAATTAATCTAGAGGGATTCAGAAGAGGGTAGAATTAATATAAATAGGTAGACTATTTAATTAATAAGGTGACTGTAGAGGAATGGGTACTAATTATCTAATTAAATAAACATAAATGTCCATTTAATTAAATAGGATAGGGACATTTGATAAATTAAATAAATCAATTTGCCTAAGACTATAGAAGATGGTAATTAAATAAATGAATTAATTATGTTTCAAATTTGGGTGTCTACAATTAGTATTTCTGATTCTATTGTATTTAGATATCTTTTTATTAATCTTTGTTTGTTAGGGCCATTTAGGCCTCTAACATTCCATTATGTGAGTTTCATGGTGTTGTGGAAGGAAACTTCCCCCTTCCGACCTGCAATAAGGTTGATAATTTAATCTGGTTTTCTGCTTCCCCATCTATTTTCCTAAGTTCAGTGGCATATTTTCTACCTCTCTTCTTTTGAGTTTTCCCACAATTAGGAGAGTCTATCCCTGCAATGTTGGCTGTAATGCCAAGTTTAATGTTGTTTTTTGCATTATCTAATGTAGGCTGATTAATTACTTCATTATGATTGTTTGTTTCTGTTTCCAATTCTTTATCTAGTTTTTCCATAATATACATTGTAAGTGTTTTTGAGGTTTTATTATTATTTGTTGTATTTATTATGTTATCTTCTTCTTTGAAGCCACAATTTATACCCATCATATCATAAATTACTTCTAGTTCCATAGGAATTTTCTTTTCTAATTCTTTTGTATTTGTATTTGTATTGTTTGGAAAAGCATAATTATTTGTATTTTCACTTGTAATTATGTCATGTTCCTCCTCTAGGTTAGGGAGATTGAGATCTTATTTATTAAGTCTTGTGGGTGAGGTGACTCCTCCTTCTTTTGTTATTATGTCTTTATCACCCAGACAGTTCCTTGTACATCATGCCAAGATTTTAGTTCATTTCTTAGTTCATTATGAACAATCATTATATAATTTATTAGCTCATTTAGAAGGTGCATATTAGCTGGCATAGTGCAAGGCATGAGAATCCCCAAAGGAGATGTCCAAGCCCCCAGCTAAACAATCACACAACAGAATCACAATAGGAAACCAAGATATGATAAAAATCTGAATTTTATTCATAAAACAACTAATTACATGCAATGTGTCAGGCTGTAAGACCTTCTCGGTTATGGCCAGTTACAAAGAAAATAATAGTTCTGCAAGATCCCTCAAGATCCAACTCAATCCCAACCCTAGCTAGCCAAATCTACAACAAAAGGCCACAACAATATGGTAGAAACACAAATAAGAATCTGAACTTGTTCTCGCAAGCAGCCAAGCAACCTTCTTGTTTTCCAAGCTCACACTTAGCTACTATATTTTTCTCAAATCCACACCTTTCTTCTACTCCATGCTCTGAATCCCCCTAATCTCCTAGCTAACACTCTTTATTTATACCCAACTAAGCCACAAGTCGGCCTAGTAAATTACAAATGAAATAAAACCTTACATTAAATACATATTGAAGCCACAAGTTGACCTGTAAACAAATATTAAATGCACATATGATAAAGATCCAAGACCTAGATAGGTCCAAACATATCCCCATGATTGAACCACATCATAATCACACGCTTCACAAATTAAATCCTTTAAGTCGGCCTCCCAAATCTGCAAGAACATCAGTCAGCAAGCCAAATTGCCGAGCACCAGAAGTGTCGAGCCCTTTGGCCAACACATGCTGAGAAACATCAAAGTTGATCACCAATAAGTGCCAATCCCTTCAGCAACTAAGTTCCTCAGCCAACACTGCACCTAAAAATGACCGAGCATCCACCCTTCTTCAATCGAGTACTCTAACACTAAAACACTAAGGACAAATCACACCAACATGCAGGATTGCCAACTACCCCAGGATGCTCCTACATCAGACACCCCAAGTATGATAAGATGTTCTTGAAGGCTGGAAGAACATATTACAGGATTCAACATATAAATCCTAAACTAGTTCTTCACATACATGTCCTCCAAGTATTAAACACTCTTACCATAGATCCACTTCTGCTTTCTTTTCCTTCTCAAGTATTTCCTTGACACTTCACAGGTCTGTTCCTCATAGTGATCTCTAACCCTTTTAGAATCCTTCAACTCAACTTGGCTCTCAAAGCTCAGGTTCCTCCTACCGATTTCTTCATTCTGTAAAGGCATCAGTAAAACCTTCCTACCATCCTTCTCAACAAAACATACATTCTTGACATAATCATGCACAACCATGCAATCATACCGCCAAGGTCTACCGAGCAATATGTGATAACTACTCATGTCCACAATATCACACAACACTTGATCCTTATATTGGCCAATCTGAAAGTCAATAAGACATTTCTCCCTCACTTCCAAAGCATGTAAATCTTGCAACCAACCAATTCTATAAGGAAAAGGATGTCTCACCCTTTTAAAACTAGGTTTATGAACCATCTCCTCAACTACAAGGTTATCAGTAATACCACCATCTACAATCACATTGTATATATTTCCAGTTGACTTACAATGAGTCCTAAATAGATTTCTCCTTTGACCAGGTTCTAGTACTTTCTTACCAAATTGTACTCACTAAGCCATCAAACTGTCTCCTCCTTATTCAGGTTCATTCACCAAGTCTTCATCCTTAGTCACCACAATAGCTCTTTAGTCACCAAACTTTTGGGAATATTCAAAAGCTCTATGTCCTTCTTCACCACAAATAAAAAAAGTAACCTTAAATTTACCTTACTTGTCCTCTTCCTCGACTCAACAGGTTTTGGTTTATCTTTAGCAGTCAGGTTATCCTTGACCGAGTGATCCTATTTCTCCTTCCCTCGGGATCCACTGGCTTGATGTTTTCTTTGTTAGAGATTTTATTATGTGCAAATTGTTGATTGTCATTGATGACAACATATAATATACAGCAGTGTCCTGTAAGCAATTATCAGTACAGATGTTTTGGAGCCTTGCGTGTTTATTTCCATAGTGTACACATGTTCTGATTGCTATGTGCATTCACATAGAGTCAGATATGCAGTTTCAATTGAGTTATGTTAGTTTGTTTTGACAGTTACAGTAACTCAAGATTATCTGTGAAGAGCTGACATAATTACATTATTTCTTGAGTTGTGCCTATCTTTGGGATATGTGTGTTTTTATTCATGTTTACTTATGAGTTAAAGATAATTATCTAAAGGTGCTAAATGTGTTCTAACATATGCAGGATAATTGAGTCAATTTGGTAGAGCCAACTATGTGAAGTGTCACATCTATTTAGTTTGGGTTGCGTGATTCTAATCAGGTTGCATTCCTGATTTGGCCGACTAAAGAAGTATTGAAGGGACTCCTAAAGATAACTAAGATCACATCTTTTGGGAAGATACTTATAGTAGTTCATTTGGTGAATGCTAAGAGTAAATGATAAGAGAAGAGACAAAAAAAGTACAGAACAAAATGTCTGTTGTTTTGGGGTAGTAGAGACATTTCATTCATCAAGAAAAGATCTATGTGAAGAAGAAGTGAAAGCATACAACACACTAGAACTGATCAAGACAACAGGTCTACTCAAACAATTCATTTATTAGATATAGTACATATCTGGTTTACTGAAGGTTGCAGCCTTCATCATTTTAGCCTTAACCAGGTCACTGTATGTATTGCATTGTAAAGAACAACTCCTAACAGGGTTGCAAGATCTTCTAACAGGGATAATTATACTCAAGTACAGTTCTTTGTGGGTGCTAATTCCCATCGAGGTTTTTACCTATTTGGTTTCCCCATAACCAAAATTATTGTGTTCTATCTTGTGTTATCTAAATGTGTTAATGCTTAATGTTATTCTATAATTAATTGGAGAAAAGAATTAAACTAGCTAATAACTGATTCACCCCCCCTCTCAATTATCCCTTGGGACTATTCCAAAAATTGGTATCAAAGCCAAGTGCCTTGGAGAGAAATCCTAACAGCTTAAGGTAGATCAAATGGCGTACTTCAGGAAAGAGAGTCCTAAGTTTGATGGAGAGAACTATCTTGTATGGAAGAACAAAATGATAACACATCTTCAAGGCATTGGTTTTGAGATCTATGATATTTCTACTCATGAAATTGATGTTCCCACTTTGAAAGACCTTGCAGAAGAAGACTACAAATAAACAAAAATAATTATTCACTCAAAATGCAATTTCCAAGGAGGCCCTAATCAGTGCCCTATGTGACAGTGAATTTTCTAAGATCAAGAAGGCAGAAAGAGCATATTCAATCTGGAAATTCTTAGAAGATATGTTTGAAGGAGACATCCAAGCAAATAATGCACGTAGAAAGACATGGAAGAAAAGATACAATAATTTAGAGATGCTACCTGGAGAGAACATCAGAGCTTACAATCAAAGGATTAATGAAGCAGTATCAGGTATTAGGAACAATGGTGGAGAAATTTTAGAAGATGATATAATGAAAAAAATAATGACCACATTGATAGCAGATTATGAAAGAAAGATTAACATTTTGGATGAAACCATGCAATTCTCAAAGGACTTCAAAAGAGAAACCTTGATCATCAAAATATCTACATTTGAGATATCAAGATTGAAGACAACCTAAAATGGAAACAACTTTCAAAGCCTCAGTCCATGGTAAGAAATCTTTAAGCAACTCTAATAATGAGAAGGAAGAAGTTGATACTGAACTAGAAGAAATCATTGCTATGATTGCTAAGAAGGAAAGAAAAGGTAAAGGGAAATATGAAGGAAAACTACCATTCAAATGTTTTTCATGCAACAAAGTTGGTCATTTTGCATCCAAGTGTCCCACAAGAGTCAAAAAGTTCAGATCATATTACAAGCCCAAATACACTAAGGAATGCTGTCATGCTGAAGATGGTGTAACTGATGATGATTCAGGAGAAGATGAAATAGGATTTGTTGCCATTAAATACATTGATAAAATGCTTGAGGAGATGGACATTGAAGATGAAAAATAAGTACAAGAGTTAGCATTAGTTTCCAAAGCAGACATCAGAGCAGACTAGATCATCAACAACGGGTGTTCACATCACATGATAGGTGACAAAGATAGATTTGTACATCTAGATAAGTACAAAGGTGGCATGGTTAGATTTGGAGATAACACTCCCAAACCTATCACTGGCAGAGGTTCTATTACCTTAGATGGAAAGAACAAAATAGATGATGTTCTTTATGTTGATGGTTTACATCACAACCTTCTAAGTGTTGGACAATTGCTTGATAAAGGATATCAATTGGAATTCAAAGACAACAAGTGCATCATTAAAAACAATGAAGGAGACATGATTGCATCAGGCTCAAAGACCAAAGGTAATGTCTTTCAGCTTAACTCTAAAGTAAGTTGTTTTGTTGCAAAAGTGGATGACAGTTGGCTATGGCACAAGAGACTTTGTCATATCAATTTTGACAACATATTAAAGATAAGTAATGTAAAGGAAGTAATAGACCTCCCTAGTATTGCAAGACCAGTTGATACTATGTGTAGGGAATGTGTGATGGGGAAGCATGTGAGGACCTCATTCAGAAGTAAACAGAACTCTGCAAAGAACAAATTAGATCTGATACATACAGACCAATGTGGACCCACTCAAACAAGATCATACTATGGAGAAAGGTATTTTATTTTGTTTGTTGATGATTTCTCAAGGATGATGTGGGTTGCATTCTTAAAAGACAAATCTGAAGCTTTTGAGAAGTTCAAAGTATTCAAAGCTAAGGTTGAAAATGAATCCGGATTGAAGATAAAATGTCTGAGATCAGATAGAGGAGGAGAATTCACCTCTGACCAGTTTTATGATTACTGCGAAGAACATGGAATCAAAAGACAATTAAGTACACCTAGAACCCCGCAGCAGAATGGGATAGTAGAAAGAAGGAACATGATAATACTTGACACAACACATACTATCATGATTGAAGGAAAGGTTGCTCATACCTATTGGAGAGATGTGGTCAATACAATAGTCTATACTATCAATAGAATCCAATTAAGGCTAGGCACAGACAAGACACCTTATGAACTTTGGTTTGGTAATGTACCCACTCTAAAATACTTTAGAATCTTTGGAAGCAAGTGCTACATCAAGAGAGATGATAGTATTGGAAAGTTTGATGCTCGAAGCAATGAAGGTATTTTTCTTGGTTACTCTACTAAAAGAAAAGCCTATAGATGTTTTAATCTAAGATTGAAGAAGATCATTGAAAGTACTCATGTAAAGAATGATGAGAAATTTATGATTCAAGAAAGATACTATGAATGTGCTCCCATGATTGAAGATGAACCTAGACCTATTAGTAAGGAAACAATTATTGAAGAAATGTTTGACTATATTGATGTTTCACGCAACAATCCTAAACCAAGTCAAGAAGAATCACAGATTACAAATGAGAGTGTCACTCCTAAAAACTCAAAATACACATCTAAATACAACTCTAAGGAAGACATCATTGGAGACCAGAGCGCTAAAGTCTTGACAAGATCCAGAGAAAAAGGTTCAACCGTTGATGAAGAGGTATGCTTACTTTCTCAGATTGAACCCTTAAGTGTTGAAGATGCGTACAATGATTCAGATTGGAAAAGTGCTATGCAAGAGGAATTGGATCAGATAATCAAGAATGATACATGGGAATTGGTTCCTAGACCTCATGACAAGAATGTGATTGGAACAAAGTGGATATTCAGGAATAAGATGAATGAAGAAGGTACGGTGGTAAGAAAAAAAGCAAGACTGGTATGTAAAGGATATGAATAGAAAGATGGAATAAGACTACACTGACACATTTTCTACTATGAGAAGACTGGAAGCTATCAAGTTGTTCCTAGCCTATGCAACATTCAAGAACTTTAAAGTATATCAAATGGATGTCAAGTCAGCTTTTCTGAATGGTGACTTGAAGGAAGAAGTTTACATAGAATAGCCTAAAGGATTTAATCTATCAGACAAACCAGACATGGTATGGAGACTAAAGAAAGAACTTTATGGACTTAAATAGGACCCAAGAGCATGGTATGAGAGACTTGATGGTTACTTAACAAAGATAGGATTCAGAAAAGGAGCAGCAGATTGTAACTTATTCATAAGAGAGACAGATGAAGGATTACTACTTGTTGCTATTTTTGTT
>MU227000.1:1756542-1774155 GCA_018584345.1 Thuja plicata
AGGATTCAGAAAAGGAGCAGCAGATTGTAACTTATTCATAAGAGAGACAGATGAAGGATTACTACTTGTTGCTATTTTTGTTGATGACATTATCTTTGGAGGTAATGACAAGCTTAGTGCAAAATTTCCAAGGAGATGAAAAGTGAGTTTGAAATGAGCATGATTGGACCTATGAAATATTTTTTGGGATTGAATGTAAAACAAATAGACAAAGGCATATTTATAAATCAGTCTAAGCATGTGAAGGAGATATTGAAGACTTTCAAAATGGAAGATTGAAAACCAGTAAGCACCCCCATGATAACAGGAAGCAAGATTTCTAAAGATGATGATTCCACAATAGTTGACAAGACACTATACAAGTCTATGATTAGAAAACTCATATATCTTACTCAATCTAGACTAGATATTTCCAATGTAGTTGGCATTGTTGGAAGATTTGCAGTTGAACCTAAACAAAATCAGCTAATGGCAATAAAAAGAATATTCAGATACTTAAAGGGGACTATAGACTATGGTTTATGGTATCCTAACTTAGAGAACATACAACTTCATGTGTATATAGATGCAGATTGGGTAGGTTGTGTTGATGATAGGAAGAGTACCTCGGGAGGAGTAGTAATTCTTGGAGACAGGTTGGTTATTTGGACAAGCAAGAAGCAAAACTGTATCTCTCAGTCGACAACAGAAGTTGAGTATGTTGCAGTAGCACTGAATTGTTCAACAATGGTTTGGATCAAAAGGATGATTAAAGACTTTGGTATTTAGATTGATTATCCTATTTTTATTCACTGTGATAACACTAGCACTATCAATATGTCAAAGAACCCTGTGATGCACACAAAGACAAAACACATTGAGATCAAATATCACTTTCTAAGAGAAAAATTTGTAGATAGAGAAGTAAAGTTGGATTATGTGAGCACTAAAGAACAGTTAGCAGACATTTTTACAAAGTCTTTATCAAAAGATACTTTTGAGTATCTCAGGGAGAAGCTGGGAGTAATTCCCTTTCCTGAGTCTGATTAGAATTTGCAGAAAATAACATCAGTCCTTGGTGACTAATGAATGGTTGACTACTCTACTTCTGGAGTAGTACATGTGCTTCATGATGTTTGGCACCCTTTTCCATTAATGTCAAAGGGGGATTATTAGTAAGGGGGAGCATATACTCTAGGGGAGTATATAATCATGAAAATAAAAACACAGTTAGAAGAGAAGCAACAGAAGTAAAAAGGAACCCTTGATGAGGATATTGAGAAGATTGTAAAAAGGAGGATACTTTGGGTTGATGGTGTTTTTCATATCATATGTTGCCATCAATGTCAAAGGGGGAGATTGTTGGAGATTTTCTTCTGTGCAAATTGTTGATTGTATGTTTGTCATTGATGACAACATATAATATACAATAGTGTCCTGTAAGAAATTATCAGTACAGATGTTTTGGAGCCTTGCATGTTTATTTTCATGGTGTACACATGTTCTGATTTCTATGTGCATTCACGCAGAGTCAGATATGCAATTTAAGTTGAGTTATGCTAGTCTGTTTTGACAGTTACAGTGACTGAAGATTTTTATGAAGAGCCGATGTAATTACATTATTTCTTGAGTTGCACCTATCTTTGGGATATGCGTGTTTGTATTCATGTTTAGTTATGAGTTAAAGATAATTATCTAAATGTGCTAAATGTGTTCTAATAGAAGCGGGATAATTGAGTCAATTTGGTAGAGCCGACTATGTGAAGTGTTGCATCTATTCAGTTTGGGTTGCGTGATTCTAATCAGGTTACGTGCCTAATTTGGCTGACTAAAGAAGTATTGAAGAGACTCCTAAAGCTGACTAATATCACATCTTTTGGGAAGATACTTATAGTAGTTCATTTGGTGAACGCTAAGAGTGAATGATACGAGAAGAGAAAAAAAGTAGAGAACAAAATATCTGTTGTTTTGGGATAGTAGAGACATTTCATTCATCAAGAAAAGATCTATGTGAAGAAGAAGTGAAAGCATACAACACACTCGAACTGATCAAGACAACAAGTCTACTCAAACAGTTCATTTATTAGATATAGTGCATATATATTTTACTGAAGGTTGCAGTCTTCATCATTTTAGCAGTGATCTTTTTGGACAGTGAGTCCTCACCCTTAACAGGGTCAAACCATTAACCAGGTCACTATACTTATTGCATTGTAAATAACAACTCCTAACAGGGTTGCAAGATCTTCTAACAGAGATAATTATACTCAAGTACAGTTCTTTGTGGGTGCTAATTCCCACTGGGGTTTTTACCTATTTGGTTTCCCCGTAACCAAAATTGTTGTGTTCTATCTTATGTTATCAAAATGTGTTAATGTTTAATGTTATTCTATAATTAATTGGAGAAAAGAATTAAACTAGCTGATAACTGATTCACCCCCCTCTTAGTTATCCCTTGGGACTATTCCAACATTCTTTTCAACTTATCTTCTACCTTCAGAGCATACTGATAAGCATCCTCAACTGAATCAATCTTTATCATACCAATCTCATCCTTAATATTGAATCTCAAACCATTAACATATCAAGCTACCTTCTCCTTGGAAAGTTCTATGCCTAGACCGAATAGTCAACTTATAGAACTCCTTGGTCAACGTTGCACCTAATGGAGACCTAGAATTCACCCTTCTTCGACCGAGTACTCCAACACTAAAATAATAAGAACAAATAACACCAACATGAAGGATTGCCAACTACCCCAGGATGCTCTTGCATCATTAGCTTCCATATTTCTTACCAATTCTTCTTTTTTGATACTACTGGCAGATTCATAGAGTCTTTCTTTAGGATTCTCTAAAGGGAATTCTGTGTTTAAATTTTTTGTGTTTTCACGGATTAAAAAATTAGAAGATTCAGTATTGAGATCTATGTCCATCAAATATTGACTGGTTTTTAATTTTTCTGATTGTATATTTCCCGAGTTATAATTATTCTAATTTTCCTGAATAGAATCTAGATTAATTAATTGTTCTAAATCCTTATATTTTGGGGGCTTCGGTTCTATTGTGTTATTAGAGATTAGATTGGATATGAGGGTCTCATTTTTTATGGAAGGGATGTTCATTGTGTCCTCAAAAAGCTCACTTTATTCTATATTGTTTTGTGGGAATTTTTCTTGAATTTTAGCAGGGATACTATGGTCTAAAAAAACCTCCTTTAACTTTGTTGAAATTAACTATGAAATTTTTGTCTGTATTAGAGTGATTATTAGAATTGATTTTAAGGCATACTAGATTATCTAGTGTGCTATATTTTGTTTTGATTAATAGAGAAAAATAGGTTTTGAAGGGACCCAAAACCCTAAACATAACAGGTCTAGTGGGACCTGAAACCAAAAAAAAAGATATTCAAGACCACCCACTACAAGAAACAGGACAAGACCAAGACAAGAAAAAAATGAGAAAGGGGGAGAAAACTAGAAGACTCCACCACCAAGACCAAATTTTGCATGACAAGGAAAGAATTTTTACATGAAGAACCAACATAAAGTCAAAGAGTGGAGGAAGGAAAAAGAATCCAACCCAAACCAACCTAAAAAAACCATTACAATTTACCTTTTATCTTACCCTTTTGGGAATAAAGGGTCATATCAAAATAGGGCTGAGGTGATTTAATTTTTTTCTTATTGACAGTAATCCAACCCTCATCCACCTTAGCAAACACACCCTTCCAAACTAACAAATCTATCTTTGGACACCCATCACCCAACGGGGGGTGCCAGCAACCCCCAGAGTAGAACTAGGGATATGGCCAACAAATTCCTAAGAAATAGGGCCAACAACATTAACACTAGAAACACTGTTGTTAGAGAGAGAAACTGCTTGAGAAGAAGAACCCACACCATCAAAAGAGACAACACCACTCACAACAACAAGAACCCTAACACCGAAAAAAGAAGAATCAGGTGACACAACATGAGGAGACCCAACAATACCAACCATCCTGAAATCACCAGCAAGAGAATCATCCACACAATTAGCCTGTGACACAAAGGCCTCACCACCACCAGCAACCAGCTCCAAACCAACAGGAGGAGAAGACACATGTATTTCTTGCACAACCACCTAGGAGAAGCTCCTCTAGGAGGACTTCTTCTCAACCGAATAATGCTGAGAAGAAGCCCCCTTTCTACCATGAAGTAGAATTTTTCATTTTCTCAAGTTCACATTGAGCCGCAACATGACTAGTTTTGAAGCATCTTCTACAACTAAAGGGGATCCCTTCCTAATCCTGAGGTTGGATCCAACTACCCTTTGGAGAAACAAGCTTAATCTCCATAGGAAGCCCATTAGAAACATTTGAATCTACCAAAATATGGGCAAAGGTTGAATAAAAAATATTATTCCTTGTCCACCATCAGGAAGTTGCCAAGAACCTCATCCACTTCCTCTAGTAAAGAATCTACCCATAGATGAAGGGGGAGGTAGGGGAGTCTAACTCAGATAAAAAATTTGTTGAACGTTTTAGTAGAAGGGTTGAAATTGGGATACCATGGTTTAACCATCAACATGAATCGATATTCCCAACTAAAAAATGGTCATGCAAAACCTTATCTCTATCTACGACATTCTCAAATTTAGCAATGAAAAACCCTTTATACATAGGGAAAATATGGACAGTACCCATTATGATAGGCTCCCAATGATGGGATATCCAAGCATGTAACTCTGGGATATTGGGCCAAAAAACCCTAAATTGACAAATTACACCATGTTCAGAAAAGATAGAGGTCACATGAACAATATTTTCCACCGTCTCCGCCTTCAATGAAAGACCGATAGACTTGGAAATAGGGAAGGGCCCTCTCTCCACAAAATTCTTCTTGGGAAAAATGCTCTTTCTCAGGCTTGGAAGAGGGACTAAACAATTCCATAGAGGGAACACCTTGACACGTAGAAGGATAACCTTGACCCCCATCTCCACCCAAGAAAATAACATCAAGACCAGTTGCAATGGCATTCCCTCCCACCAAAATAGGTGCCTTAGGCACCGCGACCAACGAAGAGGTATTATTTTGTTAGTTTAGGATATAAAAGGTTCTGGGTTGAGAATATAAATTGACCTGTTTGTGATACTTTTAATCAGCTCTATTTTCAGGTTAGACTTGTATTTGATCAATATTTTGACATTTCTAGATGCAGTAAAGTTTTCCTCCAAACCCTCAAAACCACCAAGTTGTTCTCCTATTCTTATAATAATTTGACTGTGGAGTAATTCCATTAGAAATTTTGGAATATTTATCCACTGTGCAGATGGAACATAATTATTTCTATAAGGATTGAAGTTTTGAGTCCAATCATAAAATGTAACCAAAAAACCTTGATAGTATATTGGAGGACCATGTAAGAATGAAGTTTTAATCCATTCAGAAATGAAGAGACCTAAGATTCCATATCCTTCCCATTTCATGTATACTCTGTGATTTTTGCAATGTTCCCATAATCCTTCGTAGAAAGTATTGCTGATTATTATTGTTTTTGCTGGTTCGATAGGCCGAGAGGAATCTCATTATTTGGTACTTTCCATATGCCCTAAATCCTTCCTTAGTCATAGATTATTGAGACAATATTTGGGAACTTCCTTCAAAGTTTCCATCCCGAGGATGATGGTGCTTCAATCTGACTGTTTACAGACTTCTATAAGAGGGTTTCTTTGTTTATCTTCTATTTTTCCTATTGCAGTCTTATTTATACAGATAGAAATGAAAGGTGTATTATTCGTGATGGAAAAATACCGCATACCATTCCTTAGTTTATTAAATAAGGAATCCTTCTTTGCAAGATTTTTTTGTTTTTGACTCTCCACCTTATCCCAGCCATTGGAGATGTTTCCCTTTCCCAACTTTGAAACCATAATGTGATTTTACTCCTTCAAACTCATGTGCTTCTGTCTTCTAATGATATGCCATTCATAGTTGGGATGATTAATATGCACAGATTCTTGTAATACCTATTTTCCCTTATTTTTCTTTGACAAAGCATCGTGAGACCCTGATAGCAGGATTAGATCTTTTTTCCTGTGCAGTCAAAATGAGTAAACCCTAGAATTAGAGACTGCATCTCTTCTTTTAACAGATGAATCTGACACTGGGCTCAGAGCATCACACTTATTTTCTATTTTGAAAAATCCTAACATATTATGCACAGAGCCGTATTTTGGTTTTCCATAGAAGAAAATATGTTTTCCTATAGTTTCATTTACTTTTAGTTTATTCACAGAGTAGTTCGCATTTTTTGACATCAGAACCATTTTTTGCATCCTCATCTAGGATCTTATCTTTATGCTTTTATAAGCATTTATTGTACTTATTGTAATCTCTCTAATTCATTTACAGATTGATCTCAATATTAGATTTCTTTTTAAATCAAGGTTGGATGAGCATATCAATGGTTTTTTATCAATAGATGTTATAATGTTTTGGTTCTTGGTATTTTTTGGAATTTTTGGGTTAACTATCAATTCCAAAATTGACAATAGTGTTCTCACATATGAGATTGTTTCAATTTATGTAAATAGGTATGATGGAGAAAATTTATTTTCTATTGCAGTGCATTTCATTCATTTGTGGAAGTTATGAATTTTGTA
Source organism: Thuja plicata (assembly GCA_018584345.1). NCBI lineage: Eukaryota > Viridiplantae > Streptophyta > Pinopsida > Cupressales > Cupressaceae > Thuja > Thuja plicata. The sequence goes on from MU227000.1 coordinate 1,763,167, forward strand.
TCCATTATTTGATGCCCCAACAAGTAGGTTGTCCAATATGAGAATATAGCCAATTTGATCTCTTCTATCTTTTGGAAAAAGAATTTATATGAAACAATCAATACAATTGGTCAAATAGACCAAATCTCTATCGAATACTGGATAAACAATAGTAATGGTCATATAGTTCTATAGAAAAAATAAATGCTAAATAGCTCTGGATAAAATCTTTAACTCATCAGGACCAATCTAGATCTTGAGTAGCTTATAGGAGAATTATCAACGTTCTCTTAATACTATGTTGAGGATCTGAAAGAACCTATACTTTAAAAATACATATTGGTAACTCAAGTACTTGTAAATATTTTTTAAATTAGTGAATTTAATTAAAGTATAGAAATACTATAATGCATAAAGGTAAAGAACTTTCACTCTAGCGCTTTTAATCAAAACTAAGGTTTTTATATGAAATCAATTAAATATGAATTATTACTAATGAAATCTATAGTAATAAGCAATGATACATTATTCTTTATCCAAGATGCTAAGGATCACTAAGGTTTAGTTTGAATGAAATCAAGAATATTATATTTTCCAAAATCAAGAAGGAAAAACTATTCTAGTCCTTCCCGTTTTTATTATTCTATTATCTTTACATTAAATTTAAGGCTTAAATTTCCGAATTAAAGAATAGTCATCCTAATATTTTAAAGGGAGTTTTAATATTAAAACAAACATTAAGTAGTACTAGTTTGGGTTGGGTAGGCAATATAGGCAAAGCATAAGAACTGATTTTGATAAATTTAAACTAATATTTTTCTCTTATGACCAACTAAATAAAGCTCATATTGGAATTATATATTATTTAATTATATTTTACATTAAATTTAAGACTTAAATTCCTAAACTAAAAAATAGTCATCCTAATATTTTTAAATGAATTTTAATATAAACAAACATTAATTCTTTTGAAGGGGATGTTAGAATAACTGAGAGTGGGGGGGGAATTGAATAGCTCCCAATTATCTTACAGTCCCAAATTCCTCCAGATGTATATAAAAACATTTTCAAACATATAATTCAAATTGGTGAAATGTATTTTGTAATCCCAAACTTTAGTCAATAGTTTTTACCGAGTATTAGTAAATTAATACTGTGATTACCAATCTATGTCAATAAAGTAAAGTGTAAAGAAAAATAACAATCCACAAAATTCATGCACATTGAAACATAGATTTTTAACGTGGAAACCCTACTGAGGGAAAAACCACCTAGGACCGGTAACCCAAAACATTTCACTCTTCTGAAGTGAACTCGGTGAAGATCCAACCCTATTAAAGGTTACAATGCACACTATTAAATGTGACCTGGTTAGAGGATTTCAAACTAAGAGTTCTCTCTTGACCATGCATTCACTATGGGGTCAACAAGAAAAAACTCAAAATTTATTAGAATTTCATAATAAATACTATCACATCCTACTCAGTTAAGAGATTTATCTATAACAATGGTTAAACTGATACAATAATGATCTGATTCAAATAGAACTCTATTTTGCAAATTTTTAGATCTATGCTAAGTACATAATACCCCTGATCAATTTTTTCACTTCAGTTCATCTCATACTTCATACTCTGTTCTGCTCGGTAATGATCTTTCCTATATCGTTCAGTGATGTCTGCAGAAAACACTTGGTTTTGTCTTTAACCAGTTTTATTAGTCATGCATAAAATTCACATGTGCACATCATAGCATCATGTGATTCATAATGAATCTCTTGTCTCTTATATAGACACCATATCTCATTGAATTTCCATCCTTTAGATTTTTCCACTTAATCTCCATTGTTGATTTTGCCTCTTAAACCATCCTCGATAGTTGTGTTAAAAACACGTTTCAATCTTTGTAATTCGATCTTCCTTGAATTTTCATAACCGTTTGATCAACATAACAAACTTTATCTTTTACCTCAGAATCATCAATTTCCAGGTCATCATTCTAGTCAGCCTTGGTTTGATTAAATTTCTTGATCAATACTGTGTTGTGTCAGTGATCCCTAGCTCTATTTTCACTGTGCTCAGTATACACTATGTTTTACTTGGTGTTCACTGTCTCTCGGTGTATACAAAACTCTTCATTTACTGAATACATAAAATTTGTTTGTTCCAAGTCTTCAATCCATAAAAATATTTGTCACCATAATGATACTCAAATAATTTGACATCAATGACAATACATTAACTTATAATGTTTATCATCACATCTATAACTCGGTTGACTATCAAAAAATGACTTCAAACATACAATAAGTTGTAGTTCATCAATCTCTCCCTTCGGTATTGATGGCAACACAATATGAAATATGCAGTATAAAAATGCCATACAAAAAATACAAAACTTTTGTTCTACAACTGAAACAATTCTGTAGCTAACGCTAGCTTGAATTTATAAAACGTTTCAGTATTAAAATCTCACCATGCAGACTCTCCCTGCAGATTTGAGTCTTATGTTCTTGAATCTCGTTGTAGATTAGATATGTCTCTCCCTTTCTCTTTTCTCCCTTTGATGGATAGATATTTCATTGATCATTCCCTCCCTTTAGATATTTCATCGAATCTCTCTCCCTTTGACAACAATGCCAAAAAGAAATATACAACTCTTCAGTAGCCAAAAAAAATATCTCTAGTGTTCAGTGTAGTAGGTATCTTACAGTGTACTGATATGTCTATGTCAGTCCAGTTCATCTTTGCATCAACATGATTGATATTATGATTTCATGTAGGTTGATGCAACCTACTATTTAGCTTAGTGACCAATAGACAAGGGAAAAACCCCTAGTCTACCTCTCAAGTACTCAAATGTATCCTTCGGTAAGGGTTTGGTGAATATGTCTGTAATTTTTCTTTTGATTGTACATATTCTAGTATCACTTGTTCATCTTGTACTTATTCCCTCAAGTAGTGATATTTGATGTATATATGATTTTTCTTTGCATGCATCACAATATTCTTTGAAATATTTATAGCACTTGGTATTATCACAGTAAATTATCACTGGGTCAGTGATTTCTTCATTCATGCCTTTCAACAATTGTTTGATCCATGATATGTTCAAACAGTTTGCAACAACAATAACATATTCTACTTCTGCAGTTGACTGAGATATGCATCCTCGCTTCTTGCTTATCCAAGTAACTAATCTTTCTCCTATAAATAATGCTCCACCAGTAGTGCTCTTTCTATCATCAATGTTCCCAGCCCAATCAACATTAGTATAAAATTTCAGTTCAAACTTGCCTTCTCTTTTGTACCATAGTCCATAATCCTAAGTATTCTTCAGATATCTAAAAAATTTTTTTACAACAATCATATGTGATTCTCTTGGATTAGCAGAAAATATTAGAACAATTCCAACTGCGTGTGAAATTTCAGGTCTTGTGTGTACAATGACATCAATTTACCAATCATAGATCTGTACAAAGTTTGATTTACCTCTAGTGTCTTATCTTCTTTTGTCAATTTGCATCCTGTCACCATAGGTGTTCGGACTAGTTTTGATTCTTCCATTCTGAATGTCTTCAATACTTCCTTGATGTATTTTGATTGAGTAATATAGATACCTATTGTCTTTTGTAAAATTTGCAAGCCAAGAAAAAATTTGATCTCTCCAAACATTGACATTTCAAATTCTTTCCTCATTTCATCAGCAAATGAAGTGCATAGGTTATCATTACCACCAACTATAATATCATTGTAAAGAGAAAAAATATATATGTAATATGTAATATAATGTGTATATGATATGATGCCCTTTACATTTAAAAGGTTGGGGAAGGTAAGATTCTCATCCTAGCCCCAAATTTACAAAGGAAAGACCCAAATTGATCAACCACAAGAAAATGGTCAATGCACAAATGAATCAATCGATTGGAAATAATAAGAAAGAGGAAAACTTTACATTCCCGGTTTATGGGGTTGATTGAGGGAGAGAAGGAGAGTGTGTAATAGATCTATAAATATTAAAACCTTAATTGAAATGAATTGAAGACAAATACTAACCTCAAAGTATAACAGATCTGGAAATTGCTATTTTTAGGTGTTTGTACTGAGTTTCTGGAAATTTTGCAACCGGATCTAGAACACAAACACAAAGATGGAGAAAACCCAAAATTATTTTCCTTTTCTAATGTAGTTCAACCTTGACCCCTTTATGTTGACCTTGATCTATATTTCTCTGACAGAAATTTTGCTCACGGATCCTTAAAGTTTTCCCAAAAGGGTATCCAAATCTGCTCTGCAATTCGCTATTCCATACCTGTACCTACAAGAAAAATTATTTTGTTTGTTGGGGGGGAGGAGTTTGCCTTGGTCAAACCATGGTTTTGGAATTAACCTTATAATAGAATTGAAATTGTAGTTTTAAACAAAGTAAATAGAACAATTGACCTTGCTTATGTTGAAACCCTTGTGGAGGATTTGAATCCTTGGATCCACAAGTACAGATGCTCCAAATGGATGTAGGATGTAAGATGTCTCAAATAAATTTCCTTTAGATCTTCAACACCAATCTTGAATGGATCTTGGAATAGGAAGAAGCTTGAATGGATGTGGATGGAGAAATATTCAACAAGAGGGCTCCATAGAGCTTGAATCCTTCAATGGATACCAATGGATCTCCTTGATTAATTGAATCTTGAATACTTGAATGCTTGAATGCTTGAATTATTTAATTCTTGAATGCTTAAAAGTAGATGATCACCTTTGGTAGATTATGCGTAGATGTTCATGTGTGTGTATGATCTTGTCCTTAGAGCTTAGAAAATGAGAGGAGAAAATATTCCTTATATACAAGTCTAGGGCACAAACTTCTAGAGAGGCTGACATAGGAGAATTAAATTCCAATTAGGCCTATACCCCTAGAAGTGGACCTATATTAAATATATTTTTAAGAGTCATTACTTTGGAGTCCAAAATAGCCGACCCGAAAGTGGGAAATAATTATTTCCAAACACCGACATCTAGAAATCTTTGGAATTTGGAATTTAGACCCTGGGACAGGGTCGAGGTCGACCTTGACCCTGAGGTCAAGAACCTCAAGATTTCAGAGCAGGATGCCAGAAATAGGTAGGAGAGAAGTGGAAAATAGGGCAGAACAAGGGAAAAACTAGATCCAAGTCAAAGACCCATTCAAGGCATTTGAAATGAACCCAAACCACTTACTTAGAGGGCTAAACCAGTCCTAAATGGAAGTGCTTCCATTTTCTAATGATACAATCATCAACAAATATTTCAGTAATAAGAGTCTTATCATCATTTCCTCCTTTCAAATACAAATTGTTGTTATCACTTGTTCTAATAAATCCAATACTTATAAGATAGGAGTGTAGTCTTTCATACCATGCTCTCGGTGCTTGTTTCAATCCATATAAAGATTTATGTAACTTACATACCATGTTTGTCTGATCAGGATCAACAAATCCTTCATTTTGTTCAATGTATACCTCTTCTTCTAGTATTCCATTTAAAAATGTAGACTTAACATCCATTTGATATACTTTGAATCCTTTATATGCTAGGTATGCAAGTAATATTCCCACTCAGTCAAGCCTAGCAACGGGTGCAAAAGTTTATCCATAGTCAATCCCTTCTTCTTGTGCATACCCTTGCAAACTAATCTTGCTTTATTTATGATTACATCTCCATTCTCATTAAATTTGTTTTTGAATATCCATTTGGTGCCAATGACATTTTTATCACTCAGTCTCAGTACTAATGTCCATGTCTTTTTTTTCTGTATCTACTCAATTTTCTCATTCATATAATTAATCCATTCTTCATTTTCTAATGCATCTCTAACATTCTTAGGCTCAAATTCACAAATTAAACATGTGTTATCTTTCAACTTACTTCTTTTCATCATGCTAGCTCTTTTATCTTCAATAATATAATTTTGTGGATGATGTCTTCTAAAATATTTAGCAAGTACAGGTTCAATTCTCTATTCTTCATTGTCTTCTCTTGTAGGTTTAGTATTCTTGTTCATGATCTTCAGTTTCAACATTTTCCTAATTCTCGGTCTGTGCTACCTGTTGCCCGGTGACATTACCCTATTGCACAGTAATGTTAGGCATCTGCAACAGTATAGTATTAGGTTCTTCCATGTAGACAAATCTACTATAATCTTCTAATTCTTTCATTTTGTCCTCATCATTCTTCTCAACAAATTCATCAACTTTCACATTTGCACTTTCAATGATTTTGTTAAATGTCTTGTTCAAACATTTGTAAGAGTTACTCTTAGTAGAATATCCAAGAAATATTCCTTCATCACTTTTTGAATCAAATTTACCATTTCAATCATCTTTTAGAATATAACACCGACTTCCAAATATTCTAAAATAACTCGCATTAGTTGTATAACCATACCATAGCTCATAAGGTGTTTTGTTTGTATCTTTCCTCAGTTGTACTCAGTTTAGTGTGTATACATCAGTACTAACTGCTTCTCTCCAGTATGTTTGTGCAACATTCTTTTCAATCATTAGTGTTCTAGCACAACCTACAATTGATCTATTCCTCCTTTCATCAATTCCATTATGTTGTGGTGTCCTCGGTGTGGAAAAATATCTTTTGATTCCATACTCATTCCAAAATTTAGTGAACTCATCAAAAACAAATTCACCTCCTCTATCAGATCTCAAACACTTTAGTTCTCTACCAATTTATTTTTCCACTTTAGATTTGTACCATTTAAACATCTTAAATGCTTCAGATTTTTCTTTAAGGAACATGACAGTCATCATTCTAGAGTAGTCATCAACAAATAAAATTAAATATCTGTCCCAATAATAGCTTTGTGTTCTCATTGGTCCACATAGGTCTGTATGAACTAACTCCAAAATATCATTAGATTTAAAATTCTTTCTCTTGAAACTAGATTTTGACATCTTTTCCATTTGACAATTTTTGCACATTACATGGTCTGGTTTAGATAAGCTCGGTAAGCCTCTAACTTTTCTTTTCTTACTAATCTTAACCATGTTGTCAAAATTTACACGACAAATTATTTTATGCCATAATCATATATCTTCATTCTTTTCCAATAAGCAAGTAGTTTCAGTAGTGTCAAGATAGAATAGGTTACCTTTTGACTTGTCACCAGTGTCGATCAACTTTCCTATTCCGTCATAGATTATAGCTTTTCTATTTTCAAATGCAACTCGATGACCTATGTTATTCAGATGTGAAACACTCAATAGATTATAATTAAGTCCTTTTACCCAATATGCATTCTCACATTTGATTTGATTGTTCAGCATAATAGTACCTTTTCCTTTCACTTGACAAGGTGTATCATTTCCCATTCTAATAGATCCTCCATCATAATATTCAAGAAATTCAAATTTTCCTTTATCTCCAGTCATGTGATGTGTACAACCACTATCAATAACGCAAATGTCATACTTATTAAATTTAGAAATAAGTGTTGTTTCTACATACCTTTCATCTTTCAAGGCTACAAACATTGTCTCAAAATATTCATCACTGCCATTATCTTTATCTTCAGCAATGTAACAAGCTTTCTTGCCTTTATCTTTGTAATCTTGGCTATCTCTTCTATCATACTATTGGTTGCTTCTATATTCTCTATCACCCTTTCTATCATTAGATCTATCATTTCTTTCATCATTCTTTCTGTTAGGGCATCTTGTAGCAAAATAGCCAATCTCTTTACAGTTAAAACATATCAAAGGTAGTTTACCTTTATATCTTCCTTTACCTTTGTGAAATATTCTAACCATTAAAGCTTCAAGTTCATCAATTTCCTTATAATCACTATCACTGTCACTGTTATTTCTGATTATGTGTTTCCTACTAGATTTACCAATTTTAAAAGTAGACATAAATGTGGATTCCATAGAAGGTACAATATCGTTGTCAAAATTATTCAGCTCAAAATAAATCAATCTTCCAACAAGACTATCAACAATACTATTATTTCCATGTGCTGATCTCATTTCATTTATCACAGAGACTCTTATAGAATAAATATGCAATAAATTTCTAAGAATCTTACTCACAATAGTGTCTTCATCAATAGTTCCATGAGTTCCTTGTATAGCATTCACAACTTCCTTAAGTCGTGTACTGTACTGTGTTATGTTCTCTCCTTTTTTAATTCTCATATCATCAAATTTTCCTTAGAGACTTTCAAATTTAGCTCTCAGTACATTTGCATCTCCTCCATAAACTAGTGTAAGCTTGTCCCACATCTGCTTGGCAGTTGTACATTTCTTGATGTCCTCAAATTCAGAATTAGTAAGTGAAGAAGCAATCTCCACCATGATAAGGTTGTGTTCATATTTCTCTTTCATATGATTGACAGTCAAGGGTCTAGTAGGTAGAATGAATTCATTATCTAGGTAATCTACAATGTTATCTCCAATCCCTTATAGGTATATTCTCATCCTACTTTTTCATGTCAGAAAGTTCTCGTTGTTCAGCTTTGGTGTGTATCTCTTATACATCTTGTGATCTTTAGCTTAAGTCCTTCAAAACTTTCTTCTAAGCACTGTATGCTCTAATACCAATTTTTAGAATAATTGAGAAAGTGGGAGGGAATCAGTTAGATCCCAATTATCCTACAGTCCCAAATTCCTCCAGATTTATATAAAAATAATTTCAAACATATAATTCAACTCAGTGAAATGTATTCTGTAATCCCAAACTTTAGTTTTTTACCGAGTATCAGTAAATTAATACTGTGATTACCGATCTATGTGTTACCCAAAATTTCCCATTACATGTAAATTTTGGCTACAAGTGGAGAAAATGTGGCTCCCACAACGATAGAGACCAACTTGTAAATCCTGCATTTTTTTTGGTTCTACCTCATCCTCTACAAATTTTCGAAGCCCTCTGCTTTACCCTATTTTATAAAAATGGCTTAAGGAAGAAAACCCTATGCAAATTTTCTATAAACCCTAGTTGTTCCATGGCCTCTTCTATTCCTTCATTACCTTTTCTAGGTGACTTAAGTTCTTTTAAGTCATGTGCACATTTTAGTTTTCCCTCTAGTCGCTTAGTCGCGCAAGGGCAAATGAATATTCCATATCATTGAGAGATCATGAGACTTCCTTTGTCGTGAAGTCTCCCAAAGAAAAAGAATGTCCTCTCAAGCTATTGAGACTTAGCGCTGATCATTCGATCAAGATCTGATCTTATGGTAGTTGCTAAGTCTCCTGATGTAACCCTCAGTTAACAAATGATTCAGAGATCTCGCGACTGGGCGTATTTCTAACTTCAGAGGTGACCTGAGTTTGAAGATGAGTTGAGTTAAAAGGTTTAGTTGCCAAGTCTTTTAATAGACCCAGGGGTAACCAAATGTTTCACTAACTCAGTAATATGAAGGATTTCAAGCAACCAGAGTTAAAGGAAGTGAACCTGGGTTAAAAGCAAGTCAGGAAAGATAAAGAGAACGATGGAGATCGACGGCTGTGTTTTAAAAGAAAAGGTAAAAGATTCTTCAGTCCATTGATAGGATAATCTCATGCCACATGTGACCATTGCTTATTCAAATATTTAAAAATTCAAAAGATCTTATCCAAGAGTTCACGATGGTGGCACAATGTTTCAAGTTGCAGACAAAGAGATGGATCGAGCCAACTTCTCAAGCTACATTTATGGAAAGATGGAAGATATTCAAGGATGTATCTGATCATCTTAGCTATTTCTACATGAATTCATGAACAAAATTGACAGCAATAGGGTTTCTGCATTTTTTATGAAAAATCTATTATAAACCCTAATTTCTAGAATTTGGATTGTTTCCTAAGCCTACGTGCTAGAGGAACATGTATATAAGTTAGTTTTAAAGATTTTTAGCTTAGAATTTTTCCAGTTGGTGCAAGATTTTCTGTGGCATTTTCTCTACCCTCAAATCTTCACTTCTTGTAATCTTTCATTGAAATAGAGGTTCTGTATAAGCTTTCTATGGCATTTTCGATTCCCTCAAGGTTTTCTTTATTTTTATTTCTCTTACTGGAATATATATAGTTTCTTATGCTAGATAAATCTTAGAGTTCCAAAGTATTTCTTCCTTTCATCATCTTTGTGTACTAATGTGTGTGATTTGATTTAAGTTACCCTATGGATTTTGTTCATCCCTGGCTACTTTGTCTCACTCATGTGCCTATTTTTTGAAGTGAATGTATGCTTGTAGGTCACAGTTTGTGTCTAACTTTTCTTGGGAATGTTATTGCCTGTGAAATTTATTCTTTCCTCCAATAGCCTCTTTCCATTCTAGACCTCTCTGTGAAATACTTATGCAAGCCTATTCAGAAAGATTGTATTCTATTAGATCTAAGAACCTTCATGCTAGTTTGGTTACTATGTTATATTTCAAGTTACCTTTGGTGTATCACCTAGTACGATAATTTTCTTTTAGTTATTTCCCTTTCAAGTATTCCTTCTACCCCCTTTTCTTCAATTTAGCATAGGTCCCACAACCTTGAAGTGATCCCCATGTTATACTAGATTATCAAGACAAAGAGAGCTTGAATAGGGTGCAAATTTAGTGTATAACAATTCTGGCACACCCGGTGGGACTACTACTAAAAGAAGTGTACTTATAAAACTATGATATCTTTGATATGTTGAGTGTATAGCAACTGACCTAAAGAGGTTTCTTTTTCTCAAGCATATTTGGTGACTCCAATGATGTAGATAACAGAAGATCCATTCCTATTCAACTATTTATAAGAAAGGTTGAAACAAGAAACTCAAATCCCTCTGAGTTATCACAGCTTCCCCTGACTAGAAGTTATTGCAGATCATCTTAGAGAGCATCCCCTACAAGGAGGGTCCAGTCTGTAGAAACTGATGAAAGATCATATTCAACTCCAAGATCCAGCTGCATGCAAAAACCTGTCACAAGAAATGAAGCGAAAGAAGGAAAAAGCAAAACTCAGATTTTACTCAAAAGGTGAGAGAAAAAATATTATCTGAATTA
>MU227000.1:1783318-1801457 GCA_018584345.1 Thuja plicata
TGGATAAAGTTGATGAAGCCTTTGTTAACACCAAGGACATGAACATTGATGATACATCTTTACAACAGGATGGAGTTCCTTTGATTGATCCAATAGATTTGGATAAGGAGAAAGACACTCAAGTTGACGAGTCACCAGTTAAAGAGGTACATATCAAAAGTGAATGTGTAGACACAAGTCAGAATACTATTCTGTCACCGTCCACCTCATTGTTGTCAAGGTTAACTCCTGATTCAACAAGTTTGACACATGGGATGCAGAAGACCTCATTAAGATCAGCGTCCTTTCCATGGAAAAGGCAAAGGAGAAACATGTGATGAGAAACCCATGCTTTGTTGAATCAATAAACATTCTGAATGAGTTAGTTCCTACTGATAAGAAAGTTGCAAAAGTTCAAACTGTTGAATATGTGGATAGTGTACTAACAAACTTCAAGTCACACTTCACCAGCTTAGTAGAGATAGCTACTAAGATTGTAGAAGATAAGTATAAAAAGGAAAGATTTAATGAAGTGGTGAAGAACTTTACCTTGGATCTGAACTCTCTGAAGATTGGACAGTCTATACTAAAAGAGTTGGCAGAAAAAGGGAGAAAGTTACAAAAAACTACATGGATAGAGTGAAGCTCACCTCTGAGCACACTAAAAAGATAGCTGAAGCTGAAGAAATGGTGGACAACATAAGAAAATATCTTGAGAATTCCATGTAGGACATAAACATATGCAATAACATCTACCAAGGACAACTGGACAGAATTGAGAAGGCAAAGTTTGAAATAAGCAAGATAAGAGTTAGACAAACTCAGTTGAGAAATGCACTTGCGCCTTCATTAGTGGTCCTTATTGAGAACATCAAATAGATAGATGACACAATGCAGACTTATGAACAAGGTCCTTGCTTGGATCTAGTGAAAATGGAGAAGTTAACATATGCTTTATGCACGCACCTCCAAACAGTTGATGCAATGAAAGCATTTTGGCAGAAAGAGATTCAGCCTCTTCAAGTTGTGTACCCAGATGTATATATGGAGTAAGTATGAAGACTTACAGTTTTCACACCTTTTTCATTCATGTCAAAGGGGGAGTAGTATAGAATGTGTATATGCTGAGTAGTATATATGTATATATCATTAAGTTATGATATACAATCATTTTTGAATGAAGTCATTTTGAGTAACTTAGCCACATTCCTTTGTTGCCATAAATGACAAAGGGGGAGATTGTTGGCAAGTTGACTTCCTAAGGAAGCAAGACTTATCTTGTGTTCTCAATCATGGCAACAAAGTCATACTAAGTTTTTGTCAAAAATAACTTAGAATATAAAATGACTAAGTATAGAAAACAAGACAGACAGAGAGATACAAAGATCAGCACATTAGCGTGCGTGTTAGAGATCACACCAGAATATGCATGCTTAGATATATACTCTATGGTGTATATACATGCTATATCCAAATGTGCAGAGTATAGAACATCAGTACAGAAAAGTTACAGACAGATTAGTACACTGTAGTCCAGGAAACAGTCTAGAATACAGAGCACAGAATCCGACTACTGTTTTGATCAGCGTGTATTATTTTGTGATGCTAAGGCTATGCACCTTTAGTTATAAGTTTGTTATGATGTAATTAATTTTTTTATAAACACGCTTGAGCCGACTTATTTGGAAGTGTTTTATATTTTGTTAAGAGGTCGACTAAGTGTTATGTTTTGGGTCACGCCTATTCGTTTGTAAAGATATAAGTATGTAATGTATTGTTATGTTACAGCGTGTAAGAGAAGTTGATTATTGTGTAAGAAGAAGTAACAGAGGGACAGTATAATGAAGTCAGAAGATGATATAGCTCTTTGAAGAAGTAAGAGCATCCATGCATACACAGAACTGATCAGATAACAGTGTCACTACAGCAGTTCATTTTTGATATAGTGCATATCAACATTCAGAGGGTTGTAGCCTTCATCTTATTGGATAGTGAGTCCTTGGAAAATGATTCCATCACCCCTAATAGGGTTATATCAAAAGAATCTTAACAGGGTCAGACCCTTAACCAGGCCATTGTACTCAATTTGTAAAGACTGCTTCTAACAGGGCAAAGGAACTTTAACAGTTTCATTATACCTAGTACAATATTTTGTGGGTACTAATCCCCATCAGAGTTTTCCTCTGATCAAGGTTCTCCATAATCATATCATGTGTTATGTGTTCTTGTGTTATGTTTCTTTGGATGCACATTTGATATATGTTTAATTGGTTGAAATGTAATTAATAAGATAAACATTGATTCACCCCCCCTCTCAGTGTTTCTAACATCCCATACCCAATATAGTAGCACCTCAAGCTAGCACTAGCTATGAGGAATCCAAAGCAGGCTTCTCCCAAGAACTGCAAGCAATGAAAAGTGACCAACAAGAAAGAAATAGCTTGCTACAAAGTGGTCAGCAAGAAATGACAAATTTGTTGCACCCACAGACTCAAAGTCCCAACAAACAATGTCAAAATTAGGGACCATCTTATCAACAAAATAGGTCACCATACCAAGGAAATTACCAAGGTAAAAGGTAGAAATTCAATTAGAGGCCATTTCAACCTTATAATCCCACACCTCTTAGTTTTGAAAATTAAACAAGAGATATAGTTCCAAGTTAGAATAATCTAGTCTTAGACAATGAATGGTGTTTTCCTTGCAATCAACCACATAATCAGGCTACATTCTCAAATGGGTGGATGAACCAAGCACTGATGGCTCAAAATGCCTCACATACTCAATTAGAGGCTTCTTCTAATGAATTATCCCCTCAGCAGGAAGCACAATATAATGAGACTGCTCTCTTCAATTGGGAGTAGCAAGACTTTAATGGAGTAAATGGTAAATCTACCATAGCAGCCAACACTCAGTCTAAGAGAAGAGCTCAATATATAGAGAAAATAGGAGATGGAGCTAAAGATACTACATCTATAGATACATCACATCCTTATGTTCCTACCATACTAAAGAAGACTCCCATTATTCCAGTCAAAGAGGGCCAATTTCCCAAGGAAGTTGAGCCTATCATAGTGAAGACACACCAAAGAGTACACACAGTAGTGCCTTTCAACATTGTAAACAACATGAAGAAAGAAAATGTCACTATGTCTATGTGGGACTCCTTGGATATTCTAGTACAACCTAAAATATTGAACAAAGAAATGACTGAAGAGGTGATCCCTCAATAGTCTACAATGGAAGCTGCTAAGCTAGTGTTGGTCAACATTGATCAAAAGAAGGAGACTTCAAGTGGCAACTCCAAGGCAGGTGCCATACAAGGTAGAAATATGAAACCACCTCCCTTTTATGTATCGCTAATTATTGGAAAATCTTTAGTACATAATTGTATGGTAGATAGTGGGGCTACTAGCTCTGTCATGCCCAAAAACGTAGCTAACCAATTGGGACTTAAGTATGAATCTTTTGAAAAGAAGGTGACCCAAGTTGATGGTTCTTCAGTAAACACCATAGGTTTGGCCAAGGATACAAGCTTGATTCTCCATGAAAGCCCCAATTTTTCTATCCTACTTGACATATACATCATAGACCTCCCTGCCTTATTTTCAATATGTTTATCAAGGGATTTTACAGCCAAGATAGGAGGCTATCTTTCTTTTGACTTGTCTCACATGATTTTCCATACTAGATATGGAACCAAGGTTACTATCAAGTCTGAACCATTGGAAACACACCATATAGAACCTTATGTGTCCAATGTACTCAATACAAGATGCCTTGCACTTGACAGTAATAACTTCCCAATCATCAGAGAAGAAAGAACTAAGATAGAAGATATCCCTGATATCTATCTAGATGATTTAGAATTAGAGAGAGCCTCAGAGGCCCAAGCCAATGTTATTTGGGATGTCGGTTTGGGAAACTATTTGATGCAAGAAAATGAATTCAAAGAGCCAAATCTTCTCAAAATGGACACTGAATTAGAAGATCAAGGTGACCAAGTTTGGGAGCTATTATTTGATGGTTCTAGAAGAAGACATGGTTCTAGTGGTGGTGCTATTCTAATCTCTCCAAAGGGGGAAAAATATTATACATCTTTTAGATTCAATTTCACTTGCACTAGCAACATTGCTGAATATGAGAGCTTAGTGAATGGATTGGATTGGGAAAGAAAAAGAGGGATCAAATCCCTAAAGGTTCATGGTGACAGTGAGTTAGTTTTCATCCAAGTAAGAGGGATAAGTGCAACCAAAAGTGACACAATGAGAGCATACAAGCATAGAATTTGGGATGCAATTGAAGACTTCAATTCTTTCAATATTATTGCAATCCCTAGAAAATTGAATCAGAATGTAGATAGGTTAGCTATTGTTGGATCCCAATATGATATCCCCAATGAAATTTCAATGAAAAAGGATCGACAACATATTAAATTAGTTGTCAGGCCTTCTATTCCTAACAATGATGTTAATTGGTAAGTGTTTGACAATGATGAGCAAGTTCTGCAATTCTTGTTTGAAGAAGATGTATTTTCAGAGCATAACCAAGACAGATTGATACAGAACTATGGTGATCAAGTGGTACAACTTAAATAAAATAAAATGCCAAAAGGTCTTGTCACCCTAGAATCTATCTTCAATAGAGATGACCAAGCATAAAAGAGTAAGATTGGCATGGTAGTTCAGCAAGAACATTGCACTGACCTAGAACTGGAGAGAGGTAAAAGGTTGAAATTTGGAAAGATTAATACTGATTCAGAGAAGATAGCTTATGTCCAATTATTTCAAGAATTTAGTGATATATTTTCTTGGCAATATGAAGATCTCAAAGGTTTCAACCCATCACTTGCTCAACATACAATTGAATTGGAACCAAGTGCCAAGCCAGTAAGACATAAGCAAAGACCTTTCAACCCCAAGCTTGAGCCACTTATGCATAAAGAGGTTCTAAAATTAATAGAAAGCGGTATTATTTACCCCATAAAACATACTAGTTGGGTTTCCAACCTTGTTCCTATTAGGAAGAAGAATGGGGAGCTAAGGTTGTGTGTCAATTTTAGGGATCTAAATAGAGCATCCCTAAAGGATCGCCATCCATTTCCATCTATGGAACAAATTCTATAGTGTGTTTCTAGATCAGAATGCTTCTCACTATTGGATAGCTATTCAGGGTACAATCAGATCCTGGTTCATGAAGAAGATCAATACAAGAGTGTATTTACAACCAAATGGGGAACCATGGCTTATCAAAAGATGCCTTTTGGTTTGTCAAATGCAGGTTCTACTTTTCGAACGGCAATGGATATGGCCTTTAAGAGCCTCATGTTCAAATTTGTACTGATTTATTTAGATGATATAACCATTTATTATAAACATACAACAAACCATATCAAACATTTGAGGAAAATATTTGAAAGGTGTAGAGAGTTTGGGATTTCCCTTAATCCCGAGAAATGTGTGTTTGCAGTCCATGAAGGAAACCTATTGGGATATATTGTATCCAAACAAGGAATTACAGTGGACCCTAAAAGGATTGCAACTATTCTAGAGTTACCTCTACCACCTAATAAGAAAAGTCTTCAATCTTTCATAGGAAGGATTAACTTTATCTGGCGTTTCTTGCCTAAAAATTGCAGTTTTACTAAAGCCTTTAACATCAATGCTAAAAAAGAACCCGGTCTTTAATTGGAGCAAAGAAGGGAAGGCTAATTTTCAAGCTATCAAAGAAGCTCTAACAGAGGCTCCTACCCTGTTGAACCCTGATTTGAGTAAGGATTTTATCCTTTATGCTTATGGAGGCCCTAATGCTATATCTGCAATACTAACTCAAGAGAACTCTAAAGGATTAGAGCTGCCTATTTCTTTCTTTAGCAAAGGCCTGGAAGAGTATGAATAGAGATACTCTTTTGTAGAAAAACATGTACTTTCTATGGTGAAAATACTTAAAAAGTTTAGATATCTATTGACTCACAACAAGGTACAATTAAGAGTTACTCATCCTAGTGTCAAAGAATTCTTTCTTTCTAGAAACCTGAATGAAAAAAGAGTTGGTTGGATTACCAAAGTTGTGGAGTATGGCATTGATATCCAAATCACTAAGCTGGTTAAAGGAAGAGGTCTTTGTGAGAATTTGACAAAGGATGAAGATTCAAAAGAACAAGGACAAGGGAATGCATCCCTGGTTGTGCATTTGATAGAAGAACATGCTAAGGCAATAGGTTGGTTGTCTAACATGGTTCATTTTTCGAAGACAGGCGAATGCCCTGCAAATTTAGATTCAGCCAAAATAAGATATTATAGATTACAATCTATACCCTTTGTGCTAATTGATGAGATTCTTTTTAGAAAGGATCATAATGGTATTCTTTTAAGATGCATAGATTAAAATCAAGTGGCAAGTATCCTGAATGAGTTTCATGATGGACCTTTTGGAGGTCATTTTTCTCCCAGGACCATTGCTTTTAACATCATGAGGGCTGGATACTATTGGCCATCTATCTTCAAGGATATCCATGATCATGTAAGAAAATGCATAAAGTGTGCCATGTTTGCAGGAAAAAAAAAACTTGCAACTCTTCCCCTCCAACAAATTAGAATAGAGCAAATCAGAATAGAGAAACCTTTCATGAAATGGGGCATTGAATTTATAGGCCTAATTAATCCTCCATCTAGTAAAGGACATAGGTGGATCATAACTACCACATATTATTTTACCAGATGGACATAAGCTATTGCACTAAAGAAGGCCAATGAGAGTGTTGTCCTGAGCTTTTATGATTACATCATCCATAGATTTAGCACTCCAAATTTTATCATATCATATAATGCACTTGCATTCACAGGCTTCAGAGTGACTGAATGGGCACTCAATAATGACATTTATATAAATACTATTTCTAACTATTACCCCCAGGGTAATGGCCTAGCAGAGTCTAAAAATAAGAATCTGATCAGAATTATCAAGAAGACTTGCAAGAAAATCAAAGAGACTGGCATTCCAAGCTCAAGTCTTCCTTATGGCTAGATAGGATAACCCCAAAGAAAATAATTGGGAATTCTCCTTATATGTTGGTATATGGAAAGGAGGCCAGATTATCTATTTCAACAGAGCTACCAGCATTAGACCGTGCCACACAATTTTTTCTCTTTGAAGAAGGATATCCCTTACAAGTAAGGTATGCTCAACTCATGGAGCTGGAAGAAACAAGAAACAAGTCTATGCAAACCATGGAATTCTAGTAGACGCAAACTAAGAAGAATTTTGATAAGAGGGCCAGGGCTAGAAATTTCAATGTTGGAGATATTGTCCTCAAGTGGGATGAATATAAGTCCAAGCCTGGAAGACATTCAAAGTTTGATTCCTTTTGGGGTGGACCATTTGTAATCACAGAGTGCAAGGAACATAATGCATTTCAATTATCAACTCTTGGAGAAGACGCCTTGCTGATATCAGTCAATGGTTTCCATCTCACACACTATTTCAAGGTTTGTCCCACTCTGTAATTAGCTTCCTACTTTTCTTTCTTTCTAGGTTTAGTTTCCTGCTTTCCTTGACGTGCTCATGTATAGTTAGTAGTTCCTCTTCCCAGCTTTGACCCAATTCTCTCAGAAAAGAAGTTTCATATGCTAAAATATGACTCCATGCCCAATAAATGTCAAGACCACTAGTTTTCAATGTCTAGCTGGCTGACATCCAATAGAAATTGCCAAGAATATTACCCAAAATTTCCCATTACATGTGAATTCTAGCTACAAGTGGAGAAAATGTGGTTCCCACAAGGGTAGATCCTAGCTTGTAAATCCTGTATTTTTTCTGGTTCTACCTCGTCCTCTGCAAATTTTCAAATCCCTCTGCTTTACCCTAATTCATAAAAATGGCTTAAGGAAGAAAACCCCATGCAAATTTGCTATAAACCCTAGTTGGTCTGTGACCTCTTATATTCCTTCATTACCTTTTCTAAGCGACTTAAGTTATTTTAAGTCATGTGCACATTTCAATTTTCCCTTTAGTCGCTTAGTCACACAAGGGAAAAGGAATATTCTATATCATTCAGAGATCACGAGACTGCCTTTGTCATGAATTCTCCCAAAGAAAAATAATATCCTCTTAGGCTATTGAGACTTAGCACTGATTGTTCAATCGAGATTTGATCTTACGGTAGTCCCTAAGTCTCCTAGTGTAACCCTTAGTTAACAAATGATTCGGAGATCTCGTGACTGGGTGTATTTCTAACTTCAGAGGTGACCTGAGTTTGAAGATGAGTTAAGTTAAAAGCTTTAGTCGCCAAGTATCATAATAAACCCACGGGTAACCAAATGTTTCACCGACTCAACTATATGAAGGATTTCGGGCAACTAGAGTTAAAGGAAGTGAACCCGGGTTAAAAGCAAGTTAGCAAAGATAAAGAGAACGGTGGAGATCAACGACTGTGTTTTAAAAGAAAAGGTCAAATATTCTTTGGGCCGTTGATAGGATAATATCATGCCACATGTGACCGTTGCTTATTCAAATATTTAAAAATTCAAAAGATCTGATCCCAAAGTTCATGGTAGTGGTGCAATATTTCAAGCTGCAGACAGAGAGATGGATCGAGTCAACTTCTTAGGCTACATGTATGGCAAGATGGAAGATATTCAAGGATGTATCTGATCATCTTAGATAATTCTACATTTATTAATGAAAAAATTGACAACATTAGGGTTTCTGCATTGTTTATACAAAATCTATTGTAAACCCTAATTTCTAGGATTTGGATTGTTTCCTGAGCCTGCATGCTAGAGGAACATGTATATAAGTTAGTTTTCAAGATTTTAGCTTAGATTTTTTCTAGTTGGTGCAAGATTTTCTGTGGCATTTCCTCTTCCCTCAAATCTTCACTTCTTGTAATCTTTCATTGAAATAGAGGTTCTATATAAGCTTTCCATGGCATTTTTCTTGCCCTCAAGCTTTTCTTTATCTGTATTTCTCTTACTAGAATATATATAGTTTCTTATGTTAGAGAAATCTTAGAGTTCCAAAGCCTTTCTTCCTTTCAGCATCTTTGTGTACTACTGTGTGTGATTTGATTTAAGTTACCCTGTGGATTTTGTTCATCCCTAGCTACTTTGCCTCACTCCTGTGCCTATTTGTTGAAGTGAATGTCTGCTTGTAGGTCACAGTCCGTGTCTAACTTTTCTTGGGAATGTTATTTCCTATGAAATTTTTTCTTTCCTCCAATAGGCTCTTTCCATTCCAGACCTCTCTTGAAATACTTATGCAAGCCTATTCAGAAGATTGTGTTCTATTAGATCTAAGAACCTTCATGCTAGTTTGGTTACTCTGTTATATTTCAAGTTACCTTCGGTGTATCACCTAGTAGGATAATTTGCTTTTATTTATTTCCCTTTCAAGTATTCCTTCTACCCCCCTTTTCTTCAAATTTACTTTTCATGTTAAAGAGAAGATTAGGTGATTATCCAAGAGGTACTGGCCTAGAATTCATAGGCTTCACTTCAAGGTAGCATAGGTTCCACAACCTCAAAGTGATTCCCATGTTATACTATATTATCAAGACCAAGAGAGCTTGAATATGGTGCAAATTTAGTGTATAACACTATGTCAATAAAGTAAAGTGTAAAGAAAAATAACAATCCACAACATTCATGCACATTGACACATAGATTTTAATGTGGAAACCCTGCTAAGGGAAAAACCACCTAGGACCGGTAACCCAAAATATTTCACTCTTCTAAAGTGAGCTCGGTGAAGAGCCAACCCTGTTAAAGGTTACAATGCACACTATTAAATGTGACCTGGTTAGAGGATTTAAAATGAAGAGTTCTCTCTTGACCATGCATTCACTATGGGTCAACAATAAAACACTCAACATTCATTAGAATGTCATAATAAAGAATTTAACATCCTAGTCAGTTAAGAGATTTATCTATAACATTGGTTAAACTGATACAGTAATGATCTAATTCAAATACAACTCTGTTTTGCAGATTTTTAGATCTATGCTAAGTACATAATGCCTTTGATTAATTTTTTCACTTCAGTTCATCTCATACTTAATACTTTGTTCTTCTCATTAATGCTCTTTCCTCTGTCATTCGGTGATGTCTACATAAAATACTTGGTTCTGTCTTTAACCAGTTTGATCAGTCATGCATACAATTTTCATGTGCGCATCATAGCATCATGTGAATCATAATGAATCTCTTGTCTCTTATATAGAAATCATAGCTCATTTAATTTCCATCCTTTAGATTTTTCCACTTAATCTCATTCGTTGATTTTTCCGCTTAAACCATCCTTGGCAGTTGTGTTAAAAATATGTCTCAATCTTTTTCATCCGATCTTCCTTGAATTTTCATAACCATTTGATCAACATAAAAAAATTTATGTTTTACCTCGGAACCATCAATTTCTAGCTCAGCATTCTAGTCACCCTCAGTTTGATTAAATTGCTCGGTCAATACCGTGTTGTGTCGGTGATCCCTAGCTCGGTTATCACTGTGCTCGGTATACACTATGTTTTACTCGGTGTTCACTGTCTCTCGGTGTATACAAAACTCTTCATTTACCAACCACATAAAATCTGATTGTTCCAATTCATCAATCCATAACAAATTTTTGCCACCATAATAATTATGTTGCCTTGGATAGGGCATTGGTTTCTTTACCTACTGAGGGCATTTATGGTTTTTCTTAGATTGTTGATTACCCTATCTCTGGCTCTGTGGTTTTTTCTGGTGGTCACCTTGCACTAGATTCATTGGATTGGTAGGATGCTATTGAAAAGGTCGAAGACAATTGGATTACAGTAAAAGTTAAAAAATCAAAGACTTCCTTGTCCTTTTTTGAGATAACCCTTCAATCCCACAATCGGAGGTGAATTTTTTTTTCTTAATTTATTTTTGGTTGTGGGTGGTGGGGCTGGAGTCCTCTCTGGTCCTTTCTTTTCTTCCTAGTTGTATGATGGTCTCTTTGTGCAGCTTTGTTCTCAGGTTGAGGGAGCCTGTTGGTTTTTCCCTCATTTTTTGGTTGTTGTTTGTCTGCTAGCCTTGGGATGGATCTTGGATGCTATTTTGCAAATGCTATATTTATTGCAGTGTCTTGTCTTAGTGGGGTTCTATAACCCCCTCAAAAACTGCTTGTAATGGGTTTTGGGGTCCCATCAAAACCTGTTTTTCTCTTAATCAAAACATTAATTACTAGTAGATTGGTTAGGAAATATAGACAAAGTGTTGGTGATATTTTTGTCACTTTGAATAAATTGTTTTTTTATGTATAAGGAAATGTAATGAATAAATAAGTTCTCGGGTGGTTGTAGGTAAATGATGGTTGGCACTCTTAACCAACTGCCAGGTGCTTTATATTATGAATTGGTACCAAGAACATATCTAGCATTGTATATACATCAAATGGCATGAAAAGTTATATCTCTCTAACAATTTACTATGTTGTGTTGTATTTGAATTATTATGTTCTTTGTATTATGTTTATACATATATTTATTCCAAGTATTAAATACATATATTCTTCTCACCAAGGGTGTCTAATGTAGGATCATCCTTGGGTTATTGGCAATCTTGTATCACCCAAAATATTTCCTTTCCAGTTTGTTTTTAGTTTGTTCCTATTAGCCAGTTTATGTATTTTTAGCGACATACCTTGGATTTAGATCATTTGTTGTCGTGGACGTCAAGGTATGTTATGGACATCATGTTTTACCTATGTCTAGGTTCACACCTTAATCTTCCTGATACTTTATAGTATATTTATCTTGGATTTATGCTCAGGCCTATGTGTTCTTCATGTTTGAATGTTCAGTTGGATTTTTCTGATCTCACGAAGAAATGTTTTGATTCACAAAGTTTTGTGGCTCATATCACGATAATTCTTGATTTTTTTTTATGTCTATCTTGGATCGCACATCATTTCTACAACTTGGCATCAAGATCTTCTTGATTTGGGTCTTGACCTTTATTTTTGTATTACATTTTCTTATTCTTGGAAAATGTGATAGATCTTGGTCGACATGTTTCTTGCGGAGGCTATATATATATTGTGGCATTTTATATTTGTTAGGGGAGGAAGTAGGGGATTGTAAGGATAACCTTTGGAAGGTTAGCTCTAGGGTTTAGATCTGGAATTTTGTGGTAATTGGGCATGTATGCCTAAGAATGTAAAGTTGCATGTTGCAGGCCAATCTAATGTAAATATTTGATTTTGTGATAATGTGAAGATCTGTTGTAGTATTTTTTTTATTATTTCTTGTGTCTGGGGTTGAGTTTTTCCATTGTGTGACTCGGGCTACATGGTTTGGACCATCTCCTTTGGGGAAACTCCTACCATGACTGCGTCAGATACTAATTCCCTACCAAACTATGGTAAAGTTGATTATTCTGGTGGCTATATTTCTTCAACTCTGAAAAATAGTGTGGATTATTCCATTTAGATTTCCCCCTCTTATGTGATGTCCCATGATGTTGGCCTAAGTGATAGCCTTAGTTGTGGCAAGGAAGATTGTGAGGTATATAATATAACTAGTACTTTTTCTCATGAGGACAAGGAAATAAGTGAAATAAATGATAAAGTTTCTTGTAAGATGACCCTCTATAGACTTATTATGTGGTGATTGAGGATTTACGGGTTAAAGTAGAGAATTTGGAGAAAATTATGTTGAATTCTCAAGTTGTACGCAATTGTGGGACAACATGTATGATAACAAAGTGAGACGTTTATGATACTTTTAAAACTCTATCTGAATATTTTTATAAGATTGTAGACAACCATGAATTAACTGTTAAAAGCTATGGATGGGATTATGAGAAACTTGTTGTTGGTATAGTTATTGAAGTTAGATGAAAGGGATAAGAAGTAGAGGAGATTGAGTTGGAGGGAGTCAATAAAAAGGAGAAAAAGATACTATATATGGGAGCTATTGATTGGGATGATACCATGGGTGCTTTGTGTATTAGTTCTCTTCTAATATATTTTGTTGTTTTGTTGTTCCTTGATTTTTAGTAGTGTTGCTTGGCCTAGTGGTCATCCTTTATTTATTGTTCTTTTGTTCTCTAGGTTGAAATTTTCTTATGCTATATAAGGGTTTGGGGTCTTTCTTCCTACTTATTTAATAACAAAAAATGTTGAGCAACTTATTACAAAAATTGTGAACAACTTATCTTAAGACTGTGCAAATGAAATACGTTGTCAACAATGCAGAAGTAGAATTTTAGGTCCTCGCTATGTCTCCATCTCTACCCAACACATGTGTATTTTTGTTCTTTTCTTACTAAAATAAAATTTCTTTGTGGCAGTTTTTAATTCTCATATAGTAAAATAGCGGTGAATGGAAAATGAGAAATTGGTAAAGGTAAGTCATATTTTAATTAAAGAATGCCATGTAAATTCCTTTAAACATGACATAGCCAAATAGAAACCTTTATGCAATACTATCAAACACCATTAAGAAAATAAATTATCATATTAATATTTAATATAAATTATCAAGTCAAACTCTAACTATCTAAAATAGGTGTGAGTTACAATAATGGAAGATATCATCTACCCTTATAATGATTCATTCACTACAATGAAGCAAAGTAATTGAATGTAGAGGAAAATATATAATATCCATGTAAAGAAAATAAAAAACATACACTTACAATAATCATTGATTACTCACAAATAGATGACCATATCAAAATTCCATCTTTCGTAGCCATCTAAAATTTATTCATGCATTCAAATATCCTAAGAGGACAATTTTGCCTATTGTTTTTGCTTAGGATAGAACATCCAAACTCACACTTGGTTCATATGTTGAAACATTCAATACCCATCTTTCACACGATGAAAATATCATAGATATAAATTCTCACTAGAACCTTATATTAATCCTAGTTAGACATTATAATCATCAATTTCATAATTAAATGAATAGAAAGCCTCAATTTAGTTATCTAATCAAAACTAGTCTAATATTTCTTATAATCCCAAAACCAAAGAGGCCAAGACAAATCATCCAGTATAATTTAAAATGTACTTCTAATCAACAACAAAATCTACCATATATAATCACAATAACAAATAGAAGTCATTTTTTGATATTGCTATCAGGAGTCAAAATCATTGGCCCGTGTTTCATGAGTAGTGGTTCATAAGAACCCATCTCTCATGAGAATGAATGGAACACTTAGCACTCATTAAATCTAGGTGAGTGCTAAGTGTTCCATTCATTCTCATGAGAGATGGGTTACACTACTCATGAAACATGGGTCAATGAGTTTGTCTCAAAAACTACACAATAAAATCCTAATAGCAATATCACAATTTGACTTCTTGTGGAAAATATCTTCTACTTATCAAATAGAAGTCATTTCAAGTCATAATTTATTCTAAAACTTTTTCTTGTGTTCACAAAACCAAAACTAGGGTTCCACATTTTTTTTCCTACTATGTTAATCTTTGGGTTTGATTCCAAATTCATATTTCATTTTTATTTTAAAAAGCACCAATTATCTAGTTCAATAACTATATTGATTCAACCATTTATCTAGACTAGATTTTCTAGGTTTCCTTGATTTTTAGTTCACTAGTTTTCTAAATTCAACAATGAAATTCAAACATAGACCTAAATTAATTTTGATGCTAAATGAAATATGTTTTCTAAGAGTATTCTACACATAGAATTCAAACTCTCAATGCACAATAAATACCCTTGTTTTGAACAAAGGAATTCAAACATAGATCTAAATCAATTCTAATCCTAAATAAAATATATTTTCTAAGAGTATTTTATACATATAAATCAAATTCTCAATGCACAATAAACACCCTTGTTGACCAAAGTTGAATCGTTGTACTCATTCTTGGAAAAAAAAACTTGAATTCCTTAAACAAATCCTTCCAATTCTTCTTCAAGTTCTAATTTTAAAACCCATGCATGTAAATTGTGTAAATGATAAAAGGTATTTAAGTGTCCCACTATTTTCTATATTTTTATAGAATTACTTTCAAAAAACCCACTCCAAATCCTAATTAAAAATAAATAAATAATGGTGAAGGAGCATCCAAGGTGTAAGAGCAATCTTGCATCACCAAAAAAAATGAAAATTAAAAAAAAATATTGAGGAGAGAGAAAATGACAAAAATAAAATAAAAATAATCATAAAGTTACTTTTTGTAACTTATCATTTATCAAGGTGCATAGGTGGCATTTTAAAAGTTTGTGGAAAGTTTCTTATTTAATAAAATGCTTTAGATATTTATTAAATTACATCATGCATTTAATATTTGTAGCAAGGTAGTTGCACCTACCTCTTTTCCCAAATTGTTTTTGTTTGTAATCTCTTGGGTAGGAAGTACTATATATACTCATGGAAATCAATTGTAAAGGTTGTTGGAGTTTTTGTAAGATCCCCAAGAAGAAAGGATTACATCTTTAAGAAGTTGTAAGATTGTAAGCTCTAGCTTTCATATTAGAAAGTCAACTTGGCTAATAATTGTAGAAGTGGTTATACCACAAGGGCGAATGTCATCTCACTGGGCAAAAGACTTCAGTCAGGGAACCCATTACATAGGCCAACTTAAGGAAGATAAGAGGATGGATGGATAGAGAAACAATCGCTAGATCAGACGCAATCCCAACTTGAATCAAAAAATGAATTTTGGGCTTGGGCTTTAGGTCAACAATATTTCCAAGGGAAGAACAAAAGGAGAAACCAAGGGATAGACAAACTTGGGTCAAGAAGAAAAATTTGTAAAAAGAAAAACCATACGATCCTCTAAATAGGTGAAGCAGAATAATGATGATTCCCCAATCATATATAAAGCAGACATGAGAGCACTTTACCAATTACAGATTGTTTGTCAAATGGACGGGTAAGGAGGTGCCCAAGAAAAAGATCATCGACTAGTTTGTAGATTTCATTGAAGGGCGGATATGCATTAAAGCCTTATCCAATAATCTTTTTTTTAGATTGCATAGATCATAACACCAAAAATAAAAAATCTGGTAGGAGAGTCATTATTTTTTAAAGGTTTTTGTTTTTATAAATATTGGGAACTAAATTTTAAACCTAACCTTCATAAGCCCAAGAAATACCCTCATTGGAATAAAATAGAGAATCTGCCATCAGATTATTGGAGTGAGAAAATATTGCAGAATATTAGGGAAATCCTAGGAACCTTTATAGGATTCGAAGCAAAATTCTTTTTTGGAATATCAAAGACAATAAAAATTGTGGTCGACTTGGACACAGACATAAATATCTAGATAATCTGGAAATCCTGATAGAGAAGGGAAGCTAGCTCCAATAGATTGAAATGGATACAAGTGAAGGTAGATGCATTCCAAGAAAAAGTTATATTGCAAGCTGCTCAAAATCAGCTTGCTAGTCAGTTGATCTAGCTATGGAAAATTCTGATCGGCCAGATCTTAATAGAAAGGAATCAAACAGGGAAGAAATTCAAGAAAGGGCACAAGAAAGATTCATAGATTGTCCTTATCTCTCTGAAGCACCATAGCAGGGTGAAATTGTAGGAGAAGAATGTTTCCCTCACACAAACCAGGATAAATAAGTGAACAAGATGGGAAAGACATTGGCAAAACAGTAAAATATATATAAAGCTTGGAAAAGTATGAAGTCATATAAAAACTTGAGGGTAAAATGGAAGCCTTATGCAAGGAGATAAATGAGCAGATAAATAATGTAGTTATGGGGGAAGGGGATCAGAGGAGGCTAGAAAGTGAAATAGAACAAGGTAAGATGAACCCCCCAAGGTTCTGGGATGATAACTTGATCTCACATACTCAAGAATATGGAGAGGAAAAAATAGATGATTTGGAAGGGGAAACTGGGGAAGATTTATTTAAGGAAAACATATCTAATGAGGAAATAGAAGTTGTGAACGAATTAATGGGAATCACAAATCCTTCATCCAAAAAAGATGAAGAATCTTAGCGAGAAAAAAAAAAGAGAGTTGATTCAGAAGACTATGGAATTGTATGATTTGGAAAGGCAAAATAGTTTTCTACTTGAGCGGGGGTTGAGGGAGATTGAGTCCTAAAGATGGAAACATTGGGAATACGAAAATTCTCTTCCAACAAGACAAAGGAAAATTGCAGTAAGGACCCTAACAAGAAAGGAGTTGGAAGGAAGTCACTAGAAAAATAAAAACCAAAGATGGTAAAGTTGTAGGAAAAATCAAAATAACTTCATTACTAGACAATGGGAAGCAAAGCACCCTTCCCAAGGAGCCATGATGCTCACATCATGGAATGTTCGGGGATTAAATGCTCCTAACAAAAAGTGTCTAGTCAAGAAAAGTATCAACTTGACTAGAGAAAAAGTGGTTCTAATCCAAGAAACAAAACAAACACAGGAAGAAGTGGAGTTAGTATTCAAAAGTTTTAAACATTGGAAAGTAATGGTTATCCCTGTGTGTGTATATTATGTACCTGATGAGAGAGACACAACACATTAATAAGTCATTGCATTAGTTCAAAAAGGTTAGATAAGTATGTAAAACCAACTAATATCGACCTATTTCCTTCTAACTAAGAAGAGTGTGATTAGTAACATAATAGCCCTCATATTATGCTACAATCAGTGACATATACGACCTAGCACAAAGGATTTTAGTTTAAAAATAAGCTAAAAGATGAGAAAACATGCATTATAGCTCTAAGAATGGAAATAAGAACAATGTAAAAGCATGAAATAAGAAGTGAAATATGAGTTTAAGATTAATCTAACAACATAACATTGCATTTACAATATGAGATGAAGGCTTATTTGCTCTCAAAAATGGCTTCTATTTATAGAAGAATGAGAGAGAGAGAGAGGGGGGAGATAAGGCTCATTAATGAGTTAAGGGACTCATTAATGGTGGTGTAAGAGCCATTAATGCCTTGGGCATTAATAAGGCATGGAGGAGACATAGGCCTAAGGCGTCTTCATTAATGAGGCATTAATGAAAGCCTTAAAGAAGCATGGGGAGAGTGTAAGAGGATGGCTTGAGAATGTGGACTTGATAAATTCATGCTTGAGAAAGTGGACTTTCTCAAGTGGGTTGAGTTGCTAATCATTCCTTAATGGAATGTGACAACATTAGGAGGTGGGTTAGGGTAGAATTAGGATTAGGATTAGATTAGCAAGGGTGAATG
>MU227000.1:1807001-1822525 GCA_018584345.1 Thuja plicata
ATTAGCAAGGGTGAATGGGTTGAGAAGGGTTAGAACCCAGGGTAGAAGTGGTTGAGATAGGTTAGGTTGGGGTTTAGGAGAATATTAATTAAATAAATTAAACTTATTTAATTCATTCAAAAATATATGAATTAATTATTTAAACAATTTATTTGCTTTTTAATAATTACGGGACTATAGCCATTTTAATTAAATTAAATAGGCTAGGGGAATGGGTTATTTTACAAGTGGGTAATTGATTTAGGGATTTATGTAATTCCTTTATAATTAAATACTATAGCCATGTTTGAATTTGATTTGATTTAATTGGTTTGAATTGATTTAAATCCTATGGCTATAATAGTTAACATAATTCAGTGATAAAAATAACCTAGGACATTAAATTGATTTGAAGAATTATGCCAAGCAGTAACAAGGTCGTTTAGACATAATCAAGGGTATGATCACACCTAGGGCAAATAGGGTCCATAGTTGGAACAGACCAAATTCAGGTGGTTACAATCCCTGCAGAAGGGGCCTTTGGATGACTAACTATTTGTTGGAATACAACAAAATTCTTCTTTGATGCTTTAGCCAATCGTCAGTTATGGATGAGCGGTAAGGTCGGGAGTTTGGAGAGTGACCTACAATTCATAATAATTAATGTTTATGGGCTTGTGTCCTATCCAAGTAAAAGAGCCATGTGGAATGAGTTGGATGGCTTTGTGAGTTCTATACAAGAGAACATCTCATTGTGGTTGGGGATTTCAATGCAATTCTATACACTTTCATAACATCCCTTGAAGGAACCTTTCTACCATGCTTGGGCTTAGACCACTATCCTATTCAATTGAATCTAATAATGGATTCAAAGTCGTACAGGGCACCATTTAAATTCAAGAATATGTGGTTTAAAGATGAAAACTTCATAAAGTTGGTTGAAATATGGTGGAAGGAAGAACATACATGATCAAAGCTTTTATTTTATGGAAAAACTAAAAGGGGTGAAGAAGAAGATTTTGGAATGGAATAAGACAGAATTTAAAAACATC
This sequence comes from Thuja plicata, assembly GCA_018584345.1. Classification (NCBI taxonomy): domain Eukaryota; kingdom Viridiplantae; phylum Streptophyta; class Pinopsida; order Cupressales; family Cupressaceae; genus Thuja; species Thuja plicata. Next base: position 1,808,033 of record MU227000.1, read on the forward strand.
TTTGAATCAAAAGCCAACATTGAAGAGGCCTTGATAAAGTTAAATTAAGATGTCCTAAAGGATGGGATGGATAACAAGAGGTATTTGAGGGAGAAATGTCTTTTAAAGGAATATGAGGACATCTTAGCAAACGAGGAAACATTTTGGAGATAGAAATTAAGGGAGTTATGGCTAGAGGTTGGGGAAAAAAATACCAAATACTTCCACAATATTACCAAACAAAAAGGGTTTGAACCGCAACAACAAACTAGAAATTGAGGATGGTACAATCTCTAAGGATCTTAATGTCATCAAGAAAAGCATAGTATCCTTTTTTAAGGTCTCTTGAATAAGGATGTGGGAGCCAAAATAAGGGAGCAGTCAGAACTCTTGGCACATATCCCTCAGCTAATTAGACAAGAATAGAACAACATGCTTATTGGAAAACTCACTTATGAGGAGGTGGAGTTAGCACTACGTCAACTGCACCTAGAAAACACCCCTAGGCTGGATGGCTTCCCAACAACTTTCTTCCAAAAATGTTGGCACTTTGTTGGTAAGGAGTTAGTAGAAGCTCTTGAAACTGCAAGGAACTCTAAAAGATTATTGAAGGAAGTCAATAATAATTTTCTAGTCATCATACCCAAAAAGGAACAAGAAACCAAATTGGAGGAATTCATACCAATTTCTCTCTGTAATACAATATATAAAATTATGTCCAAAGTGCTTGTGAATAGAATCGAGAAGATTCTACCTTGCATCATCTCTGAGGAGCAGACCAGATTTGTCTTGGGCAGATCCATTATAAATGCCATTATTATTGCCCAAGAAGTCATACATTCGTTGCAAAATAATAAGGCTTCGGGTATGCTAATAAAATTAGATATCAGAAAGGCATAGGACATGGTGGATTGGAGATTCCTATGCAAAAATTTGGAAGTTTTTGATTTTATCAGGGAGTTTATCAATTGGATATTTGAATGAATTGCCACCCCAAGATTCTCGGTATTAGTGAATGACTCACCAGAAATATTTTTTCAAACTTCACAAGGGCTAAGACAAGAAGATCCCTTATCCTCATTTTTATTCATCATAATGATTGAAGCCCTAGAAAGAGGCATATATCATTCGGCTGACATAGGAAATATTAATGGAATAAGAATATCAAGGAACATCAATTCACACATCAATAATTTGTTGATGATACCATGGTATTTGGCAGATCAAAACATAAGGAAGCTAGACAAATAAAGAAAATCTTATCTATATATGTTGATGCCTCAAGGAAAGAAGTCAATCGGAATAAGTCAGAGGTATTCTTCATCAATACTCATCCAAGGAAAGAGATGATGGTTCTCAATGAGCTAGGATATAGGAAGGGCTATTTTCCATGCTCTTACCTAGGTCTCCCATTGGATAAAGGTTTAAGGAACATTAAACTATGGGATCCTCTCAAAGATAGAATGGATAAACAATTAATTTCTTGGAAAGGGAGGTGGTTATCATGGGTAGGAAGGATAGTAATGCTAAGGGCGGTGATATCTTCTCTACCTATTTACCTCATATCCTTCCTTGCTCTCATAGCCAAAGCAAACAAAGTTTTCATTCAGAAGATGATGAGATTTTTTTGGACAAATTTCTCTGATAAACACAAAATGACACTGATTTCTTGGGAGAAGATTTGTAAACCAAAAGAATTTGGGGGGGAGGTGGGTAGGGCTAAGAAACTATTTGTGGGAAAACACAACTCTTGGGGAAAAGTTGGTCCGGAAAATGATAAGATCACTGCAACTAAAATGGCCTAGGATCCTTCAATAAAATTATTTGAATGAAAATAAACATTTAGGAATTGTTAGGGTAAGTAACCCTCCCAAAGGTTCCAAGGTATGGAATTTTATATTAGATCACATACCTATCATACGCAGGTTCCTAACCTGGAATATACATAATGGGGAAAAGACACTCTTCTGGGAAGATTCATGGTGTGGTTTCTCAAGCATAGATACCATAATTAATATCATAACTACCAAAGTATATCTCAAAGAGAATTGGCATAGCTTGGTAAAGGACTACATTAAGCCTCAACAATTAGACTTGGCCATTGGTTGGGAATGGAATGAGTTGAGATCCATTCCCTTGCCCAATCGTGAAATAGAGGCTCTACAAAACATTCTTTCACAAATATAAATCAACTTCAAGAAGGGAGAAGATGAGCTAATTTGGGCAACAACAAAGAATGGAGAATATAATGTCAAGGATGGATATCATTGGATATCTGGAGGTGCAAAACTATTAAAAACCAAGATATCGATATCTCTATGCAGGACACACAATGTCATATTTTCATTGGCTATTAGTTTTCTTATGAGTGTTGGCAACAGATGTGTGCTAAATTGGGATGGATAATTTTCCGCCCAAATGATATATTAAGTCTACTCCAAAGCTAGCCAAGGGGAGTGAATTAAGGCTCACTTAAGTGTCTGTGAAAAATGTGTCCTCTGTTGATTTGGAAAATATGAAAAGAATGAAATCACAAAATTTTGATGATAAGGAAATGACCTTGAGATCCTTTCAAAACAAGGTGGAAGCAACAATTGTAGTAGTCAATAAAAAATATTCCTTCATGACTCAAAAACAAGCATAATTCCCTGAGTGGGATGGTAGGATGAGATTCAAATGGACAGGTCAAAGAATCTTAGCCTTTGTGGGAAAAAGATTCTAAAGAGGCAAACGTTTTAAGAGACCAAGCCAAATGGATGCCCCCCAAGATAGGGTGGTTTAAGTTGAACTTTGACAAGGCATCTAGGGGGAATCCGGGCCCCTCGGGTGTATGTTGCATCATTAAAAATTGGGAAGGAAAAGTAATAGGGAGGAGGACTCTCCCATTGGGGTGAATACAAATAATTATGTAGAATCCAATGCTCTAATCATAGGGTTTCTCCTATGTAAAGAGGTGAAATTAAACATAATTGAAGTGGAGGGAGATTCAGCCATTGTTGTGAATGCAGTTAGATTAGGTAGAACTCCTAATAAAAAACTCAATGTCATATTGGAAAGGGTCCTAGACATACTAAAAGATTTTGAATAATTCACAATGATTCATGTTTATAGGCAAGCCAATCAAGATGCAAATCAGTTGGATAACTTAGCAGTAGAGGGGATCAACATCAAAGACATCATTAACCTTGGATTACTAGTGTAGGAAGGGAAAGAAGATTTAGTGGAAGCCAATACATTTTTAAATTCAAATTTCTACCTAGTGGGCAAGTCAAGGAAGAATGGTCATATGAGAAGCTCCCTTGTATAATATTTGAGGTGGGGCTTGTATATAATGATGTGGAGAGACTACACACTAAGGGGTATTACGATGAAGGGGATAGGTCATATCCATCGCACCATGACATGACAAACATGCAATCCAGGGAAGGATCTAGATAACATGGATAGATAACATGGGGTAATCATCACATGGATAGATAGCATGGGGTAATTTAAGTGGGGTAATTATCACATGGATAGATAACATCTCACAGGCTCTAGGGAGTGACATCTCACACATGTCGAAGGTGGTAGTATAAGCCATAATCTGTCACTCCTTACAAATAATTATATTGAAACATGAATGAATTGGCATCATATTAGGTGGAGTCTCTTAGAAGAAAAGGTAGAGTTAAACAACAATTGCGGGTGAAGGTAAAAAGCAAAGGGCACCAATTAGGGAGTTTGGATATGGAATCTTCTCTACGACTCAAGCCAGAGAAAAGCTCGAGGCAGATGACATTCTTAGGAGAAATCACTCATGAGCGATGGTGCATAATTTTGAATGACCTTGATGATTTAGACATTCGAGCGGTTAAAGTGATAATGGAAGAGGAATGTTTGCTCACAGACCATCGATTCAAGGTAAATTTTGACATCCCCATAGTATTTGTGTCTATTTTGTTGATCATGAGGGAGCCAAAATTTGAAGCATTGCAGTTATGTTGAAGGGTTTTCAAAAAGAATCTCCTTGGGGACTTGAACATAGCAGTCAAGAATGCAAATGAGCATTTAATGGTACCATATCTTGTGTATTGCCATGTTCAAAATGGACCAAGGGATGTGCACAGTGTCAAGGAGGTGGTGGAAAAATGCCCAATTCTCTTCATAAGAGAAAAAAAAGGGCCTTCAAAGAAAATAAACCAATCATAGCAAGGAATATTGACTTTCTTCATAAATGGCTAGGGCAGAAGGTGGCATCAGGCAATGACTGGTGTCAAACTATTTAATTGAAGGGGGTAATTGTTGAATTTCTAAAAACTAGCGTCTAGAGCAATCTGATGCCGAGACCATTAAAGGGTCTCAAGTGATGCAAAACAACTTGAGACACGTATTCCTCTTCATCGATTTATAACCACGTCTAATACAACATTAGACTTATCGGAATAAACACTCAATTAGATTGAGTCGCATAATGGATTAGACACTTCGTGAATGGTTGTGACCATTTGAATACTCAAATATATATATATATATATATATATGGAAGTCGATAAGAGGAATTGGTAATAATAAAATAAGCATAATTTTAATCATATCTTCATAGCCAGCGATATCACAAGTTTCTTAGATCGAATACGTTCTCAGGATAGGCGTGGACTCTACGATAATTCTTTGCAAATCTTATATCTATATCAGCAAGAAGATAATCGATCTTGGAGATCAATTTCATCCTCTCAGCGAATCTGCAACACAAGAAGATCGTATATCTTATTGGAAATGAAGTCAACATTTGAAGTTAAATATATGATTGGAGATCTGTGTGAGATATCTATTTAGTTATTAGTAGATATATTTGGATAGTCGCAGATAATATATTCGCAGAGATATATATTTAATAATATATCAAAACTTATATTATTTTGATACGTCACAACAAGCTACTGATATCCAGGCTATACATAGAGGCATACTTGTGTTGAATTTATAATTGCCATTAGTCTGATATAAAATCAACATAGTATCAGAGCAAGATTAAAAAGATCAAAATCAGACTTGTAACATCAGCAATTAATATTTAATCACTCTCTCTCTCTCTTCAAATATCCTAATGTCAAGATGGTGAATGGATTGAAGGTTGAGGATAGACTCGAAGGTACTTCAAATTTTACATCATGGAAGTTTAGAATGATGTTGGCCTTGGAAGAAAATGATCTAGCTAGTTTTGTACTAGAAAGCATTCCTTCACCCACTGATGAAAATGAGTTAGCACAGTGGAAGAAAAATAGCATCAAGGCAAAGAAGATGCTAGTAGATTATGTGAAGGATCACATTGTGTCTATCATCTCTGAAAGGAAACTAAGTGTGTGGAAAACAGTTTCCTACGCTAAACTCCCGAGAAGAGGATCGTGCAAATTCAGATTTAACCCTTATCAGTTACAAAATGATAATACAATAACATGCATACATAGAAAAAATGAGAATGACATAATAATTTACCCTGGGGAAAACTTTTCAGTAAAAAACCCCAGCACTCCAAAACCTGCACAATGTATTAATCAAAACTATTGTTGTTTACAATACACTTGCAATGCAAGTTCTTTCAAGAGATAATCGACACTTGAAGACAAATCCAGAAGCATAACAACATTCCAACAATACACTTGCTTCACTCTGCGATTTGCAACCCTAAAAACGCTTATATCATGCGCTTCCCTTTTTAGGACAACTTCTAAAGATAACCGTATTAGGGTTTACCATTCTCTGGAAAAATAGGAACCCCGAACCCCACGCATTGCAGAAGAGTGTATAGTACTCAACATGATCAGTTGCCACATATCTTGCATGTCTTCACCCATCATCGAATCTTTCACAATTAGCTCTTACAAATATTAATGACCGTCATAGAAATCTGTCATAACCGTTTCAGTCATGATTACCTTACACATTGTCCAAAGTGCTGACATTTAAAAAATAACCTCTACCACAGAATGAGATGCCTAGATCCACCTAGAACAAGTTTGATAATCCTTGTCATCTTCCAAGTGGAGTGAAAACACAACATGTCCACTCAACTAAATGACAGAACGGATATCAAACTTAAATAAATTATTTGCAAACAATTAATTAGAAAATAAATAATATCAAATGTAAGGAAATATACAAGGTTGAGACACCTCATTCCTAACAATCTCTAAACTTCAAACAACTAGAGAAATGTTCATGACATTCCAGAGCATATGTATGAAATCAACAATACTAGAAGAGCGCTCGCATTAAAGCATAAATTGCATCACATCAAGATGGTTAAAGGAGAATCCATAATCTCTCATTTCATGAAGATTACATAACTGAGAGATCAACTCTCTACCATTGGACATATTGTTGATAGCAAAGAATTGTCAATGTTGGCTCTAAATGGACTTCTTGATTCATGGGATTCTTTCGTTCAAGGGATTAGTGCAAGATCAAAATTTCTTAAGTTTGATCGGTTAAAGGAAGATTGTATACAAGAGGAATCAAGATTGATTACAAAAGGCATTAGTAAAAATTCTACAGATGAAGATATTCATGTTCTTACCTCACACTCCTCAAAGAAGAAGGGTAAGAAAGGTCACTTCAAAAGAAAGAAAGATAAGGAATCCCATAATAGTTCTACATTCACAAGAAGAAAGGATATGTCAAAAGTCAATGTTTTAGATGTGACAAATATGGTCACTATGCAATGCAATATCCTAATAGACCTATGCCTCAAGCATCCATTGCTGAAGCTAGAGAAAATTTTCTGAAAAATGATTCGAATGGATTCATATTCTATTCAGCCCTTTCAAGTCACGTGCCTACAAACCATAACACTTGGATTATTGACATCGGTGCATCTCAACACATTACCAAATTTAGAGGGCATTTAAATGAGTTAATTCAGATATATTCATTAGATCAAGTGACCATTGGGGATGGTTCTATTAGAATTCATAAGCCAAGATCATCTGCATGTAAAATACTATGTTACAAAAGCAAAACTTGGAAACAAAAAAGTTATGAAAGACAAAATATTCATTCAGAGAGGGAATACAAATAGATCAAACCTTATGAAGGTGATCGAAACTCTAAAAGGGAAACCCTAAAGGGGAAATATCTAGGTTGCATAATAATATTTAATAAAAAAATAAATTATTATATGCCTAAAGTTTAACTTAAGTAAAAAAGAGATAATAAGTGACTTAATAATTAAATCAAGATGATTTAATTAATAAGTGGAATCACTTTATTACTCTAACACCTCTCCTTAAGATAAACTTAGGGAGAAGCTAAAAACCTAGAAACAACTACTGAAAGCAGGAAATGGGTCCCGACAACAAGGCATGATCAGGTACCCAAGTACAAAAATCTCTATAAAGAGGAGAAAAGGAGAAAACTCAGTGGGAAAAACCCTTCTCCAAAAAGAGATGAAGCCTAGTGAAGGACTGAAGAAGCCTCCAAACTAGAGAATGTCCCAAAAAATAGGAACAGAGAAATAACATGTAGAACACCTCTAAAGCATGAAGCTGCAAACACTATCAAAAAATAACTGTTGGAACCTCCACTATAATAGAACATGATTAGGTAGAGAAGAGTGTAAACAAAGTTTGAAGAGCTAATAAATCGAAGTTGGAATAATGCCTCCAAAACAGGAATGAAAGAAGAGTGTCCATATGATAAATGATCCATCTCACCGAAATGCATAGGTACCAGCAACTGCATCCCCCTAGTCCATTGGAACAAATAGTGGATACATAGATCACTCCATCGAAACAAGGAAGCATTAGAACCAACATGAGATACGCCCCCCCCCCCCCCCCCCCCCCATTATGTTGAGCAAGGAGAGGCATGATAGGTACACTGAAACAGACTCTCAATAAACACTGCATGATGAAGAACGTACAAACACATATAAAGGATGGTGTCATGGAAGTAACATTCACTGGACACACATAATGAGGCTAATGTCATGGAAGGAACACTCACTTAACAAAGGTAGATGGAAAATAAGGAAAATATCACACACCCCATGGCACTTTATAATATAGTGTGAGTACAATCAAGCATAAAATGTGATGGATCCCAAACATGCATCAGATGACACTTTATTTTAGTGTGTTTGCAAACAAGAAAAGCTACAAAAATAGATGTCTACAATATCCATGAATGACAGAAAGTTGTAGAAACATGAATAACAGCTAAAAAGAAATCATCCCATGCACAAAAAATGATCCCAGGACCTAAAACATCCAAAATATCCATTAGAATGTTAAAAAGAAAAAAAAATGAATAAAATATACTTGGAGCAGATTCTAGTAATGAGACCCATACAAGAAGGAGAATGGAATCAGCTTTCCAACGCCATGCGGAAGTTGGAAAATGGAGTCCGGAGAAGAAAGATAGAGCGACCGGAGTGCACAATGGAACCCTGACTTCGACTGGAAAAAAACCTTGAAAGACAGAAAAATTAGAAAACCAAACCTGTAAAGTCAGGTCAGGCTCAGAACCAGCTTTCTGATGATATCTCGTTTGCCAAAAAATGATATCATATGTGCAAGATATGAGCAAAAAACCACAAGGTGCTCATTATGAAAAAAAAGGGCAAGCTGTATGACGGGTTGGTGGCTGTCAAATTTAACCTAGATCTCAGACCTACGACAACTGACATCAGTGGCATGGAAATCGAGGCAACATGAAAACCAAGGCATTTTTTTACATGCAAAAAAAAATGCCAAAATTAGAAGAAAAAAAACATTTTCTCTCTCCTCATGCAATGTTGGACATGAATTTTGAGGCGGCATCAAAATCGAGGTAGTGTCAAAACCAAGGTGGATTTTTTCCTCGTAAAACATGTTGAGTTGTGCATGCAAAAAATAGGGCCCGAATTTCAACTTTGTCCAAATAGGACATGCCTTATATGAAAATGGTGGTTTTGGGGCATTCCGGATGCAACCCAAATGCCAATTTTTGCCCAAAGTGCCCCCAAAAATAAATTCTCCCAAAATCTACTAAAATATGAGAGAGAAAAAACTTGAAACTCTCGGAGCTCCAAAAACTTCAAAAACTCAAGAACAAGCAACAACAAGGCTCTGATACCATGTTAGAATTCAAAAAATTCACAAGCCAAGATCATCTGCATGCAAAATAACCTGTTACAAAAGCAAAGCTTGGAGAAAAAAAAGTTCTAAAAGACAAAATATTCATTCAGATAGGGAATACAAAATACAAAGAGATCAAACCTTATGAAGTGGATCAAAACCCTAAAAGGGAAACCCTAAATGGGAAATATCTAGGTTGCATAATAATAATTAATAAAAGAATTAATTATTATATGCCTAAAGTTTAGCTTAAGTAAAAGAGAGATAATAAGTGACTTAATAATTAAATCAAGATGATTTAATTAATAAGTGGAATCACTTTATTACTCTACCAGATTCTAGTTATTCCAGGGAAGGAGTTGGGACCTCCTCTCTTAAATTAACTTCAGGCATTTCCTTGCAATTAAATGATGTACTATTTGTTCTAGGAATTAAGAGAAACCTTGTTTCCATCTCAGCCTTGGAAGATGAAGGATATCGCATTGCATTTGTAGATGGCCAAGTCCTTGCATGGCCAAATAAATCAAACATCAAAATGGCTCAAGTCATTGGAGTTTGTTATGGACATCTTTACAGACTTTGCACTCATCCTACTCAAGCCTTACTTCATAATTCTTCAAGTACTTGTGAGATTTGACATAGAAGACTGGGTCACCTTCACTTTCGTGCACTATCTACAATGGAGAAGATAGTCACAGGTCTTCCAAAACTCAACCATGAGCATGCAAGAACTTGCAAAGGTTGTGCATTAGGTAAGAACACTAAAGGTACATTCCATAATAGTGAAAGTAGATCCAAAAGTATTGTAGAGCTCATTCATTTAGATTGATGTGGTCCTATGTCTACTGCCTCCTTGAGTGGTTTCTTGTATTATGTTATTTATTAATGACTACTCTAGGAAGACTTGGATCTATTTTTAAAAAAATAAAGAATCTGATGAAGTGCTTATGTGATTTAAGGAATTCAAAGCTCTAGTAGAGAACTTTTTCGAGAAAAGGATTAAAGTCCTAAGAACTGGTAATGGAGGAGAATACACCTCTAGTAACTTCCTTAACTTTTGCACTGAAGTTGGGATTAAGAGGGAGTTTTGTGTTCCCTATAATCCACAACAGAATGCAGTAGTAGAAAGAAAAAAGTAGAACTATTGTGGAAGCAACCAAAGCGATGATCCATGATCAAAATCCTCAAACTTTTAATTGGGCCAAGACTACTAGAACTATTGTCTATGTTCAAAATAGATGTCCTCATAGGATTTTAGAGAACAAGACACCTGAAGAGGCATTCGCAGGGAAGAAACCATATGTAAGTCATTTAAGGATCTTTGGATGTCCAGTATATGTACATATACCCAAAGGCAAAAGAACTAAGCTAGAACCTTCTGGCAAGAAGGGAATATTTGTAGGCTATAGTGAATTATCAAAAGCTTAGAGAATCTATATTCCAGATCAGAAATTGATTGAGTTAAGTAGGGTCGTGACATTTGAAGAGGATATTGCATTCAAAAAATCCAAGGTCACCCATGAGATGGATAGTGAAGATCAAGAGCCTCCTCAAAACATGGAAGCAGACCATAATCCTGAGATTCGGAGGGAGACTCATGAACCTAACGAAGATGACAATGAACCCTTGGATCCTACTGATGGGCCTAGAGATATTGTTGTGAACTGAAAAAGACCTTTTTAGGCAAGGAAAATTATGCAAGAGGCTAAAAATTTTGCAGCTCCAAAAGGAACATTTACGAAAAGTAAGAAACCACATAAGTTTTCTAGCTATGTTGCATTAATGAGTCAAATTATTAACTTTGAACCTACCAGTGTTGAGGAACCCACTACTCAGCAAGTTTGGAAGAATGTCATGACAAAAGAGTATCAACCAATTCTAAAGAATGATATTTGGGACATGTACTTAGACCAGAAGGCAGATCTATTGTTTCTTCTAAATGGCTCTTTAAAATCAAACATGCTACTGATGGAAGTATTGAGAAATACAAGGCTAGGTTTGTGGCTAGAGGATTCTTCCAGAAAAAGGGAATTGACTATGAGGAAAAAATTTCTTCAGTTGCATGATACACTTCAGTCAAAACCATCATAGCTATTACAACATCTAAGAGATGGAAAATTCATCAAATGGATGTAAAGACGGCTTTTCTAAATGGTATAATAGAGGAAGTAGTGTATATCGAACATCCTGAAGGATTTGTGGTACATGATAAGGAAACTCATGTTTGCAAGTTAAAGAAGGTGTTATATGGCCTTATGCAGGCTCCACATGCGTGGTATGAAAGGATTGATAGCTACCTGATGAGCTTGAGTTTCTTCAAGAATGATGCAGACTCTATCTTGTATTTCAAAGTAATTAATGAGGAAACATTAATTATGGTACTTTATGTTGATGACTTACTTATCACTGGAGAAGATCACCTTATTATGAAATGTAAGGAGTTAGCTTCTGAATTTGATATGAAGGATCTTGGCTTATTACACTACTTTCTTAGGTTAGAAGTTTGGCAAAAATAAGATGAGATCATTCTAAATCAAGGGAAATACACCATTGACATTCTAAAGAGATTTGGTATGATGGATTGTAAATCCATGTCCACACCTATGGAGACCAACTTGCATAAGTTGAGAGAGGTTGTAGTTGATTCAGATCTGGCAGATTCTACATTATACAGACAAATGATTGGGTCCTTGGTGTACCTAGTCAATACTAGACCAGATAAATTCTATGCAGTAAGTGCACTTAATCAATTCATGTGTGAACCAAAGCAAATACATCTAGTTGCAGAAAAGCATATTCTGAGATACTTGCACGACACAGTTGGATATGACCTGAGATACTCCTCTGATATGAACTTGAAGCTGCATGGATACATCGATTCTAATTGGGCGAGATGTGTCACTGGTCGGAAGAGCACCTTTAGTTTTTGTTTCAGTTTAGGTTCTGCTATGATTTATTGGTGCAACAGGAAACAATCTTCAGTAACAATGAGCTCTACAGAAGCCGAGTATATTGCAGCAAGTGTGGGAGCATGAGAAGCAATGTGGCTTTAGAAGCTTCTTGTAGGATTGTTTGGACAATTCTTAGAGCCTATAATTATCCATTGTGATAATCAAAGTTGTGTAAAGCTCTCTGTCAATCCTGTGTTTCATGACAGGACAAAGCATGTAGAGATCAAGTATCACTATGTTAGAGACATGGTGGAAAGGAATGTCATTCAATTGAGATACATTAGTACTGATGAGCAAACGACAGACATTCTCACCAAGCCCCTCTCCATAATAAAGTTTGCATACTTTCGAGGTAAGCTTGGTATGGTAAAGAATGAAGCCCTAGCTAAGATTGAGTCTCAACCTCATTGATTTGTTTTGTATTTACATATACTAATGTATTTTTTTATGTTTGAAGTGTAAACTCTTGTCAATGCATTTCTCCTTTAAAAGAGTCTTGAGGTGTAAGCCCTCTCTCCACCCTATGATATGGTTCATGGTGGATATCATGTGTGTGACGCCATGACAACACCACATGAGTGAATCCATAGTGATTTTCTTGTACTTGTGTGTTTACCCTGTGGATGAACCATGGTGATTATTATTGTGAGGTGACGGATTCACAATGATTAAACACGTGTACATCACACCATCATTGTGAGGTGACGATCTCACGTTAATGGTGGATATCACATGAAGTGATATCTATGAAAGTCCATAATAGTGAATATCATGTGAAGTGATATTTATGGAAAGCCATAATGGTGGATATCACATGAGGTGATATCTATGAATAAATCATAATGGTTGATAACACAAGAGGTGATATCCTTCTACATATGGATGTAACCATCTTCATCAATTATATAAATCAAATAAGGATTCCTCCCTAACTAAGAGGGAATGTTGAATTTCTAAAAACTAGCGTCGGGAGCAATCTGATGTCAAGACCATTAAAGTGTCTCAAGTGATGCATAGCATCACTCGAGACACTTATTCCTCTTCATTGATTTATAACCACGTCTAATACAACATTAGACTTATCAGATTAAACACTCAATTAGATTGAGTCACGTAACTAATCCATAGACACTTCGTTAATGGTTGTGGTCATTCGAATACTCAAATATATATGAAAGTCGATAAGAGGATTTGGTAATAATAAAATAAGCATAGTTTTAATCATATCTTCATACCCAGCGACATCACAGGTTTCTTATTAGATCGAATACTTTCTCAGGATACGTGTGGACTCTACTATAATTCTCAGCAAATCTTATATCTGTATCAACAAGAAGATAATCAATCTTGGAGATCAATTTCATCTTCTCAGCGAATTTGCAACACAAGAAGATCGTATATCTTATTAGAGATCAAGTCAGCAGATCGTTAGATATATGATTGGAGATCTGTGTGAGATATCTATTTAGGTATCAGCAAATATATTTGGATAACCGCAGATAATATATTTGCAGAGATATATATTTAATAATATATCAGAACTTATATTATTTTGATACGTCACAGCAAGCTGGTGATATTCAAGCTATACATAGAGGCATACTTGTGTTGAATTTATAGTTGCTATTAGTCTGATATTAAATCAACAATTATGAACCCTATTCGGCTGCTACGGTGAGGCTTAAACATCGCACACTATGGGGTGCAATTCCTTGTTTGGTGACCTCTAAATTGAATGCGAATATGGATTTGCAAATCCCCATTTGTGCAAAAATGTGGATGTCCAAATTCCTGCTGAAGAGGTGGAATGACTTTCATCTCCATGGTTTTCATAGAGATTAAAGCCATTTTAACTTCGCCGTYGGGTCCAGTGCACTCCAAGGTTTGCATGATTAAATTGGTTTATATATCTTGTCGGGTCCGGAGCACTGCGTCAATTTAACTGTTGGAATGTGGATTTACAAATCCATCTTCCAGGGCAACCAAACAGTCCCAAAAAAGCATAACCGGGGTTTGCATAACCAGGGTATAGATAACCATGATTTGCATTATTTTTCAATTCCCCAACCAAACGGGCCCTAAGCGTTGACAGCTTAGTGCGTGGCTATTATGGGCCCATTCTTTTACCAGCGCCCGTTCCATCCGTTCCCATTTCCGTGAGCGTTCAGTGGAAGCTGTGTGGGCCCGATGATGTGGTCAGTGTCCGTTCCTGTTACCAGCGCCAGCGTCTACTTGCATTCAAACGGTACTCGCCGTAAGTTTGAATTCGGCCTGTTCCCGCTCGACATCAAGTGGATTGTGTGTGATGGCATAAAACATTGCCGCTTCACATTCTGAACCCATAATAGCAGCGTCAATGGGGGCTTCAAAGCAGAGTATGGGCATTCATCAAACTATAATCGAGAGGAAGTTATCGTCAGATGTTACAGCTACAAATGCTTGAGTAGACATTCCTGCAAAATGTG
>MU227000.1:1833110-1855936 GCA_018584345.1 Thuja plicata
GCATTTGTAGCTGTAACATCTGACGATAACTTCCTCTCGATTATAGTTTGATGAATGCCCATACTCTGCTTTGAAGCCCCCATTGACGCTGCTATTATGGGGTCAGAATGTGAAGCGGCAATGTTTTATGCCATCACACACAATCCACTTGATGTCGAGCGGGAACAGGCCGAATTCAAACTTAATGGCGAGTACCGTTTGAATGCAAATAGACGCTGGCGCTGGTAACAGGAACGGACACTGACCACATCATCTGGCCCACACAGCTTCCACTGAACGCTCACGGAAACGGGAACGGATGGAACGGGCGCTGGTAAAAGAATGGAACCACAACAGCCACGCACTAAGCCGTCAACGCTCAGTGTTTGGTGTTTAAGCCGGGCCGGCTGGTACTAGTAAGGATACAGAACATGTTGAGGAGGGGTCACTTTTGGGAAAGAAGAGGGGACAACCCAAGGGTAGGCCATGGAAGACCACTTCATCGAAAGAGGATAACATCAGCCTAGCAAAAACGAAGGGAGCGTCTGCAACTTCAAGTAACCGCTTGCCCCCGCATGGAGACTGCTATTTCATGGACCATAGCTTGCTCAGACAAAAGAAGAAGCATGGGAGGAAAGTCTGGACGGTCTTATGAAGTGTTTTGATGCGGGGAAGGGCATAGTTAGCATACTAAGAATTATAGTTTGATAAGCATGGATTTTGATGTAATACCATGTTAGTAGAATTAATGATATACTGTTAAGGTGAACTGGTTATATTGCTGGTATCTGTGGCATTTTGTATAGATGAAGCCCCTGTTTTCTGTTTCCATGTTCTAGATAAGAGTAGATACTGTTAAGACTGTTATCAGTAGGAATATGGCATTTTGGTAATGACCTGGTATAATGATTGGCCTCACAAACATCTGATGTACTTTCATTTTTATTAATATATATTATGGTAAAATAATGAATGTGTTGTTAAACAAAGGTCAAGAATGATTTATATATACAAGTGTACAAGATAATGTTTCTATAACGAATAGAGAGAAATAGAAACATTCTGAAGAGAGAAATAGAAACAAAAGGAAGTTTCCATATTGAACAGAGAGAATATGGAAATATGGAAGAAGAGTGACCATTAAAAGAGAAACAAATCTACTGAAAAGATACATAAATAGAGAGATATTTAACTCTAATACCCTCCCTTAATGGTCAATCTAACTTCAAAACAAAAGTTTGCAAGTGAATCCTCAAAAGGTGCCACGAGAAGTGAAAACCGCAGTAAAAAACTTCATTGTGCACAGAAGAGCGGAGACTCAGTAGTCACGATTTTTGTGGTGAAAACCCAGAAAACCAGACACAATTTTTGAGATGAAAAATTGATCAAAACCAGTTGAGACCCACCCTGCTTTCGGGTGTGGTAAATCTTTTCGTTAAATCTTGGATTGCCTTCCAACATAATGTTGGTGAGAGACGCCATTAAAATTTTGAAAACGCGTTGAATTAATCCAAAGCACAGATTCTAAGGCAGATTGACGAAAGACCCATAAAAAATGAACGAAAACCTAGAAGAAAGCTCGAAAAACCCATAAGAAATCTTAAGTTAGATTTGAAATCAATTGGCACAGAAATCGAGGTGCAAAAATTGAGGCACCCATAAAATTTTGAATATGGCCCAATTGAGGGTTGGAAAAATCCCCCAAGAATTTGCAAGAAAAATTATTTTTCAACTAAAACTTAAGGGTCAAAACCCTAGTCAAAAGTGCAGAAACCCTAGGTGGCCATTAATGGGCCCAAAACTGAGCACGAAAAAAATGAATCGCTGAAAGATCCCTGGGGTAGCAGATAAATTTCGAAAAATTAACATGTTGAATAATTTCAAAAAAGAAATTATATTAATTTTTCAAAAATTAATAATGAACACAAGAGCTAGGAAAAAGAATTGAAACTATTCCAAAAATTTCCACTCAATGGAGGATTACGAAATTTCCAAAAATGTTAAACCTATAGCTCTGATACCATATTATGGTAAAATAATGAATGTGTTGTTAAACAGAGATCAAGAATGATCTATATATACAAGTGTACAGGAGACTGTTTCTATAATGAACAGAGAAAGAGAAATAAAAACAAAAGAAAGTTTCCATATTGAACAAAGAGAGAATATGGAAATATGGAAGAAAAGTGACCATTAGAATAGAAACAAATCTACTGAAAAGAGACATAAATAGAAAGATATTTAACTCTAATAGTATAATTTTATATATATATATATATATATTTCTTAGTATTTTTTAAATATATGTATTTAAGATATTTATACTATTTTTAATCTATGATAATACAAAATATACTTTATTTAATTTAGCTATTCTATAAATTTATATTTAGAATTTGCATAATAAATCAGTGTAATAAATCAGTGAACTGGTACATTTGCAAAATCAACAATACTTTCGACTTTTAATTTTTTTATAAATAAAAGATAATTAAATCTCATTAATATTAATTCTAACTAATTTTAATTTTCTTTAATTCATTTAAAGGAGTTATTACTTCATAGCCCCAGTTTAAATTATCACGAACAAGACATACCTCAACAGTTTTTGTTAGTTAATGATAATCCATATAATCTTTATAATCCACTATCAAACAATGAAACCTAAACACATGACTCAACAATTATGACCAATCGTCATTAATATATGGGTAATTAGTAGACTTGAACGATAATCAAAGCAATGGTGATAAATATATCCACATAAACTGACCATCAAGCAAGTTCTGCAAGTCTAATTCCCTATCAACCATATAATCCAAATAGATCAGGAGTCAGGACTTAGGCATGTTAAAAGTGATTGTGTAGCTTATAGCTATCAATGTAGACAAATATAAGAATGGCATTGACTTTTCTCTTGTTACAAAGGATTTGGGTATATTGGAGAAGCATCTTTCTGACTTTTTTCCACAATTCTACCAAGATGATTTTGGAAATATTCAAGTTGATAAGTGTGAAACTTAGTCTTTAACATGTAATCCATAACATAAAAATTAGTCAAAGGTGGACCTTGAGAAGCTTGAGCAGGCTTATGACATCTTGAACATAACCTTTAATCGGATTCTGTTCCACATGAATAATTTTTTAAGAAACCAAAAACCTAATCGATGCTACAACCACTTAAGAGTAAGGATAGAGTAAAACTGCAATTGATATCTAGAACCTGGGGCAAATCTACATACAGGTAGAAAAACGATCATCTTTCAAGTGTTACTCCAATTCATGCATAACCCAAGTTCAAGATGTACTATGTAATTGAATTGTCCATACTCTTTTAGTTCGTCTTTCTGTTTGGCTTGTACATACGTTAGTGTTAATTGGCATGTTATCCCCTGACTTTCATATAAATCCAACTGCTCTTAAAAAGACTGAAAGCACTATAGTGTTTGATGAACGTTTCATTTCGGTTTTAAAATGAATTTGTTTACAGATTGTCTTCAATAGATGAAAATAAAGTGCACTTTGCTAATTTTGATTTGCATTTATGCTATCTAGACTAGCTTCTCTCTCTTGATTGAGTTGTGCGTATGGTATGCTATCAATTTGATCATTCTCATAACCAATGCTTGAAGTAGTCATATCTTGGTCACTACTGTAAAAAAAAAAAAAAAAAAAGTGTTGGTCTTTATGACGCATGTTAAGGCATAAAACAACTTTCCTTGTCAATAAATATAGGTAGAAAAATTAGCCAAAGAGACTAAGAAAGTGCAGGTTGGATACTTACTATAAAGAATATATGGTTAGGCCAACTATTACAATTCCAAGAGCAACGAAGTATAACCATTCAACCTGTATGACAAAATCATGCAATGGTTCTTAAAAATTTCATAGAAGACTTGGTGAAAGTTAGCTTACATGAATAGCAGACATATTATGAAATATTCATTTAATCATGAGCTGACTAAACGTATAAGATTCCTTTTGGTAAAAATAATCTACTCACCCCTTGATGATAAAAGAATATACGAATAATTACTGCCCACATATCAGAAGTCAAAAGCGAAAGATTAAAAAGGGTTGCTCCACTCCTCTGTGAGAGACAATGAAGATGAGACATTGGTCATGATAAATATTAATTGAATAAATGAATGAAGGAATTATTTGCATAAAATTCAGTGCATAAATATCATTATTAGAAATGCTATAAATCCTGTTAATAATCATTCAGTTTCAACCCATGCTTGGCATTCAAATATATCATTTTAAAGAGTTCCACTTTAAGAAAAAATCAAGGATCCATAGCTTATTCTAAGACAGCAACCGGGTTTATTCAAGGATTATGCCTTTGGCTGCATAAAAAATTAACAATTTCCACTACGGACAAATCTATCATGATGGGAACAGCATTGCATAAAGCATAAGAGCTCCGTACTTTGAGTCTTCAAGTTGTATGATATTTATGAATCAGTCATAAAGCATAAGGACTTCCTACTTTAAGCCTTTCATGTCAATTGAAGAATAGAACTTGTGAGCAATAAAGTAATTAATGAAAGGATTCATATTTGATGTTTACAATGGAATATCTATGCTAATTATGGATGAGATTGGTATCAGAGCATGTTTTCCTTGTACTTGTAGGGTTGGATATGATGTTTTAGATTTGTGTTTGTTGCATTTTGTTTCCTTAGCACTTCTTGTGTTTGGCAAGTAAAGTGGAAGACTAGCACTCAGTCCACAGTCTTATAAAAAAGGGAGAAGCAAGATGCAGACAGCATAAGGTTGCAAATAAAAGCATCAGCAGAAAAAGGACAAAGTGGATGGATACAGCCGCATCCGAAATTGTCATACTGTCTCCACCCGGATCAAAACCACCAGATAGATTTAATTGGGGTTCAGATGATCTAGATGAGTAAGCAGAGTGCAGAGATTGCAGTTTGAAAGCTCGGGTCAGAGAGCTCTGACAGTGAGCTACAGAGTTGGTAATGAATTGTTTATCATTTTTCCATGCATATTTAAGTTACTGGGGACTAACTACTGTAAAATAAATTTTGGGCACTAAAATGCAATACAGTTATTTTGATTTTAATCATTATTAGTGTCTTGAGGAATTCACCGAGTTTGGGTGAAAGGATACTTGATATTCATAATGGCCCTTTTATAGGGAGCAAACTTGTATTTTTGTTGAAAATGGAATTTAGAATAGTGTGCATTTTAAATTGATATATTGATGTAGTCAAGCTCAGAGGATCCAATAAAGGACTGTCCAAACTTGCAGCCAACAACAAGACAACAACGGAAACATAACAACACCAGAGATATAACAACTTATATCAACATATACTCAGATTCAAATTCAATTATGCAAAACAATAATCAGATTGTCGTCAATAACCAAACATTACAATCAACATGCCGGGCTGTAAGGCCTTCCCGGTTAGGGCCAAAACAACAATAGCATCCACCAGAAGGATCCAACATTCCCAGTCTACTCTATAGCTAAGTGGAAGAAAAACCAGATCTAAACTTGTGCTCACAAGCCTCCAAGCAATCTGCAATTTCTATCTACCCACTTACAACTATCTGCATCATCTTTCAATCTATCAGCTTATCTCTGCTATCTTCTATGTCTATCTTTCTTTCTCTCCCCTAAACATCAACTTAGACTCTCTTTTATACAAACTTGCCATAAGTCGGCATTACAATTGAAATAACATAAAGAAAAACCCAAGTTGGCATCATGAACACACAACCAACGCGTTATCCATTAGTCGGCCTCCAACGGTCATTAAATCTGCAAAGGAGAGTGAACCAAACAAGATATAGGTCCTCACATCTCCCACACGCAACCACAAATTAAATGCACTAGTTGGCCAGCCCAACAGATAGCATAAACCCCGTCGGTGATCTAGAACACCGAAAACAGACCACTCGGTGAGAGGCACAACCGAGCCGAGCTCCACCAAACAGACACCACCGAGCAACAAGTCACCGAGACCAAGCAACTAGTCACCGAGATCGAGCCACAAGTCACTGTGCCAACAAGTAACCGAGCACTCCAACAAGGAACTCCAAGGCAGTTACCGACCAGATTACCGAGCTCCCAAGCAACAAATCAAAATCAAACCAAAACATGTTTTTGGTGACACAAGATTGCCAACTACTCCAGGATGCTCCTGCATCAGACATCCCAGGTACAAAAAGATGTCCTCAGCAGCTGGACGAACATCTGTTGGGATCCAACACATAGATCCCAAACTGGTTCTTGATATACATGTCCTTCGAGTCCTCAACCGACACACTCTTCCCTCAGTTCTTCTGCTTCATTTTTCTACTAGTACTCTCTGAAGTACCCTTCAGATCCCTGAATCTAAATGTCTGCACCAACCCCTACAACCATCTCAGATTTGCTACCAATGCTCAAGTTCCTCCTTCCTTTGTCTTCACCCTTCAAAGGAATCAAAGCACACTTTTGTCCATCTTTCAGGATAGTAAATAAATTCCTTTTATAGTCATGAATAGCCTCTCTATCATACTGCCAAGGTCTCCCAAGTAAAAATGACAAGAACTCATCTCCACAATGGCACATAATACTTCATCTCTATAAGTACCAATGTAAAAACTTACCATGCACTGCTCTTTCACCTCTACTGCATGACCATCTTGTAACCAACTTATCCTATAAGGACAAGGATGCCTCAACCTTTACAAACCAAGTTTCTAAACCATCTCCTCAGCAACTAGGTTGTCAGTATTTCCTCCATGAACAATCACCTTACAACATTTACCACCAGACTTACACACAGTCCTGAACAAGTTCTTCCTCTGACAAGAATCAGTTTGCTTCAAGGGCAACAATGTTCTCCTAAGCAAGAGAGTCACACCCTCCACCTCAGGTTCATTCTCAGCAACCTCATTCACCACAGCATTCTGGTGACTACCGACCTTCTTATCTGCATGGGGACATTTGAATGACCGATGTCCTTCACCACAGTTATAACAAGTGCCTCTGAATACACCTCTACCTATCCTTCTCGGTTCAATAGGTTTCAATTCATCTTCAACTTTCGGTTTATCTTTTACCGACTATTCTTGCTTCTCTTTCCCTCGGGAATTACCATGATGTCTTCTTTTCAACTTATCTTCTGCCTTCAATGCATATTGATAAGCATCTTGTACCGAGTCAATCTTCAACATACCAATCTCATCTTGGATATTGAATCTCAAACCATTGATATACCTCGCCACCTTTTCCTTAGAAAGTTCTCTATGCCCAGACTGAATAGTCAATTTGTAGAACTCTTCGGTATAATCTTCCATAGTCATCTCCTTCTGTTTCAGATTCTGCAATTTCTTAAATAACTAAAGTTCATAGTCGATAGGAATGAACATAGCCTTTAGCTTTGTCACCATCAACCTCCACCGATTGATCTTCATCTCACCTAATTCTTCTCTGTCCCTCTGCAACTCCAGCAGCATGTCCTTTTAACTTAGTCTGTGCCAATCTCACTCTAAGCGGATCTTCAATGTCTTCTAGCTCAAGGTAGTCTTCTAACTCACCGATCCAATCAATCAGATCCTCGGGTCTCAATATACCTGAAAAATTGGACACCTTCATTCGGTAACTTGTACTCAACTGAGCTCTAGATCTCTGCAACCAATCAATTCTGTCTCCTCCAGATCTCTCCATCTGATCGGCTCTGTCATCTCCACTAGATCCAGCAACTTCAAAGTCTTCAACAGCTTCTTCATAACCATCATCTATTCTCAGACCTCTATGTAATCCAACATTTCTAATACCTTCTATGATTTCATTTTTCATTGCCGCCGTCTCAAATCTGAATCTTTTTGTTATCCTCGCTTCCACCTCCTCAGAAAGATCTGCAATTGCCCTAGGGTCCAATCTTCTCGGAGGCATCTCTCAAGATCTTCGAAAACCCTAAGCTCCACAAGAAACGAACCAACTATGATACCACTTGATGCAGTCAAGCTCGGAGGATCCAATAAAGGACTGTCCAAACTTGCAACCAACAACAAGACAACAACGGAAACATAACAACACCAAAGATATAACTTATATCAACATATACTCAGATTCAGATTCAATTATGCAAAACAATAATCAGATTGTCATCAATAACCAAACATTACAATCAACATGCCAGGCAGTAAGGCCTTCCCGGTTAGGGCCAAAACAACAATAGCATCGACCAGATCTTGCAGGATCCAACATTCCCAGTCTACTCTATAGCTAAGTGGAAGAAAAACCAGATCTAAACTTTTGTTCGCAAGCCTCCAAACAATATGCAATTTCTATCTACCCACTTACAACTATTTGCATCATCTTTCAGTCTTTCAATCTCTCAGCTTATCTCTACTATCCTCTCTGCCAATCTTTCTTTCTCTCCCCTAAACATCAACCTAGACTCTCTTTTATACAAACTTTCCATAAGTCGGCATTACAATTGAAATAACATAAAAAAAATCCAAGTCGGCATTATGAACACAGAACCAACGTGTTATCCATCAGTCGGACTCCAACGGTCATTAAATCTGCATAGAAGAGTGAACCAAACAAGATATAGGTCCTCACATCTCCCACATGCAACCACAAATTAAATGCACCAGTCGGCCAGCCCAGCAGATAGCATAAACCCCATCGGTGATCCAGAACACCGAAAACAGACCACTCGGTGAGAGGCACAACCGAGACGAGCTCCACCGAATAGACACCACTGAGCAACAAGTCACTGAGACCGAGCAACTAGTCACCGAGAATGAGCAACTAGTAACCGAGCCAACAGGTAACCGAGCACTCCAACAAGGAACTCCAAGGCAGTTACCGACCAGATTACTGAGCTCCCAAGCAACAAATCAAAATCAAATCAAAACATGTTTTAGTGACACAGGATTGCCAACTACCCCAGGATGCTCCTGCATCATATATGTACTAAGCCATGATTGCGGCATTTCAAAATTGAAGACTTCAAGAGAGTGGAGAAATGGAATCCCATTTTTCAAGAAAGCTGAGTTTTGGACTTACTTTTGGTAGTTGTGTTTGTATGCTTTTGTGGCCCCAAAACCCTTCCCATTGAAATTGTATGATCAGAAAATGTTTTGATAAACAATCATAATCAGATTGGCAATTCTTGTAATAAGAAGCCCTGCTTTGCCTCTCTTTTTTTGTTTGTTTTTGAGTATTTTTGCAATGGATTTGAGTTGCCAAGTAAAGTGCAGATAAGAAGGTACTTTATAATAAATAAACAGTTCAGAAAATTAAAGAAACACAGAGATACAAGTAGCTGAAAATTCCCAACTTAATTTCTAATCTGATTTTACAAAATTTATCAAATGTCTAAATCCAGCATCCATTTGCTGATTTGGTGATAAAGGTCTGCTACAACAATGAACAGCAAATACAATGTTCAGAAACCCTAGGTACTTCACCAAATGAATCCAAAATGGAATGGCTGGGTGTTGAACTGATTAGCAGCAAATAATAAACACCAAGAATCCAGATTTGACCCTCAAAGCCCAATCTTCTGCCATAAAACCCTCACGTCCAAGCTCTTCAAATGATGTGGTTGGCATGAGGAAGTACGGCCAGCATTAAGGAGGTGTAACCAGCAAGAAACAACAAAACTCTCCAAATTGATCTCTACCAATCAGATATTCAATAAATTCTGCAAAACTGGTATACAGATCTTCTCCAATGAGCACAGTTGTGACCTCTGAATAAAATCACCAAGAAATTCTCCATATGTCTTTCAATTATGCGGAGAATGTTGCAAGGGTTTCCATCCTTACAAACAAAGAAAGCAATCCTTCCTAGAAGAAATAACAATTATCAAATATCAAAATTGAACATGCCAAATGAATGCCCAAAGTGCCCTTTTTATATTTTCCCTCAAGAGGTTTGACCCACTCTTCCAGGCAAACTTTATTTAATAAAATTCATTTCTTTCAATTCTCCAATGCCCCATTAAATATAAGGGCCCAAATATTTAAAGTGAGTCACTTTAATTTTATAACTAGCCCTTTAGTCAATTAAATAAATGAAAATGATGATAAAGTTAAATCTTTAAATTAACTTTATTAATTAATAACTTATTGTCATTTGATTTAAAGCCTCTAGATCATATAAGATACTGAGTTAGCCATCAAAATTGAACCCACCAACAATACTAAAATAGAAACCCTACCAACTGGCCTAGTTGGCGCTCAAAACTTACTAAAAATAGTAAGCATTGGAAAACTAACCCAAATCACTACAGAAAGGGGTATTCCGCACATGATCCTAATGAAAGCCCAACTAACCATCAAATATTGTCAAAACCGCTAGATGAATTGCCTCCAAGGTTCCCTAACCCTAACTCAATAGCTACGGGAACCCACTATATTGGCTAATGGTCCGCCAACTCCACTAACTAAGAAGGGGACATTGTAGTCCACCCTTCCCAAAAGTGTTTGTCCTCAAGCAATCTCAACTCTGGATGCTGCAATATTTGTTCACTCTCCCAAGTGGCAACCTCTAGTGGCAAGTTTTTTCCATTTGACCAAAAATTCTCTGATGACCCTCTTTTGAAGAGTCTTCTCTCTAGTATAAATAATGGCCTCCGGAACTAATATTGGCTTCCCTTCCTCATCCAATGGGAGCAACTCAGATGAGGGAATCATGCTATGACTGAGTGCCTTTTTGAGCTTGGATCCATGAAACATATTGTGAACTTTGTCACTGTAAAGTGACTTAAGCTCATAGGCAACCTCTCCACCCTGTCGTGATACTCTGAATGGAACATAGAATCTGGGCTTGAGTTTCTTTGCTCCACTCTTCTTGAGAGTAGACTGTCTATATGGCTGCAATCTTAAATAAACCATGTCCCTAACCTCAAAATTGTGCTTAATCCAATGCTGATCAACTTACAACTTTTACTAATTTTGCGCCTATTGCAAGTTCTCCTTTAGTAACTTCGTGAGAAATCTCGAAGATTTCCATCCTTAGGGTTCCAAAACCTATAAAAAAGGTGCTCCACAAACGCTCCTGATGAAATATACTTTCCAAAGATAAAAATGCAGTCTTCCTTCACCACCCTTCATAATAATTGTTGGCAACCGTTTTAATTTATATTTAAGTCATTAGGTTACTTTATCAAAGTTTTATTTTTGACTTTAGAGATCACTTTAATTTAAATATTAATAATTAAATATTAGCTGCCTTAAATAATTTAAAACAACATAATATATTAAATAATTTATTAATTAATTAATTTTACATGGCTGCCAAAAATGGGACATTAAAAGTCCTCCCATCCCGAGATTGTGTGCCCTAAAAGAATCTGAATCTATAGGCTACCAAAGCATTGTACCAATCACCAAGATCACTTGAAAATGTTATTCTAAAACTAGATAATTTACCTAAAATCATCAATTCAGATTACCTAGTGTACCTTTGCAAACACTAAAGCAACTTGTCTTGCCTACAAGACTTCACAAATTGCAAAATTCCAATCGTACTTGAAACTCTTTCCACTAAAACTAAGACTGAATAAATCTCAACATATTAACAATAGGGGATCTTTCATCACCGTGATTTATCTTCTCTAAAGAGGTTTTCTGCCCTCCAGAAGGCTGAGATGAAACAAGTTCAATCCCACAGGACTATAAGGGTTTCACAAGAAGAAATAAAATAATTTGCATAATCCCAAATGAGCTCTCCAAAACTCATTTTATACTTTTCCCACCCAACTTTCCACGATATAATTTTAAATTCGCTTTTAATAAAACAACTCCATTTTACTCCATAAGACCCTATTATGAAATAATAATTATATTTGATATGTATGATCCCCATTTTTAGCGTCCATGATACAAGTTATTACACAGGTGTATTTTAAATTATTTTATAAGTAACCTTAGTGAAATAATTAAATTAAAACTCAATAATTCACCCAAGTTGCAGAAACCGTCGAACAACGAAATCAAAATTTGACTCTATCAGAATGATATTAATGATGAATAATGATAATCAGCATCGATCAGGTGGCTTTCTCTAAATAGACACTCTCTCCAAGAATCTTGGAGAACACACAAAAATATTGAAAATAACTTTGGAAATTGCCATATGGGGGTCCTCAAGACCAAATGAGCTCACTGCTAACCGCAAATATCCCTGCAGAACACAACCCGCATGCTCCAAGAACCTTGGGAGTTGCCCACATCAAACACCAAGCTGTTTTGGTCACCACAGGAGCTAGATAAAAGCTTGCAACAAAATGGGGACATTTGTAAAGACCCTTTCTGAGGTTTACCAAATTTTACTCTTAATCTTCTGAACATTCAGACAGACAGTTTGCTTGCATCGGTTTTGTATAAGATTTCAGAGATTTCAGTTTGCAAATTATGCATGCTGCTCAGAAAATGTATGCAA
The DNA here is from genome assembly GCA_018584345.1 of Thuja plicata. Classification (NCBI taxonomy): domain Eukaryota; kingdom Viridiplantae; phylum Streptophyta; class Pinopsida; order Cupressales; family Cupressaceae; genus Thuja; species Thuja plicata. Next base: position 1,845,514 of record MU227000.1, read on the forward strand.
ACATAGTCACACCAATGAATCATAATGAAAAAGAACACACTTATCTCTGATTCCTCTGTTTGCTATTTGGATATTCAGAATATAGTTTAAATTTTTTTCTTACAATTTAAGAAGTATTCATTCAATCTGGACATTGAAATTCATTAAGAATAGATTTACTGGGCAACAGTACTGTACCAAATTAATACCACAAAATATAAGTAACTCAGGAATGTGCAGTTTACAAGACTAGAGAAATTTCTGACATTTAATAAGCAAAAAACAAATTCAGACAGATACATTAGTAACAAACTGAAGCCTTTCGAATCGATCCAATACGATAAGCTACCATAACTGTAGATTGATTTTAGGCAGATATATTTTGTTGTGACCAAACACGCGTCCACCTCTAGGAATTGTTGCGTAGATACCCACAAAGCACTCACGCTAAAGGACCTCTACGTGATGTACAATTTTCTTACGTGCTCACACCTTTGTCTTTTCCTGTAGCTTGCCTTTTCTAGACATTTGTTTTTATGTGCTTTTCGCTCTTCGGAAAGTCCAAGCTCGCACAAATAGGAAATTGGGAGATACTCCAACAAGCACCCTAGGGGAAAGGACCCAGTATTTGAGCGCCTTCTAATGGCTGTGATTGCAGTTGTTGATTTAATACCTACACTTGTTGATTGAATGTTCAATATTTTTGACAACATTGCACCAATAGTTGTGACTTTAAAGTTTAAAGTTGTTATTGTTGATGATGACTATCCATAATTGAATGAAATGTATCCCTTAGTTCTAAAAAGCAACCAATCATGTGATGCCACATCAATTACACAAGTATGGATCTCCCTTTTGCACGACCATTGGCCTTCACATATTTTTTGGCCTGTTTTGGACACCTTGGCAAAAAAGCATGCTGATGTGGCATCATATTTGATGATGTGGCCCTGAAACCTTAGTTATAAGCAAGGGACTTGCTAAGTAAGCTGCTGTAAAAATTGGAAGAGATTTGCAATTTCCACATAGGATTTTGAGAAGTGCAAAGTTAGGGTGTTCAACTACTGGGTCCCTTCCTATAGTCATGTCTAACGATAATGAATGCTTGTGCTGATATAGAAGCCAAATTGCCACGCCTTAATGTTGGTAGTGCACCAACATCCCTCGCGGGATTCTTGACATGGTTTAACAGCCTCCTGTAGATTCTATAAGTCTAGTGGTTCTATCGGGCATTGGCAAGTCAATCTTTTGGTGCAACAACAACCACACTTGTAACAAGTTGTATCAGAGCTTGGTCACGGGTTCGAATCTCCTCCATGAGTGACGCAGACATGCAGTGAGTGACGCTTAAAGGGCGATTATTGACAATGCACTAGCGTCCCTCACGGGATTTGTGACATGGTTTAACCGCCTCTTGTGGATTCTATAAGTCTAGTGGTTGTATCGGGCATTGACAAGTCGATCTTTTGGTGCAATGGAAACCACACTTGTAACACTTAATACTTGTCGGCTCATGTTCAATATAAACACCGCAGATAAATATATCACCATCCAGTGTGTATTAGGAAGCCTATAATGATATGCGATGTCTTGGAAATCTTCTATGTATGCTCGATCAACAAGAAGAGTTACCGGTATTTTCCAAAGAGATGTATATAACTGAAACCCAATATCGGGGTGAAGAGTTTCCCCACTTTCCAAGACCTAGCGGTAACATCCGGCTAATACATTGAGATATATTCATTTATATTACACTGGTGCTTTATTTATAATGCAGGGAAGGCTTTGATGATAGCCCGAACTAGACAAGTCTCTGACAACACCACATAATATACCCAATGTCATTTTCTCATTTACTTTTCCTGATTACTTTCAACTTCGGGATCACTCTAGAACTGCACAATACAAATAAGTATACAATGAACACCTCAATAATAAAATAATATAAACCTGCTTGAAACTGGCAGCTTATTCTGAATACTGAATCATTAATCCCTGAAATTTGTCTTGAGATCTCCATAACTCCATATTTAGCCCAACTAAAGAATCTGAATGATTCTTCCAAGGTCCACCTAGGGCAGGTCTCTCACTGCCAAAACTAGCATTTCCTCAAGGAAAACAAAATTTAAGAAATTCTCAAATCAAATTGAAAAGAAATTATAAATCCAAATATATCCTACTCAATCCCCAAAGCCTTTTTTATAATCATATTATTCGGTTCTTTTTCCACACTGTTATTATTTAGTGACTAAAATATTCTTTATTAAAGTTACCTTAATAATATTACAGATTACCTTTTGATTTAATTCTTAAGTAATAATATTAATGATTAATTTTAGTTCTTTTTATTCCATTTTAACTTTCAGAAATAAAATGGGACATTACAACATTACATTGGTAAAAGTAAACTGACCTGTAGAAGGAAAGGCACAAACGTATAGAATGCAAACATTGATACTCCAAAGCCAAGGAAGAGAAAAACCTGCATAGTAAAACAAGACATTGCTTATGAAAAATGAAATTTATTGCCATTGTTTTTCTTGTAAATGAAGATTTGAAATTTGTTGCATTCATTTCTACTAAATTTAAACTTATATCAACTAGTCAAAATGCAAAATTTAGGCCACATTACTCATCAAATCATTTTAGTTCAAAGCATTCATACTAGTTGATATTGGGGGGCAAATGTTTAGTTGAAACTTGAAATAAAGTGTCATGCGATATAAATATCTCCATGAAAATCCTACCTGAACTCAACATCTTCTTCCTGCTATACCCATTGTATCTTAATAATATGCAAATTGGGAATCTAATAACCGACATTGTTATACTCCAACAAGAGATACCTTTTATGAACTTGCAACCATTGGTCCCATTTCTAAGAAATAAACTCTACTGCTAAAATTTACTTTGCGAAGGGACCCAAGAAGTAGTATTCTGCAGATGCATTAAATGGAATAGGACTATGTTCTCAAATACGTCCTAAAAGTAAGTCTTGTGAGATATCCAAAATTCCAAAAAAGGTAGCAATATGATGTATAAGACCATATATATATATTCTTAGATTGCCAATCCAAATCATATAGATAAGATCACATTTGAATCTAGATAGATCACAGGGAGTAGCAGACATCTAAAGGGTTCACATTAGCATTATAACAAACAACCTATCAACAAACTCCTGAAATATAAAGGATTTCCTTAAAGCTTCTACCTAGCGAAAGCTGATATTCCATGAATGTGCAGGACATCATAAATTTCTTATTCATATTTCTTACACAAATTGAATTTCATGTCCCTTTTTTGAGGTTGACAACTTTGTTTATCTTCTAGGCCTCAATGATTGTCTTATTTGGGCAATTTAGTGCTTGTTTATGAGGTCATCTAAATGAGATTTTATGGCCTATTTATTTGATTATTAAAAAGGTATGTTTTTATTTCTTTACTTTTGGAGGGAAACAGCTGTCAGCAATTATTAAGGGCCCAATTAGTAGCGCCTACGAAAGCCAAAGCAAGCACCCTCCTTTCATTATCCATTATTGTCTCTGCAAATTCAAACTTTCAAATCTGTGCAAACAAGGAAGAATTCCCATAGCTGCAAATTCCAGGGAATGAAAAACCTTGCTGCTGTAATAACCACCCCTGAATATTTTTTTTGAAAATATATGATGCAATATTTAAAACTAATGAAGAGTAACCTGTCAATTGTTAGCTTGAGATAGCATGCATGATGATAACCTAGCATATGCAATGCTCTCAATAACAACTAGATGGAGTGGGAGTTTGAACCATCGCCACTCTGTCAGTACAATAACATAGAAAATAGAAGAGCAACTGGAAGCAGTGGGGGCAGCGCCTCTGCCACTCAGTTCGTTCATTGCATAGAAATAACAAGGACTGAATTTCAAATAATAAGATCAAGAGGAGGCTGGCCAATGCTCTCTAAGATCCTTACGTCAACATAGGAAAGATTAATGCGTTGTTCAAGTTTGAACTCAATAAGCATGTGTTAGCCCCAAAGCAATATCAAAAGAGATAAGGAACTGCCCAAAGCAATATCAAAAGAGATAAGAAATTGAAATCAGATTCTCTGATAATAAAATTAGACCATAAAGCATGCAGCAAACTCACTTCAACTTGACAAGGAAGGGCACATGCAAGTGTCGACCCCAATAATTAGTTCTCCACCAAATCCAACAAATGAGCACTCAAAAGATGGCACCCAACAATGAGTGCAATGAAACAATACCCAAAACAATATCTCTGTCAACCACTGAGATATGAACATAAATCTGATTTTCTGTTATTCTGAAAGAGTGCACTAGCACTCAAAAAAGCTCCAAAACTCTATCAATCTCGAAAAACACTTCAAAATGATACACCACATGAGATATGAATATAAATCTGGTTTTCTGTTATTCTGAAAAAGCGCACTAGCACTCAGAAAAGCTCCAAAAATTTATCAATCTCGAACAACACTTCAAAATGATACACCACAATACCCAAATACTGTAAATAACTTCATCTTTCTCACTCCCAAAATTACCCACAAAGCCAAAATTGTTGTATATCTTGAACCACAAACACCAACTAGCTAGGGTGGGTCTCTGACCATTGAAACCAGCACTACAAGAAGAGGGGTTTTGTCCTCAACTAGAAAAAGAAGAACTCCTTAAGTTCATTGCAACAACATAACAATATCTTCACAATATTCAATATAAGAAGAATGAGAGCCAAAACTCAATTTTATACAGTTTCAATGAAAAGTTAGGGCAATACCAGATTAGGGCAACTCCAATAATAAATTAATAGACTTTAGCCCTTTTAATATTTCACTTACCCAATGGGGGGTCTTTTGAACACTTTATTTCACTCAAATCATAAACTCACTTTATAAAATATTTTTAGTGAAACTATAGAGTAATATTTCTCAGCCTTAGGAAAACCTGAAACTAAAGACTTTGCAATTTGAAGCTAAGGAAAGACTAAGACTGAAAACAGTTACCCAAAATAGTATTTAGTATTTACTATAAATAGTAATATGCTAAAAATAGCCAAAACCATAGTTCGTAGACTCGGACTCAGAGAGTACTCGGCAAGCCCGAAATTTTCAAATCGGCAAATTAGCAAGTACTAAAAGTTAAAATCTCTTAAAAAAACATATTGTTTTTCTAAATTCAATTACAAAATGTATTTAATTGAAAATTGGCATCCCAGTGCATGGTTTTATAGCATAAACATGTGAAAAAAGGCATTTTAACCAACGTTTTACCTGCATCGACATTTTTATCCACATTTTTTTGTCTCTATAAAAACGCAAGAGTTAAACCTGTGAAAACTCGCCAAGCAAAAAAATTAGAGAGAACTCAACAACTCGAAGAGTACTCGCAGAGTTTGCAAACTATGGCCAAAACCATCCAAACCTTCAAATTAAAGATATTGCGCTCTGAAACTAGGGGAACTACGACTACGACATGTCAAGTATAGAAATTACTAAAAATAGTAATATGTTAAAAATAGAAATGTTCTCCAAATGTCTAGAAGCTAAAGATGTTACACGCTAAAGATGAAAGGAGGCTGATGTGAAATCCCCTACTTGTTTTGTTCCCAAATTCTCATCATAAATCACAAAGGCATTTAGTCAAACACTTCGCACGCTTCCTCTGTTTATAATTAATATTTGTACCTCTGCTCAAAGCTTATAATTCATGATTTACATTCCAATAATTAGCCTTATCGCTTCAGATTCACACATATATAAAATGAACTTGTTTACAAGTCATGACATAACAAAATTCAAATGAAGTCACAAACAGTATAGCTGTTTGTATCAACTGTTCATAATTACCATGTTGACTTAATCATGCGATAACATTTCATACAGTATGCCATTAAATTTGCAATCTTAAGTTATTTGCCAAGACTATGTTTAGTTTTCACAGCATTACACAAGAATAATAGAGAGAGACCCAAAAGTATTTTATTTGCAACTCAAATGTATTTATCAAGACATTGATTTTATTTCAAAACAAATAACTTTAAAAGAATTCTCAAAGACAAATATTTAGTGCACCTGTCAATCAATCTAGAAGGTATACGCCTATCTCTAACTGTTCTGAATGATAACCTAATCACCAAATTCCCCCATTACAAACTGACATTACAAGTCTTCCCATCCCGAGATTGCTTGTCCTCAAGCAATCAAATTTATGAATGTTGAATCAACTGTCATCTGTACCAAAACACCTGGGTCCCAAATCAATCTCACGAATTCTTTAGGAATCCGTTGCGCCACTCTAATATATCTAAAATTTGCTTCACTGTAAAATATTCTGCCAATCATGCGAAGCCCAGGATCCCAAATCTGAACACCATCTTCAACATCAATCATCAAGAGGAAAGGAGAAGCATCATTCATCGAAGCTTCATCAAAGAATTTTTCATAAATTGTCAGTAGCTTGAGATTGTGAGAGAAATCACACCAATCCATGAAACCAGTTGTACTCAACAAATCGAAGTATGGTGAAATTGATTTTTTTATGTCATCCTTATGATTCATCATATCCTTCTGAAAAGGAAATCTGAAAAACTCATAAGAATTCGATACCTGTAGCACAACATCCACCAAAATCACAGAGACTGTTTGTTGAGCTATCTGTCCATATTGATTATGTAAATTTGATTGTTTAACTTTTGATGTACTATGATGATCACAAAGCTCAATTTGAACCCTCATTTCTCGTTTTGTTTGAGAACCCATGTATCTATGTCTTTCCTTAATTTTTTGCAAGTTCTCCCTTGAGCAGCTATCATCTTAGCATGCATAGCTTTCTCCATCCATACATTGCACTGCAAGAGTCTTTTCTACATGCTCACTACTAACCATCAATTCCCTGGGTTCATTGTCCATTGTTGACATGTCACCATCAACCACAGACTCTTCAAGCATTTCTTCAATCTGTGTTCCTCCATCGTCTTCACTTTGTTGGACTGAATTCTTTGTCGGGCATTGTAACAATTCTTCCTTATGGATTGTTTCAATGCCTTCAACTACTAGCTGCATTTCTTTAATCCTGAAATTATCTTCTTGTTTCTTTGGCGAAGGTATCATCCTTTCTGATTGGCGCAAAGAATAGTGAGCCATACTAAACTGTAAACACAGTTCATCAACTTTTGTCTCTCTATCTTTGGCGAGCTTGATAGAAAAGTCTCTGTCCTTGAGCAAGTGCAAGTAATCTGATTTAGTTTGTTCTAACGCTACTTTGATCATTTTTAGCTGTGTACTAGGAAGTCCATTGGCAATTCCTTTTTGCCTTTCCTCCCTTTGAGAATCCCACATCAGCTCTTCAATATAATTATGAGTATTGTCAATTCTTGACAACACTTGTACAATTTTCTCTACTATGACCACCAATTGTTCCTTCAAAGTTTGTCCTGCCAAACTTCTCCATTTGTTCTCATCAAAGTGAGTAGTAGTATCACACAATTTTTCCGATCCACTTTCATCTGTAAGAATACTACTCCCTTCATCAAAAGTAATTGTCTTGCAATGGGTTACCATATAATCCCCAGTCGTATGAAAATAACTCATCCTTTCATTAGAATTATCAATATTGATCTCAAGTTCACCCACAAAGAAATTTGAGCACAAAATTTGAGACCAATGTATATGCAAACAAAGAAATTGCATTCATGTTTCAATACAGCCCAAAGCAATGATAAAATAGATTGAGAGATGGTTTCACTCTCATTGATAATCAAAACCATAATATTCTGCATAGATGCAATAATCTCTTTATCATGTGCTTGTCTGACTGAGACCAAAAAATGATGAAATCGTAAATCAAATCTTGCAAACCTAAATCAAACAAGATGTTACTCGCTCTAACTTCTGCAAAATTTTCAGTGTAGAAAACCTTCTTGAAGCATGAATGCTACTGACATCATCAAGAGCCTGAAAACTATCAACCATCAAAATCAATATCTTCTTCATGGTGTCATCATCATAGGGACATGTGGTGCTGAAATTCTCAAAACCTCACTAAGGCATGAAGTAACCATCAATCTGATTCCAGCATCTGAATGCATCAACAACCAGTCTTGCTTCAAAGAAAACCTACAAGGATAAGAGAAAAATGTAAAAATTGTGAAAGGGAATGTTCCACTAAACTCAAACATCCTTCCAGTTCATTCAAGATGTTAAAAACAGTATTCCTTGGTTAATGATTACGAAGCTTGTCACTAGCTTCTTGCAGTGCTTTAACCAACCAAAGTTTTTCTTTTGACCCCATACGTGATTTAAGATTGTTTTTCCTACAGGCTGGCAAGAACTTTAACTCTAATACCATTGTAAAATCCCCTACATGTTTTGTTCCCAAATTCTCATTATAAATCACAAAGGCACTTAGTCAAACACTTTGCAGGCTTCCTCTGTTTATAATTAATCTGTGTACCTCTTCTCAAAACTTATAATTCATGGTTTGCATTCCAATTATTAGCCTTATCGCTTCAGATTCACACATATATCAAATGAACTTATTTACAAGTCGTGACATAACAAAATTCAAATGAAGTCACAAACAGTATAGTTGTTTGTATCAACTGTTCATAATTACCATGCTGACTTAACCATGGGATAACACTACATACAGTATGTCGTTAAATTTGTAATCTTAAGTTATTTGCCAAGACTCTATTTAGTTTTCACAACATTACACAAGAATAATAGAGAGACCCACAAGTATTTTATTTGCAACTCAAATGTATTTATCAGGACACTGATTTTATCTTAGAACAAATAACTTTAAGAGAATTCTTAGAGATACATATTTAGTGCACCTGTCAATCAATCTAGAAGGTATACATTTGTCTCTGACTGTTCTGAATGATAACCTAATCACCAAATTCCCCCATCGACTACAGTTTATATAATCGAATGCACTCATGTCCCTTACGAACAGCTGTTGGAGTAAAAGCTTGATGTAGCAAGTTACTCTGCAAGTAAAAATGTTTGTACCTGTGTCATGCTGAAGACCGACGACATCTCAAGAAGACAGTGTTTATTCCATGCCGAACTCCTACTACAACTCTTTCATTCAAACTTGACATGTATCTACTAAAAAGTGGATGAGAACAGCAAGCTTGGGGAATACCTTGTTTGTGTCTTCGGTAGCACAAAGTTTCTTTAAACTCAATGGGAATACATCCTCGCAATGTGTCCATCTTAAGACGATTGCAAATATTTCCTATTGTTCAAAGGTTGTAAATGGAAAGCCGTCTCTCATAACAGGTGGTGACTTCACTACATACACCATTGTCTTGCAACGTGGAAATACAAATGGAGAGTTCATCGTAATTTGTCCGCAAGCAAAATGAAACTCGCGTCCATTGGTGTCAGTGCCAACTCAATGAAGGTATTATGTTCATGGTTGTGTTACTTCCCAATCTATTACATTAGAGTGAGGGGACAACAAGATGCCTTTGTCCTGACTTCTGTTTACCCGCTGGGGTAACCTGGTCTAATTGTAGTATGCACAGAACATAATATATCTAAACTAAATGACAAGTATTATTATTTATTCTAGTCAAGTGATTACAACATTGTCTCCGCATTGATGATGCCTTACCCGAAGGTAATACAAGTATATAAAGGTCCGAAGGGATGCGACGGTTGACAACCGCGCGCAACTCCCTAGCCTCCGGACATAACTAATTCCCAACCGACACATCCGTACATTACACCCGACAACATCATCCCCCCCAAAAAACAAGTCGTCTCCGACGACTACACAACAAAACTGAGAACAAAAGTAACCAGAACCAAATAATCACAACTGAGAAGAGGGGGTCTAAGAGGGCATCCCTGAAGAGGTGGAAGCTGCTAACTGAGCTCGTAACGCGTAGACCTGCTCCGTCCGAGCCCTCAAATCCGACTCGGCAACCATGCGGTGCTCCAGGGCATTCTTCACCATCATGGCAGCCTCCAACAATTCTTTCCCCTTCTGGTCCGCAGCCTCCTGAGCCTGGGTGAGAGAAGTGTCCAATGCACGCTGCTCGGCGGATAGCTCCTCTAACTGCTACGCAAAAGAAAGTCGCTCCTGTGCAATCTGTGCCTCCATAGCTAACTGTGCTGCCCGGGCAGTTTCCACTTGCGCCACCAACCCTTGGCGCTCTGTCGCCCAATCAGCCCGCTGACGAGCTAACTCCTCAGTACTCTGAGCCAGGTCCCGCTCTATGGCCTCAAACTGGATAGCCAGCTCCTCTCGAGCACTCTGCGCAGCCACCCGTGCCATCTCCCGTCCTGCCGAAACCTGCTCTGTACTCCTCAGTGCATAATAGCCTTCCCTGAATGCCTGCTCGATCTGCCGTACTAGAGTCTCCACACGACTCTCTACCTCAAGCTCTGTAACTGCCCAAGCGGCCAACATCTCCGCTGTCTCTACAG